>ML664243.1:5360418-5740626 GCA_007570785.1 Antilocapra americana | reverse complement strand
CACCTATACACATCCACACTATACACACTGTACACACACACCACACATACATAGCACACACATAGCACACACACACACACCACACACACACACAACACACACAAACACCACACACACACAGCACACACACTGCACACACACACCACACACACCACTCACACACAGAGCACATACATGGCACACACACACCACACACCCACCCACACACACACACACACAACAAGCACACACATGGCACACACACACATACACACACACAAGACACACACTGCACATACACAGCACACACACAGCACACACACCACTCACACACACAACACACACACACACACACACACACACCCCACCCCCCCCACACACACAGCGCACACACACACACACACACACACACACCCCACACACACCGAGAGGGTGGGAGGGGGAGGGAGGGAGGAAGGAGCATGCAAGCATTTAACTATCTAAACAGACACCAGGGGCAACATAAACAGAAGAGCTGAAAGAGAAATGCAATGAGAGAATACAGATCCTTGCCTCTACTGGGGCCACTTTCTGAGGCGCATTTGGGCTGGTGTCTGCCCATCAAAGTCCATGGCCCACGGGTGTCGTCTCTGCAGAGCACACTCAGGATGCTCCCAGGATCCCGCGGGTGCTACAGGGGGAGCGGCCGCCTGCAGCCTGGGCTTTGGGACTTCTCTCCCAGGCCCCTGCTCGATACCTGCTTTGGCCAGGAGGTGGCAGGGCAGAGATGCTCCCCGATACTGAGGCCCAAAGAGGCAGCAAAAAAGGGAACCCAGACTGAGATGCTCAGCCCTGGTCCTTTGTGCCCTGCATCTCTGCTGGGGAAGGAGTAGGGTCACCACCCGTCCAGGCTGAGTGAAGCCTCAGGACTATTAGTGTTACCACCTGGAAGCAGTTCCTCGTGTACTTTTCCAGGTTTGGTGAAATCCTTCTTAAAGTATCTGCCTCGTATCCAGGGGTGGGAGCAGAGTGAAGTCCCCAGGTCTGGGCAATGGGGAAGGAGGTTGGAAGGTAGATTTGCATCATCCTGGGAGGAAGACAGGAGGGAAAGAAGACTAGAAACTGCTGCTCATGGGAGGGTGGCGAGGGCCCGCTCACCCGCCTCCCTCTCTCTTCTCCCCCAGCTGGATGGCCCACCTGAGCATCATGCCTGCCTTGCCCAGGGCTTTACACAGGGCCAGGCTCCGGGGCTCGACCTCCATGAGACTCGTAGTTATGACTACACGAGGCGCTGGAGCTGCTGAGGGGACAGTCAGAGATGGGAGGAGCTCAGTTTGGAGCAGGTTCTGGTTTAGTCACTCAGTTGTGTCCAACTCTGTGTGACCCCATGAACTACAGCCCACCAGGCTCCTCTGACCATGGGATTCTCCAGGCAAGGATACTGGAGTGGGGTGCAATTTCCTTCTCCAGGGGATCTTCCCGACCCAGAGTCTCCTGCACTGGCAGGTGGATTCTTTACTGACTGAGCCAGCAGGACATCCTGGAGCATGCAGGGTTTAGATGCAGATAGACTGCAGAGCCAGACCCGTTGGAGACTGTGGAAGGTCGCGTGGCTATGGGTAGCAGCTTTCTCTCACTTCCTGAGAGGCCTGATTGTGAAGACTGGGTGACACCTCGCGGGTTTAGGTGGCAGAGTCCCCCTCTCTGGAGAGTTTTGAGAAAAGAAGAATCTGGCAGAAAAGGTTCAGTGGATTGATTTGCTGTAAGATGCGGTGACGAGAGTTTCCTTTTTCCATTAGAAGATATTGTTTTCTTCCTTGTTCTTGTTCTAGAGACAAAATCTAACCTGAGCCTGACACAGACAACATATAAAAGGAACCAGTCTGGCTGAGCACAGACAGGGCCAGAGCCCGGCTACCTGGACCACGCCCTGGCTGTCACTCTCTCCTCAAAGGCACTGTGTGAAGACCTCAGGGCTCTGCTAACCTAGGTCTGGCAACTTGGCGAGGATGGACCGCCAGGGCGCAGAGTCTGGTCCTGGTCAGTGGTCTGGTCGCTGGGTCAGTGCCACTTCCCTCTTCCTGACTCTCAGGGAGCAGTGTGGACCAGCCCCGCAGCTCCCCGACTGTTCCTCAGATGGCTTAGATCCCCCCGCATGCCTCTGGGATCAGAACTTCCCGGGGCAGCAGAGGAGCGCATGTATGTCTCATAAATGGGCCTGGGGACTCTGATGATCCGGACTGGGAGCCCCTGGACAAGCTGACCTCTGAGGTTCTCCCCACTTGCCCAGACTTAAGGCTCTGCAGTCTTGCCTTTAAACTGGAACACATCTTCCTGGGTTTGGGTCAGCAATGTCTCCCTCCCAAAAACATATCCACAGAGCAGAGGCCTCAGGTAGTGCAGGCAGTCACAGGAGCTGTTCAGCATTTCCACAGACACTGCAAGAGGAACCACACAGTGGGAAATATAAAGCAATGGGGTCGACGGACAGGGCTCATATCTGTAGTATGTCACCCACAAGTGGCTCCGTGAAACCCCAGTCCCCGGAACACATCACAGGGATGTTCTTGCGCTTATTACAGCAGCACATTATCTGGAGAATACTTCCTTTGAGAATCCTCCAAAATCATGTGCCATGACTGTATACACATGAGGCAAAATATAGCTGACCACATTGGATTAAAAAAAATTCAAAAGCAAAGCGCTGAAGTGGAGGAGAATCTTTGTTAAAGACTAGGTAGATAAGTCACTGTGTAAGGCAAATTCATAACTATTTAAAATTGCCCTTGAAAATTCCTTAAATCACCCATAAAACACTGCATTGGATAGCTCTGTGTATACAGTTCTGTATAGGAATTTGTACATGTTAATATATAAAGCAGTACAGGATGGTCACTATTTCAGCCTTTGTGGATCATACAAACTCTGTCACAACTATCTGCTGTCCTGTTAAGAAAGCAGTCAGAGTCACACAAATAAATAAACATGGCTGTGTTGCAATAAAACTTTATTAACCAAAACAGGCAGTGGGCCAGACTTGGCCCTTGAGTCAATTCTTCAGGCCAGAGTTTGTCATCCTCTGGTATGCAATATAAAAAAAGAGAGGGATCTATTTTATAAAAACCTACCTGTCCCCAAACTACTGTACGAGGTTGTGGGGTTGGGAAGAGGAGGGGATTCGTGTTTTCCATCTTAGGCTCCCTGGGGCACACGCTGACCAGAAAGACAGGTGAAATCACCCCATATTAAGTGATGGATTTGCCTCTCCCTGCTTAGCACACAGAGTTGATTTCATAAGTTGATTACTACTCTTCATAACTCAATAGAGAAATGCAAAAACATCAAGCCTTTTTACTATTTTTTTTCTAATTTCAGTGAGTTATGTTGCATCCCAGAGGGTTAGACTAGGGTACATCTAAATCATGGGTGGCAGTGAGGGGAACTATGAGAAGTCACGTTTGGTTCCTTTATCTAGAAATATGGAAATTACCAAGAGGAAAACCAGCCCCTGGGGAGGGCAGCTATTGGTGTGGGAGAGGGGAGCCAAGGTCTTCTCACTCCCAATTTTTGGCAAGAGAATAGCTCCACTCTGTTTGTAAAGGTCAAAGTGCAAAAGTTCTTGTGAAAGGCTTACGCATACTTGGCATAGTATTAATATTTAAGGCAGGGTGACTTACTGTCAACACTGGTTAAAGGAAGAGGTGGTTCCCAGCTGTGAACAATGTTTATTAAGAAAAATGTCATTTCAGGCATTAGGAAGGAGCTGAATCTTTAGATGGAAAAGTCCAAGCAATAAGCCCTTGACTCACTCCTGAGAGAAGGGAGCCCTCTCTGTGACGAGCGGGTCCTGCCGACCAGGGGTCTGACCCCTAGTCTGGCCTGATATGTCATTCTGTCTGCCCCTACAAAACCATCTCATGAAGAGAGACCTCTACCAAAGAGAGATGTAGAGCCAAGAACGAAGGCACCCACGACTTAAGTTCGTAGGTCCACAGTGCTCTTCCAGCCAGGGAAATTCAGGGCACAACCCTGACACACCTGGCTGCAAGGTCCCACCTCACTGCTCCCCCTGCCCTGTTTTCCAGGCTCAACACCAGGAGATCCACCCTGCCCCACTGCTCAAACCTGTCTTGAATTTCCTGGTGTTTCTCGGAGCAGTAGGAAGGAGCTCCAAAGAGCTGGGAAATAGATTTAATGAGAAATAGTCCCCCAAAGTTCCCAAGTGCTATGGGTTATAAATGAGGCCATGAATCATGGGACTGCCTGTAATATTTTATCAGTGGTGTTGGAAAACCGCCTCTAATAAACTTGGGGGAAGATGGATCACCTCTCTGAAAAAGCAAAAAGGGATGTTGGAGGCATAATATATGCAAAGAGCAGATTCTGATCACCTCTGGTTAAGAGGCAAAGCCTCGCTTCCTACTCCTTCTGGCATCCCCAGCCCTCCAGCTGTTGTGAGCTGTATTACTGGACCTCAGGACACATTTACATCTCACACTGACTGATGGCACCAGCATCACATCTGGTATTACCACCCCACGTTGCTGCCTTCCTCCCCACCCCCGGCTCTATCACTCTCAGAACTTCCCATAAATGTTTCTCCTACAATCTTGAAGGCCTGAGGGCCGACAGTGGGGAGCAGGAGGAAGAGGAGGAGGAAGAGAGAGAGAAAGAGGAGGAAAAAGAGAAGGAATGGAAGAAAGAGAAGTGAGGGACGGTGGACAGGGAGGAAGGAAAAAATGAGACCAAAAGGACAAAGGAAATATTACAAGAAAAAAGAAAAGATGAGAAAAAGAATAATGAGGGAAAAAAGTGGGACTTCCCAGGTGGTCCAGTGGTTAAGAATCCGCCTGCCAATGCAGGGGCCACTTGTTTGAACTCTGGTCCGGGAGATTCCCCATGGCGCAGGGCAGCGTCAGGGAACTACTCAGGGCCACACCTACTGAGTCTGAGACCTCGTGCTCCTCAACAGGAGGACTCACTGCAATGCAACGAGAGACCCATGCGCGACGAAGAGCAGCCCCCACTCACTGTAACTAGAGAAAGCCTGCCCCGGGAGCAGCAACTAAGCCCCAGAGCAGCCGTAAGGATAAGTAAATATTCTGGAGACACATCAACATCCTGCTTAAAACAGAAATCAAACACCCTCCCTAGGACCCCCTGGCAACACCTACCCAAACAGAAAATGCTCATACTCTTTGCCTAGCCATTCCAGTCGTAGAGGTTTGTCCTATAGATGACTTAGAGGAAGGGCTTCCCATGTGGTGCAGTGGTGAAGTACCTGCCTGCCAAGCAGGAAATTTGGGTTCGATCCCTGGTTCAGGAAAATCCCTGGAGAAGGAAATGGCAATCCACTCTAGTATTCTTGCCTGGAGAATTCCATGGACAGAGGAGCCTGGCGGGCTACAGTCAGTTCATTGGGTCACAAAGAGTCAGACACGGCTGAGCAACTAACACACACACACGCGCGCGCGCACGTGCGATCATTAGTATTTTTTCCATGCACCACCACCAACCATTGAGCCTGTCAGCTCTAGGGCCGGTGCTCTGCAGCAAGAGAAGCCACTGCAATGAGAAGCCCACGCCCCACGACTGGAGCATAGCCCCCACTCGCCACAACCAGAGAAAGCCTCAAGCAGCAACAAAGACCTTGCCCAGCCAAAAACAAACACATTTTAAAAATTAAAAGAAAGAACTGAGATGGAGCAAAGTGAATGGGGAGGCAAATCCCACAGAAAACACTATTTCTTTCCTGAGAAGCTGATTCAATTGGAGGATTTCTTTGTTCTGACATCTGCACGGAGATTTAGGCATAACCCAAAAGGATGCTTCTCTTCCCACTGCCATGGCTGTGAGCAGCCTGGTACAGGTTTCATTCATTCATGCAGCTTGCATTTCTGAGGAACAATTTATAGCCAGGTCATGAGGGTCATGGTGAGGATTCAAAGAAATGGCAAGCGCTTAGCAGAGGGGCTGCCCCTAGGAAGGGCCCAATGGCATCTCAGCAACTATTATTTTCCCAGCTACTCCTCAAGGAGCCTACAGTTTAGTACGGAAAAGGGAGAAAGAGAAGTGAGTATATTATCTTTTTTCTTGGCCTATGTCTATGCACGCCTGGTCATAATCAGAAACAAACTCAGCCTGTTTTCATCTGCAAAATGAAGAGTTGCAGTAGTTAAATGAGATAATTAGTGCAAACCTCTAAGCAGGTCTCCAGGTACATGCAAGTATAACCTGTTATCACTGACGTGGGGCCCAGTGCCTGACCAGAGTAGATGCTCAGCATCACCCCACACAAGGGATGTAGGCCCTGTATGTTCATTCACTCCCACTCTCTCTTCTGGGCCCCCTAATTGGCTCTCAGCTTGGGGAATTGGGGCAACAGAATCAAACATTCACTGTGCACAAAGAGCCATCCTGCATAAATATTTATTTGCCCTTCAAAAATATTTTCCCTGCTGCTGCGAGCTGAGAACCAAAGAAACGCACCCGTGTTGATGGCTTCTACAATGCAGCAATAATGGGTCCCAACTAGGTTTTTCCTGTAGAGCTGGGAGCTGAGAAAATTTGACTTCAAAGGTGTCATTTCTGCTCCAGGGAAACAGGTGTCACTCCAGTGTCCGACAATTCACTGAAAATGGTTTGATTCTCCATGAGCAAGCAAAGGAAGGAGGGAGCTGGGGAGGGTAGGAGAAGACTTTGGCCACTGCTTCTCCAAAGGAGTTCACCTTGGGCAGAATATTTGACTACTGGACTCTAATTGATCATCCATAAACTAAGAAGGAAAACCTACTTTGGTGGACTAAAAGCAGGACAGATAATGAACATGAAATAAGAGACCTGAATCTGGCACGTAAGGCTCTCCATAAATGTTGGCTATTATTAATTAGAAGCAGTGGCTTCCTTTTGGCTGAGGTCTTAGGAGCAAAAAAGGTAGGAAGCTTCTTGAGAGGAAAGGAAGGATATTCCTTTCTAATGCCTTCAAGATGCCTGTCTCATAGTCTTAAGCTGGTTGACACTCTGCAAAGTAGGTTCCCAGAGAACCTACTCGATTCTATGATTATACTTGACAATGATTATACAACCAGGTTGGGCTTCCCTGGTGGCCTAGAGGTAAAGAATCCGCCTGCCAAAGCATGAGACTTGGGTTCGATCCCTGGGTTGAGAAGATCCCCTGGAGAAGGGAATGGCAACCTACTCCAGCATTCTTGCCTGGAGAATCCCATGGACAGAGGAGCCTGGCAGGCTCCAGTTTATGGGGTCACAAAGATCAGATACGGCTGCGCAACTAAACAATGACAACAACCAGGGTATGTCACCTCCATTCTGCAGATGAAAAAAGCAACATTTGCAGACAGGATATGACCTTTCCAAGGTCACTTGGGGCCAAGGTCCTCTGTCTCCTAAGTCTAAGAACCCAGGGAGTTCAAAACCCACTCACTAGCAGGGCCCAGGCAGGTCAGACAGAAGAGCGAAGTAGTCACAGAGAAAGCCATCATGGCAAAATGGAGAGTCAGGGCTTGCTTACAGGGGCAGCTCTTCTGAGTATTGCCATAAAAGAATGTGGAACACTGTGGCTAGGTCTTCTGATTTCCAAGCAAATCAAATACTCTGGATTTCCAATGACAACAACTTTAAAAAAACCACAAGCATTTGTCAGCTCTCCTGAGGTCCTCTGGTTCCTGCCCCTACCCCTCATGTCTGTCTCCAGGGACTTCAGAATGTCTTTAGGGGTTCTGGAGAAAGCCCTGCTCCAAGGCAATGCTTCTCCAGACATCATCGGCACTTCTGGCCTCCCCCACGGTGGGTCCAGCTCACCAGGTGTTTCCTATTTAATTTTGATGTGCAGGTTTTAACAAGAGCAATTTATAAGTTTGACATTGTCAGTGGTGGTCTGAACAGCTTCTCAGACTAATACAAAGGCTGCCAGAACCCATTAGCAAATCAATTGGGCAGTGTGGCATTTCTGAAAAGAAAATTATTTTTCTGTTTTTTGCAGGTTAGACAGCACTGCTCCTGGAGACTTCCTCCAGAGGGAGTCTGGGTGGCAGCTTTCTCTAAGTCACGAATACTAATGGTCAGGTCAGGACTGAACTGCTTCCTCCACACACATTCCCCCCACTCCCGACTCCCCCAGCCTCAACCCTGTTTACTAGTTCAGGTTGAAGGAGTTTATTCAGCCCCTTCTGGGCGTCAAGCTGTTTGAGGCCCTGAGAGATGGGAGATGCATTTGAACATGAGCTCAGAACCTGTGGCCCGACGGTACCCCGGTAGACACACTCAGGGCCACGGGCAGGCTGACCGTAGGGCCAGATGAGCTGGGGCGTGCAAGGGACAAGCTCGACCCACGGGACCAACTCCCCAACCTTTGTGGGTCCCAGAAAGGACACTAAGCTTTGGGCCACTGCTGAAGGGCACATGGTAGGAGTTTGGGATTATAGAGGCTGTGTGGCAAGGTGAAGGAGGGAGATGAGACCAAACAGAAGCAAGGAAGGGCACCAGCAAGGAAGAAACCACTACTGATGAGTCTGTTTAAATTTTGTTTTGTGACCTGTGATGGAAGCTTCTTTCCCGCCCCTTTACTCCTTTCAATTAATCTTGTGGGAATGTCTCCAGGCGTGGCTAAGATGTCAGGTTTAGGTATGTGACTCCTGCTGAATCTGTTCTGAATTTGCTCAAGAAGCAACAGAAACCAGCAGTGAACATCTGGCTTATTTCCACACCAGCAAAACAGCAGGGCCTGTGATGCGCTCTGGGACAACACACACTCTGGAGGCAGCCCCACCATGCACGTGGGCAGCAAGCCTTACCAGCCAGATGGCAGAGCAGAAATAGCACTTGTCTGGGGATCTGGAGGGCTGACTTCTAATCTGCCTCTTGCATCAGCTAGCCTGTGACCTCACACAGGATCTCCCTGACCCCACACGTCAGTCTTTGTGTGTGCATAGTTGCTAAGTCGTGTCCAACTCTGAGACCGCATGGATTGTAGCCCGCCAGGTTCCTCTGTTTATGGGATTTCCCAGGCAAGAGTACTGGAGTGGGTTGCCATTTCCTCCTCCAGGGGATCTCTTCAATCCAGGGACTGAACCCGAATCTCTTGCATCTTCTGCATTGGCAGGTGGATTCTTTACCACTGAGTCACCTGGGAAGCCCAGACCTCAGTTTACCCATCCATAAATGAAGGAGTTGATCTACATCTTGGAGAAGCTACAGTCTCTCTTACGAATAGCACTGTAAAGTAATTAGCCTCCAATTAAAATAAATAAACTAAAAAAAAAAAAAAGAATAGCTTCCCAGCTCTGACAGGTGAAAGGCTCAGTGTTAGTTAATATGACTGGAGGCCAAACCAATGTAAGAAAGTACCCCCACAGGTGAACACCACCCTGGACAGGTCACTATTCTACACTGTTTGCAACTTTGTGGGATAAAGTGTCAGTAAGTGGAAGAGGAAGTAAACAATTTCGTTTAACAATGTAAAACAGAAGCCCCACCCTTGGCTGGATGGAGTAGGTGTTCTCTCTGGAATGGAACCTGAGGTGTGGGAACCAGGACCCTGTCCTAATGATGTGGGCAGAGGGATCTGGAGTCGAGGGGACATGGCTGCTTAGTTTTTTTGCAGCCCCCGGGCCTCAGCTGCCCTGTGCTGGGGAGTTGGCCTGGAGCTGCTTCTCCTCCATGCAGCTCAGATGTGAATGACCCCGGCCGTGGCCTCCCAGCAAAAATGAAGATGTCTGGCCTTAGTGAAAAGGCCATCCTTCCAGGTACTAACAACAGGGCCCATTTATCAAGTGCTCTGTCTGTGCCTGGCGCCATGATAGACGCTAGAACCGTCCCAACAATCCTATGAACTAGGAACTAGTCTCACTCTCATTTTAGGGATAAGGGAGCCAGGCACAGAGGTGATGGAACTTGGCTAAGGCAACACTCGGGCAGAAGGCAGAGCCAGGACTCATTCCCGGCAGTCAGATCCCCAAACCCTTCACTCCAGCCGCACTGAATACTGTTTCCCTAACAGGGCCTGTAGCTCTAGAGCATCAGGAACTCTGCTGCATGTTTTCGACACTCTTCTTTAAATGAGTGTCTTCCCAGAGAAAGACAAATATCCTATGACAGCACTTATGTGTGTGATCTGAAAAAAAAAAGATACAGATAAACTTCTTCACAAAACAGACATGGACCCACAGTCATAGCAAACAAACTTATGGTTATCAAAGGGAAAGGGTGGTGGTGCTCAGTCATGTCCAACTCTTTGTGACCCTGTGGACTGTAGCCCACCAGGCTCCTCTGTTCATGGAATCCTCCAGGGAAGAATACTGGAGTCCTTAGCCATTCTCTTCTCCAGGGGATCTTCCCAACCCAGGGATCGAACCTTTGTCTCCAGCATTGCAGGCAGATTCTTTACCATCTGAGCCACCAGGGAAGCTGTTAAATGTCCACTTATTGAGACGTCCCTGGTAGTACAGCAGCTAAGACTTCATGCTCCCAGTTTAATCCCTGGTCAGGGAACTACACCCCAAGTGCTGCAACTAGGAGCTCACAGGCTGCACCCAAAAGAGCCTGCATGGCACAACTAAGCCTTGACATAGACAGACAAATACATATTTTTTAAATGCTCACTTATTTGTTAGATATTGTGTGGAATGCTTTACATGATTGATTTCTTTAAATGTCATAACAACCAAGGGAGGTACAACTTCATTCTTCCTTACATATGGGGGAAATTCAGGCCCAGGGAGCTTAAATAAATTGCCCCAAATGATGTAGGTTTAAATGCTAGATCTTGGATTCAAACTCAGGACTATTTGACTCCAGAACAATCCATGACTGTGTGTCACATGAGTCCAAACTTAAACCAGTCCTGGTTAAAGATATCTTCTTAGGGACTGATGCTCGGGGCTGGTGCAGCGAGATTTCCCGGGGGGGAGGGAGGAGGGAGGGGGGTTCCGGAGGGGAAGCATATGTAAACCCATGGTGATATCATGACAATGTATGGCAAAAACAATAAAAAAAAAAAAAGATATCTTCTTAGGCTTGGATGATTTGGTTTGAGAGAAAATAATCACCATCTAGTGCAATATAAATAACATAAAACTGAGTATCAGAAGCTGTGGATTTTAAGCTTGGCACCTTTACTAAATTAGGAACTCTCTTCCCTGTCTGGGACCATCTGTAAAATGAGGAGTCTTGAGCGAAAGATCAGCAAAGGACCTCTCCATTTTAATGGTTTATGACTCAACGGAAGAAAGAGAGCCCAGGAGAGAGCCAGGAGATGCAGAGGTCATTTTATGGAGGAGTCCCCAACCTGCAGGATCTGATGCCTGGTTATCTGAACTGGAGCTGATGTAATAATAATAATAGAAATAAAGTGCACAATAAATGCAATGAACTTGAATCATCCTGAAACCATCCCCTGACCCTGCTTGATGGAAACATTGTCTCCCATGAAACTGGTCCCTGCTGCCAAAAGACCACTAATCTTGGGGATTTGGGAAGAAGTGATTTCTCTCTGGTCCGCTGGAAGTGGTGATGAAGAGGACAGCAATGGGAAAGTAGGTATGTTATCTTTATATATATATATATTTTTTAATTTTGCTATCCTGCCTGAACCTTGCAAGCCTTCAAAGTCCTTGAGACAGTCACTAGCTCAATGTCAGGAAGTGGTGGCTGCTTCCTCAGCATCCCAGATAATGCTAAGATTTTAAGAGAGAGTCGATGATACAAAGCGAGGTTATGACTGTTGGAAGGAAAAAACCCGAGAATCTCACAAGGATTTGTAGTCGTCACAGAACCAGGGAATATTAATAAAGTCAGAGCCTTAGGGCACCAGGAGATAAGAACTAGGAGCTCAAAGAGATGTTTTATTTGGCCCGAACGGTACTTTAATAATAAAATGGTATCATAAAGTATAATAAAATAATGAAACCCCAAATATCCAGATTTTCTTAAGGGAAAAAAAGGAAAATCTGAAGTGTGGGCCTGCATTCTCACCTGGCAAACACAGGATAGAGTTGAATTTGGTAAGAATCTTGTTACGATAGCAGCAAAGGAAAATCCAAGCCAAATACCTGAAAAGCCAGAGGGAGACTGGAAGGCAAGGCCGCTCAGATTTACAGCCTAATAGTCATCAAGGACCCTGTTTCTCTCTGCTTCTCCATTCTTTTTTTCTAAGATATCAGCTTCCTCTTAAGGCTGGCTTCCCTTCTGGAGGCAAAATGGTGGCTGCGGTTCCAGACGTTATTGCCTTCTGTAGAGCTGAGAGGGGACCAGCCTTCATGTGTCTCAGAGTTTCCAGCAAAGACCCCTGAGCTTTGGACTGACTGGGTCACTTTGAACCAGTGGCTTTGGGAGTACCATCTGTGGGTCGGCGTAAACCTGGATGACCCGGAACAGTCGAAATACTAAACCAGCAAGGTGTACAGGATTCTTCCGATTAGTTTCTAGCCAAGGGCACAGTGTGTGGCTGGACTGGGGGCGGGGGCCCCACCCTAGGTGCCTGTTACCCAGTGCGGGGAGGGCAGGCTGGATGTTGGAAAGTCGGCCTCGTTGTTCCCAGACACCGCCGACCCCCTCACTGGGTGCCTGCTCTCCGGTTCACCACGCCCCACCCCCACTCTCCAGGGTCCGACACCTGACTCATTTTAGCCACGCTTTCCCGGTACTGGACACAGAGTCTAGCTTGTGCTTAGAAGCACACACAAGGTAAGTGTTGAGTTGGCATCATTTTACAAATGGGAAGTCAAGGCTCAGGAGCCTGGGACATGCTCCACAGTTGCAGGTTACACCTGGGGAATTAGTTCCAAATGGCATGGCTGAGCCAAGGAGAGAGCTCGGGGAATTCCATGCTGTCCACATGGTGGCACGCTTGATGTGGAAGGACAGAATCAATCCCACTCAAGAGTTAACGAGAACCCTGTATGCGAGACAGCAAAAGAAATGCAGATGTATAGAACAGTCTTTTGGACTCTATGGGAGAGGGCAAGGGTGGGATGATATGGGAGAATGGCACTGAAACATGTTAATTATCATATATGAAATCAATCACCAGCCCAGGTTTGATGCTCAAGGCTGGTGCACCGGGATGACCCAGAGAGAGGGAATCGGGAGGGAGGAGGGAGGGGGGTTCTGGAAGGGGAACACATGTATACCCATGGCAGATTCATGTCAATGTATGGTAAAACCAACACGATAATATAAAGAAAATTTAAAAAAATAAAAAAGAATATCTGAAAATAAAATAAAATAAAATAATTTACTACAAAAAAAAAGAGTTAAATTTCAGTCCATGTATAGATGAAAAGGGATGGAGATATCAAGCAATTTAGTTTTGATCAGCAGAGGCAGCCTTTAACATATACAGGGCTGGGGGAAATTCCTGTTTTTGAGGTGACCATCTAGCACTTTTGTTCTGCTGAGGGCAAGGCTGAACCGACACAAGCTGGGTAAAAAGCTCCTAAACTGGTTTGTAATAGCATCCCAGGTTCCCACCTCTAAGCAGTCCTGGGAGGTCTTGGTTTGAATGTGGGTGTTTACTGAGCTGAACTGCATAGAAACCCATGAATGCCACTCCATGGTTTGCCAGTGGAGTCAGCAAAATGACAAATCGATATATCATGGACATAGGACAGATAAACTTCTAGGATGATATTAGGTCAAGAAAGGTGGGCAAAGGGACCCCACCCTCTAGAAGATGCTGGGCACACCTGGAGTGGAAAGGGGCACTGGACCTGGCTGGGGTGAACGATGAGATTGGAGAGGTGGAGCCCAAGAGGGAAAGGAAGAGGTCCTGGAGCTCAATTAGTTTCCTGGGGTTAGTTTAGTTTCCTTGCTTATTTATTTATTTATTTTTTAAAGGGCCCTGTACTCAGGAGAGATGTTGCCCTGAGACAGCGGGCAGGCAGTACAGCTTATGGTAAGAATCTGTCCTAAGAGTGAAGAATTTGTGCTGTCAAGATGTATCGTAATCTAATGAGCCTTTTACCTTGAAAACCTTTAGGTTCTCACCTGTGCCATGAGGAGTCAATGGATAATCTATCTTATCTTTTTTCCTTCAAAAACGCCTCATTCCAAAAAGAATTGTCATCACCTCCCACCCCACCCCCTTTCACTGTTAAAAGATCCAGTTAGGGACCAATACATCTTCGATTGGATAAAAGCCCTGGCAGAAAGGAAACCTGCAGGTAACAGGCTAATTACCGTAATTACTCAGGTTTCCACTGCAAGAGGAATTAGCCCCCTACCCCCAAAGTCACTCATTCATTACAAAGCTACAGTATTTAGTTTCAATATGTACTAGACACCACTGTAGTGCAAAAATAAACAAACAGAACAAAACAAAAATAGATCAATACAAAAACATGGACCCAACCCTGTTTCTTACCCCAGGACAGATGAACAATGTCGGGGTGGAGAATGAAAACCAAGATTAATCAAAGATTAATCAAGTAATACAAGGAATATTTTTTAACTATAATAGTTAAAGAGAAACAAAAGGTGTTTAGGGATTTAGAGAAGAGAAAGTGGACTTAATTAGGAGGTTGTGCATTTGAGCTGAAAACAAAGTGACAAGGTAATTAGGGAACAGAGTTTTCATGCAAAGAATAGTGTGGACAAAAGTTTACAGTAGAGGAGGCAGGATGGGCTAGTAGAACTGGTAACAAGTTCAGGGATGTTGGAGAAAAATGCAAGATGATTCTTGGGGGAAAAAAGTCAAAGGCCTAACTACACAGATATTTTGTACTATGTTGGGAAAGTTTGCCTTTATCTTAAGAGCCATAGGGCACTATTTAAGGTAGACGTTCGTATGTGTATACAAGGCTTCCCAGGTGATTCAGTGGTAAAGAACCCACCTGCCAATGCAGAAGCTGCGGGTTCAATCCCTGGGTCAGGAAGATCCTCTGGAGGAGGAATACTGGCAGCCCACTGCAGTATTCTTGCCTGGAAAATCCCATGGACAGAGGAGCCTGGCGGGGTACCGTCCACAGGGTCACAGAGTCGGACATGACTTAGCAATGAAATCAACAAATAACAACAATGCTTTATCTGTATATATGCTTGTATGCCAGAGAGGCGGGCAGAAGGTGGCTCTGGGTGCTGCATGGGGCAGGGACAGGGTAGGGGATGGGGTCAGGGAAGTGTGATGAGGCCACAACGGCCAGTGAGTCTGCTGAGATCTCCAGGGCCCAGGACTGCGTTCTCACAACTTTTTTACTGGGTAGAACGAAGGATTCTGATGTTCTAGAACCTCTACTTGTCCACGTGCTCAACTTCTGCCCCAACCAGGGACCTCTGGCCAGTTTCGGTACCCATGGGGAGTTCCAATACCCTTTAGGGTCCAGGATGTCTCTTCAGGGGCTAGTTATGTTGGAGACAGCTTCCGGATGTAGAAGTACATGCATTCTGCTCTTCAGATAGGACCAGATGATGAAATTCTGCCTTGGAAATCAAGCAATGCACACACACACATACACACGTACAACGGTTCCCTGCAAATCTGTCAGAAACCTGTTCCCTGGACAAATGATGATTTATGGGAGGCTGCTCCATTTCCCGCCTTTCTCTTGCTCTATTTTAGGAGAATAAATCCAGACCATGTGTTTTTGCTTAGCCTGACACATTCCAAGCAAACCTTCTGTTTTCCATGTACGGGTGAAAGGTCCTCTCTTAAGAAGTAGAAGGAAAAAAGAAAAGAAAAAGTGAGCCCCTCTGCCCCCATCTCCCCTGGGTGGCTAGAGGGGAGGTCTGTTAGCCATGTACTGGGAGTCCCAGGGAAGCCCCCAGGGCAGCCTGAGCCGCTGCTTTCAAGGCCAGAGGCTAGAGTATGCCAACAGATGCCCTCTGCATTTCATAGGAACACCCCACTTCGGGCATGAGGGACGCTGGGAGGGATGAAAGGTGCCCCGGTGGCTTTTCAGATCCTCAGGCTCACCAAGCACCTTCCCTCCTCTGAACTGCAGTTCTCCCTGCCTGACACCCCACTTCACGTCACTGACCCCTCACCTCTCTCAGGACTGGGCCTAGATGACACCTCTGCCACGCTGCCTTCCCTCGAAGACTACTGTGTTCAAAGGAGGTCCCCCATCACTTCCACCTCAGGGCCCTGTTTCTTCTAGGCCAATGATCACCTATGATAATTATCATATTTAGTTCTTACTTGTTTTCACATCTTTCTTTCATTTGGCCAGCGATAGGCCAACTGTTGTATCCAATCCACTGCCCGTTTTTGTAAATAAATTATATTGGGACACAGTCACTTATGCTCACTTCACAGACTGTCCAGGACAGCTTTCACTACACATGGCTGAGGGCAGAGTGGAGTTGCTGTGCCAAAAACCATAAGGCACAACAAATGAGCTTATCTGCAAAACAGAAACAAATTCACAGGCTTAGAAAACAAACTTATGGTTATCAAAAAAGAAAAGTGGGGAGGGATAAATTAGGAGATTGAGACTAACATATACATACTACTTACTATACATAAAATGATCAACAAGGACCTACTCTGTAGCACAGGAAACTCTACTCAATAACCTATAATAACCTATATGGGAAAAGAATCTGAAAAAGAATAGATACATGTATATGTATATCCGAATCACTTTGCTGTACACCTGAAATTAGCACAACATTGTAAAACAACAAAAGAAAAAAGACAGACCATATGACTTTCTAAGTCTAAAACATTTACTCCCTGGCCCATTACAGTAAACGTTTAGTGACCCTTGTATTAAAGAAAGCAGACTTCATGAAGGCAGGGACTAGAAAAGCTTGTCTGTTTAAAAATCAGTGTTTGGCCTACAGTTGGCACTTGAAAAGTATTTGCTGAAAGACCCTTGCAAACATTAGGTTGAGATTTGCTGAGTCAGTGACAAGAGGTGGCCTGCATCTTTAAACCTCTGAATCTTGCTATTATCGCTGCAGAAAGTATAAGGCTTGCCTTGTCCTTAGTTTGGAGTTGAAAACCTGGGGAAGATAACTTTTGTCTCATAACATAGTATCCTTAGAAAAGAACAAAAGGTAAAGTTTTAAGAGAGAGAGAGAAAACAACCTTCAAACTCAATTTTAAAAGACCAACAGAGACACAAATATTAACAATTCTGATTTATGAGACCACTGAGGGTTGCCCCTCATTACAATAGCAGACTCGAGGAAGGCAGCTTGAAAGGAGAGAAATACAAGTGGCTGAAAAAAAGTGGGGGTGGGCTGGAATGGGGGGCATGGAAATTCATTAATTTGGTTTTTCTCCAAGTGGGCAAAGACTTCCTACTGATAAAAAGAGAGTGTTTGTGCAAACCTTAATTTGATAAAGCATTTGGGAAAACACTTTGTAAGTACAACTGATATATTTAAAGTCCCTGTTATGGGAAAATATTAGAAACAATTTCACTAGACTCAGTGATGGAATACTTTGAGAACTATAATTTGATCAGAGACATCCAACGTGGGTTTATGTAAGGAAGCGTTTAATACCTAGCCTGTTGGAAATAAGTTTCCTTGATAAATTACTACAGTGAGAGATAAGAGAGAGGCAGATATTTACATGCACTTCCCAAAAGCCTGGGGCATGGTTTCATGTACTATCAGCTGGCCAATATGACATACGAGAGAATGTTAGGAGACTGATGCATGCATAATGCTCCAAACTCACTCACTTCATTTTTCAATTTGAACAAAAAGAAGCCAGGTAAAGTGAGTGAACTTGATTATCTGTAAATAAAGCAAATGCTGAAAAACTGTAAAATCACTTAGTTCAACACAGTCAACCTTTTGAGACTTCTGGTCACCTAGCGGTACTCATTTCAAATCTTTTGGTCCAAATGGAATGGTGGCAGAGATGTCACACAAACTAGGATGAACGTGGAAGAAATAGCATCTAATCTGTGTTGTTAGGAGCTGAGCCACCTGGAGATCAGCAAAGAGGGACCTCTGTACCATAAGGCACGTCTGCTCTCCATCACCCACACACCACAAAGCACATGTCCCTTAATACATCTCTAGCAGAGAAGGCTCTAAAAGCTGGGTATCAGCGATGAGTCCCAAAAAAGCCTGGAGATCATAACTGGGCCCAGGGCCAGGACTAGGGTGAGGCTGGTAGAGGGACCAGGACACTATTCAAGGAGGCAGCTCCTCCCGGGGGCCGACCCTACACTTACTCGTTCCCCAGAGCAGTATCTCCTTAGAGACAGTGCAGTGGGCATCGCGCTCACATGACCCGACACCAGGCTCTTCGCCTTGTGTTCTCAGAACAATTGAGCCCAAATGGAT
This sequence comes from Antilocapra americana, assembly GCA_007570785.1. Classification (NCBI taxonomy): domain Eukaryota; kingdom Metazoa; phylum Chordata; class Mammalia; order Artiodactyla; family Antilocapridae; genus Antilocapra; species Antilocapra americana. The sequence goes on along the minus strand of ML664243.1, from coordinate 5,722,407 downwards.
CACTCTCACAAGAAGAGAAATGGTGATTTCCTGTGTTTAGAGTTTTGTGAAAGGGGAAAAAAAAGTCTTAAAATGCTAAATATCTATTACAGATAAAATGGTAAGAACAACATTAAGACATAAGCTCATTTTCCCAACATTCAGGAGATAAGTAACAAATTAATTAGGGGTGAAAATATGCTCACTCTAACAAGGAAAGGCCCTTGAAGTAAAACTTGAAGTAAACCTGAAGCAGGAAGATGAAATTTGAGACCATAATAGCTAAGCACCCAGCACTAATAGAGTGTTCCTCTTTTGACTCTTGAACATGAACTTGATATAGCTATGAAATACTGAATTATTGATACTTTGTCCATTCTAGACAGTCCCCAAATATCTAACTGTGACTTGCACTGCATCTTGACCGGTATTAAGTTAGTTCAGAAAAGATGATGCGTTCTGCCTGTTGGAGCGTGGTCCCTATGGGTCCCTTGTTGGTGACCCCCGACTGGCTTTATGCCAAGAGTAGTGTTGCAAATTGATAAGACATAGCAACTCTGAGCCAGGCCAAATGCTTCTCTGTCACTCACCAGCCATGCCACCTAACAGTTCATTGTCTTTTTGAGGGCAAACCTTCCACTTGATTCTGACTTGGTGGTTCTGGCTTCTAGGCAAACGAACAGCTCAGCCATCCCAACTAGAATGTCCAGGGAACTTCCCTGGTGGTCCAGTGGCTAAGATTCTACTCTCCCAGCGCAGGGGGCCGGGTCCTACCCCTGATCAGGGAACCCGATGTCACACGCTGCAACTGAAGTTTCCAATGCTGAAACTAAGGATCATGCAAGCTGCAACTAAGACCTGGCACAGCCAAAAAATAAATAAATACGAAAAATAGATTTTGAAAAGCTATTAAAAGAAGAGAGTGTCCTGTGATGCATCCACCTTCCCCATGGTGAGCACACCAACTCCCTCACTGTCTCCTCTTTCACTGTTGAGCTGAGGGAAACAAGATCCGCCTTCCTAGTCACCCACTGGTGAGGTCTCAGCACTGGGCTCTCAACAAGGACAAATAAACAGGAGCATGTGTTTCCCTCTCCAGACGCAGGCTTGAGTCTAGGTGCCTGTAATGTGCAGAAACGCCTGGAGAGATACTATACTGATTATGAGATACAATTGTGAATTTTATTACCTCCTGGGAACAAATAAAAGCAAGGAAACATAAAAGCAAGAGTTTTGTGCCAGATGTAAGAACTAAACGCTACGGTTATCTGATTAGCATTAGAGTCATGTGCTTTGAATGTGAAACACTTGTAAGTCTCCCCAGGTGAGCGCTCCATTCTCTCTGCACCATTGATGTCAGACTTTTATATGCCTGCTCTTCTCAAATGGGACCCAGATGAAGTTCAGTCTCTTGCTGGAAGAGACAGAGGTGTTGGGCAGATTTCTTTGTTTTAAAGCCAGGGTGATTTTTCAAAGAGGAAGATGACACTTGGGGACCTTGCTTGGAATCACGAGGAAGTAGGAGGCCAGAAGAGGGCAGAAGGCAGGCAGTGGTAGAGGTTCCTTTCCCTGTGTCACTCGGTGTCTGCTCCCTGTGTACACTCCTCTTTAAAGCGTCAGTTCTGATGGAAGAAGCTGCTGTTTGATTCTACATACGAAACCCGACAAGGAGAGAACCTCCCAGTCACCACCATGGCCCAGACATTAAATATATTTGTTTACATGTCCTCTGATTTCTCCAAATCCACCTCCAGGGAACCCAAATGTCCTGGATGACTAAACCTGTTCTGCTTGAAGACTGCTGGGGCGGGGGGCGGGGGGTGGGTAGCTTCTAGGAAGAGTTAGGTCATCATATTCTTTCAAGACTCTCAAATTTAACATCAACTACTTTTTTTTTTATGATGATATTCTGTGAAAGTGAGCCCATGGGGAGAGACAGATGCTTGCGCTCACTTCTGTAAGGAATATAAATGGGTAATGCCCTTCAGTTGGGCAGTTTGGCAATGTATCTCCAAGGCTCTTCACGTGTGCCTAACCTTTTATTTAGCAAGTCTGCATGTAAGGAAATCCTCTGAAAAAGGTACAAAAACGGCTATTCACTGGAGCTCATTTGATGACAGAAAAAACGGGAAACCACCTAAATTTCCCAACTGTAGGAGCTGGATATCAGGGCCCACCACTACAGAAGGCCAACGGTCATATAAAAGGAGGATGTTATTCAGAAATGTGACAAAGGCTTGGGACTTCCCAGGTGGCGCTAGTGGTAAAGAACCCACCTGCCTATGAAGGAGACATAAGAGATGCGGGTTCAATCGCTGGGTTGGAAAGATCCCCTGAAGGTAGGTATGGCAACCCACTCCAGTATTCTTGCCTAAAAATCCCATGGACAGAGAAGCTTGGCAGGCTACTGTCCACAGGGTTGTAAAGAGTCAAACACAACTGAAGTGACTTAGCACGTACTCACACAAATGTTCTGTATATATTTTTAAGTGAAAAGGGGGTTTCCAAAGAGTATGCAATGTGCAATTTAATGCTATAAATATAAAATATAAATGTGTGTGTGGTATGGGAGAAGGAACGGAGGAAAATTGCACCAAATGCTCATAGCATTATGTGTCAATTACTTTTATATTTTGGCTTCTCTGCAATTTTTCTGCAGTGAATATATAACACTTGTGTAGTAACTAAAAAACAAACAAAAAAGAAACGCTCTCATTCCTTTGGCACCCCATCTCAAATCTGAGGCTTCTTTCATGACCTTAGCTGCAGCTGTCTCTTCTCTCTCATAGCTCTACTGCTGAGATATCTGATGTGGTCAGCTTTCCTCTGCAGGAAGGATAATGCATTCATTTCCCACTTTGCTTCCTCCCATGGAAAAGATGAGGTCTTCACTCTCAGACCCTCTCACACCTCCTGCTAGTATCTCTGATGGCACAGGATTCTCTGCCCAAACTCTGCTCACCTGTTCTGGCAGGGTTTCAAATTCCTTCCTCACCACATTCTCTGAGCCTTGGAAAAGAGAGTGGGTTTTGAAGCCTTCTTGCCACCCTCCTCCCTAAACATGAAGACTTACTTATCTCTCCCCACCCACTAAATATGGCATTCGTTTTCTTACAGCCTATCTCCCCCTCTCGTCACCCAGGTCAGTGGAGCCAGGGCTGCGTCTCATCACCATCGCTATCGGCAAGCTTTCCCACTGCTTCTCCCCAGGCCCTCGCTCTGCCATTGCTCTTCTCGTGTCTCCCAACACAACCTGTAAGTCTTCTTCTTTGCCTCTCCCCGATAACCTGGAATCTCAAACTCGTCTTTTTCCCAATACGGCTGGTCTGGGAGCTCCAGTCTCTGCACTCGGCCAGCAGCAGGCTCGCCTTCCTGTCATCACTCTGGCAGACACCAGCCTTCATTGCCAGCATTGTCAATAGCATCCCTGGAAACTTCCAAAGGCATCTTTGTACTTGGCTCTGCTGGGTGTACTACAAAGGAAAATTTTCCGCAGACCTAATTGTAGACTCTTTTGAAGTACTTGTCTTCAAGGAGCATAAAATCTCATTGGGGAGATAAGACATAAACCTGAACTCACCCATCTATAGCAATGCAGCTCCCAGCTCCCCTGTGAACCCAAACTACTTTCCTAAAGTTAGGGTAACTTCCATGTTTACCACATCTGTCCCTGCTCTCCCAGTGTCTGGGCTATATACCTCTGCAGATCTTTGCCCTATTGACCATGATCTCCTACATGACACTCAGGAAATTTATAGGTTTCTACTCAGCCAACCTTAGATTTGTCTCAGCTCTGATTCCTTCTAGCTGAATGACCTTGGGAAAATCACTCTACCTCTCTGATCTTCATCTATAAAATGATAACAATGTGTACTGTGTTCTGATGTTTTTAGAGGCTGAAGATAACCTAGTTGAAATCTGTAACTGAGGCTTTGCTTTCCTGGTCTAGAGAACTTTGAGAAAATAACCTAGAGTATATTTTCTTTTCAGGAAACATTAAGCTTGAAATAATAATAATAATAATCATTAATCGTTAGGATGCAGTTGTTTTCATCCCAGCCAGTGGAGAAAACAAAGCCATTGGAGGAATAAATGAAAGAACTGTTGTTGCAGTTTTGTGTTTTGGTTTATCTTACTCCCCTGAGCGGACTCTTCTGTTTTCTCTTTAAACAGACACAGTGGAAGCAGTTAAATGAGCTCAGCCTGCATACAGACAAGCAGGGAGTCAGTTTTGGGTTGTGATGAATAAATTATACAGAGGGATTGGGCATTTATTTTCTCCTCGGTTGATGTGTTATACCTTGAGCCACTGACCACCCAGGCGCCAGTGTTTCAGGACAAAAATAGACACAGCTAACCCAAGCGATCTGCGGCGGCAGGCGGCAGGCGGCTGTGCTGCTGGCTTCTACATCGCCCCCAGCAGCGAGCTGGGTCGGCTTGTTTTGTTTCCCTCCTGTTCAGGGCAAAACCAGCAGGAAGCGAGTCTCTCCTCTCAGGCCGCCCTGAGCACAGCCTTCCAGCCAGCCTCAAGAAAAGCAGCAACGGGGCTGCTCTGCCCCACTTAGCTGGTAGACGCAAACACATCTAGACGGTTTTCTGACACGTTAGGTGCTGACAGCTTGATTAATGGAAAGGAGTCTCCCTGAATGTGTCTGTGACAGGTGCAGTTTCCATGAGTCTTGCTCTTCTTCCCCAAAACTGCCCTAGCTCCTGGGGATGAGGAAAGGCGTATTTAGCTCAGGTTCTCTTTGGGGTCCTCGAAACAACATTTCTCATCGTGATGGAAGATTAGTTACTGCTCTCTATATTTTCCTTGCCATCCTTCCCTTGAAAAACAAGACCTCCTCAAAAAAAACACCTCAAAGCAAACAAACAAAAAAATAAATTCTTCTGAATGGAACTGTGTGAGAAAACCCAGAAACAGAATCTTTGCAGAGTCCAGTGCTAAGTTGACTTCTGTCTACAAATTATGTTGCTTACAGATGTCCCAGCAAGTTATAGCGTTTTTTACAGGTTATCTCAAGCTCACTCTTGCACCTTCATCTGTTATTTTCTATGTAGCTTTTTTACTCCAACTTCTAAACCAGAAGTACTCTTTTTTTAAAAAAAAATAATAATTAAAAGTTGAGATGGGAAGGGAGTTTGGGGGAGAATGGATAAATGTATATTTAGGCTGCTGTTCACCTAAAATTGTTACAACAGTGTTAACTGGCTATATTCCAATAAAAAATAAAACATTTTTAAAAAAGCCAACTGTCACAACTTAACCACTTCCTGGGTATGTGGCTTTAGGAAGGTTACATTACCTCTCCAGGCCTCAGTTTCCTCATCTGAAAAATGGGCAGTTGATTACTTAGCAACTACCTATTGAATACTTCTTTAGCATGAGGCATTTCTTAGGCATCACATGTATGCTCATGAATCATGAATTATGGTCAAACAAGCCCCTTGCATTAAAAGAGCTTGTATGCTGGTGGATAATTACAGGACCTACCTCCATTATTCATTCAGCCAACAATCACTAAACATCTTCTACAAGCCAGACACTACTCTAGATGCTGGTGAGTCAACGATTAAAAAGGCAAGTTTCCTGCTCTCATGAAGCTTATGTATGTATAGAAATCCTGTGGGGACTGAGATAAAGCCAGGAAAGGTGCTCAGTCAGTGCTGACCTATTGTAAATATGCACGGAATGGTATTGTTGTTGTTCGGTCGCTAAGTTGTGTCTGACGCTTTGTGACCCCATGCATTGCAGCATGCCAGTCTCCTCTGTCCTCCACCATCTCCTGAAGTTTGCTTAAATTCATGTCCATTGAGTCAGTGATGCTATCTAATCATCTCATCCTCTGCTGCCCTCTTCTCCTTCTGCCTTCAATCTTTTCCAGCATCAGGGTGTTTTCCAATGAGTCCGTTGTTTGCATCAGGTGGCCAAAATATTGGAGCTTCATCTTTGGCATCAGTCCTTCCAATGAATATTCAGGGTTTATTTCCTTTAGGATTGACAGGTTTGATCTCCTTGCTGTCCAAGGGACTCTCAAGGGTCTTCTCCAAAACCACACTTCAAAACCATCAGTTCTTTAGTGCTCAGCCTTCTTTATGGTCCAACTCTCACATCCATATATGACTACTGGAAAGGCCACAACTTTGATTATATGGACCTTTGTCAGCAAAGTGATGTCTCTGCTTTTTGATATACTGTCTAGGTTGGTCATCCAAGGAGCAAGCGTCTTTTAATTTCATGGCTGAATCACCATCCACAGTGACTTTGGAATCCAAGAAAAAGTCTGTCACTGCTTCCACTTTTCCCTCTTCTATCTGAAGGGCAAAAATGAAGTGATGGGACTGGATGCCATGATCTTAGTTGTGTAGTGGCCATCAATTTTCTGGTGACCCTCTGTATGGTGACCCTTGCTCTGATCACCAGCATTTTCACTACTGCCACGTATGAATTACTTATGATCACAGAGCAGTTGATCTGGACACAGGGCTCTCATGCTCTGTGTCTGCCTTGGACACCTGTGAGGCTGGGAAACTTCAGCCTGTGAAGATGAACTGGTTAGGGAGCTGTAGGGACCAGAGAGTCATTTCTTCCATGCCCATTTATGTGGTTATAGCTAACGCAAGTTAAAACAGATTGGAGTTTCTCTTGTCCTTGACAATCCTACCCCTCCCCATCCCTAACCTAGGACCACAGACTTTATAACTGCATCTCAAGGTCAAATTTCTACTTCAACATCCATTTTCCTGCTACCCAGAATATTTGTTTGCAATCACTGAGAAGTGGATCTTATTTTTAATAAAAAGAAAAGTGTTCAATAAATAACTATGGAAATGAAGGCAAGAGAAAAGTGTTCAAATGCTCACAGAAAGTGAGCAGAAAGCCAGGGCATCCCAGAGTCCTCTGCTCCCTAGACACCTCTGCCATGAAGCTCTTCTTTGTCCTGTGGAGTACCTCCAGAGAGCCCCCTTTCACCTTCCCTTCCACGTTCCCTCTCCTGAGAATCTCCCAAGGGCAACACACTGTCCAAGGTTCCAGGGCATCTCAAGGAACGGGAGAATTGAATCCCTGACCTCCTGGACCTATAGTTAGGGACACAGTGAACAAATATGATGACAGATGAATAGACTGAAAAGAATAACTGCAGATTAAGATAGGTGTTGGGTTTCCCAGGTGCTCAGTGGGTAAAGAATGTGCCTGCCATGTGGGAGACCTGCATTCGATCCCTGGGTTGGGAAGATCCCCTGGAGAAGGGAAAGGCTACCCACTCCAATATTCTGGCCTGGAGAATTCCATGGACTGTATAATCCATGAGGTTGCAAAGAGTTGGACATGACTGAGTGACATTCACACACACACCAAGATAGGTGTTATAAAGGAAGTAATCCTGGTGATGGGGGAAAATGTACGTGGAGATGGCCATATCAGATGGGCTTCCAGGAAGTTTCTCTGAAGATGTGGTGACCCTTGAGCTGAGACCTGAAGTACGAGAAAGGATCCAGTGGTGAGAAGACATAAAAGGGCATTTATGGCAGAGAACACAGCTGGTGTCCCAGTGCATCAGGAAAGGAGTGAGCAAGAAGCTGAGAATGGTCTAGGCTGAGTCTGCGCAGGGAAGGAGGAGCCAGGGCACACATGACTTGAGGGACCAGGTGAGGACTCTGATCCAACCTGCCTTGCTGGATGGAAGGCTGGGGGCATAAATCAGAGCATTTCCAAGAATGCCTCTTAGGTTTCTGCGTGGAGCAACTAGGTGGATTATGGCAGACCCTTTCCCTAGGAAATATCAATAACCTCAGATATGCAGATGACACTACCCTTATGGCAGAAAGTGAAGAAAAACTAAAGAGCCTCTTGATGAAAATGCAGTGGGAAAAAGTTGGCTTAAAGCTCAACATTCAGAAAACTAAAGTCATGGCATCCAGTCCCATCACTTCATGGCAAATAGATGGGGAAACAATGGAAACAGTGACAGACTTTATTTTCTTGGGATCCAAAATCACTGCAGATGGTGACTGCAGCCATGAAATTAAAAGATGCTTACTCCTTGGAAGGAAAGTTATGACCGACCTAGACAGCATATTAAAAAGCAGAGACATTACTTTGTCAACAAAGGTCTGTCTAGTCAAGGCTATGGTTTTTCCAGTGATCATGTATGGATGTGAGAGTTGGACTATAAAGAAAGCTGAGTGCTGAAGAATTGATGCTTTTGAACTGTGGTGTTGGAGAAGACTCTTGAGAGTCCCTTGGACTGCAAGAAGACCCAACCTGTCCATCCTAAAGGAGGTCAGTCCTGGGTGTTCATTGGAAGGACTGATGTTGAAGCTGAAACTCCAATACTTTGGCCACCTGATGCAAACAGCTGACTCATTTGAAAAGACCCTGCTGCTGGGAAAGATTGAGGGCAGGAGAAGGGGACGACAGAGGATGAGATGGTTGGATGGCATCACCCACTCAACGGACATGGGTTTGGGTGGGCTCCGGGAGTTGGTGATGGACAGGGAGGCCTGGCATGCTGCAGTTCATGGCGTCACAAAGAGTTGGACACGACTGAATGACTAAACTGAACTTTCCCTGGGTCTGCTTTAGGGCCATGTTGGTGAAGATGCCCCAGGCTTCCCTGGTGGCTCAGTGATAAAGAATCTGCCTGCCAATGCAGGAGATGCCATTCAACCCCTGGTCGGAAAGATCCCCTGGAGGAGGAAATGGCAACCCACTCCCGTATTCTTGCCTGGGAAATCCCATGGACAGAGGCACCTGGCGGGCTACAGTCCATGGGCTCATAAGAGTCAGCCACAACTGAGCATGAGCAGGGTGAAGATGCCCTAGGTCTTACACTTGGGTCTCAGTTTCCCTCCTTGTTAACTGAGCCCCCTTCTGAAAAGGAGTATCACCTCTGTTGGCCAGTTTCCTTCCTTGTGAAAGTGGTGTCACAGCATCTACCTTTAGGAATGCTGTACGGACTAAGCCACAGGGTGCTTTGGGAAGCACCCGGTACGCAGAGTCCTTATGATGAGGCTTCTCCTGATGCTGGTTCCTGTCTCTTCCCTTTGCTGTCTGCTGGAGACTCAGACCTGCGGCTGCCTGCCTTGCTCGGGGTCTGCCTGTGGGCTGGGTGTGAGCAGCATGCAACATTGCACTCACACTTTAGGGCAGCTGTTGTAACTCTGTTCTCTCCTCCCATCTACAGGGTCAAACACATTCTTTCCCAAGTCCTTCCTTCCCCTCCAAGCCGTGCCACAAATATCCCCCACATGTATTTTTAAGTTCCCTTCTCCTCTCTAGGTGTAATTTCCTGGTAAAAGCGGAGATTAAGAAGTGTTTGGCTGAGTAAAATGCCGGCAGTGATGGGTATATTTTCCTTAGATGACCTCTGAAATTCTTTCCAACCTAAGGAGGCTAAGCTCCAGCGGAACATTGATTTGGGGTATTGTCCCTGCAGTGCCCAGAGGAATGAAGAGCCACAAACTAGCTCCTTCTGTCCTGTCTCCATGCCTAATCATTGGCTTCTGATTCACTGTCAGAAGCAAAAGTATCTAGAATAATTTTTTACCTCTGTTCACTGAAAATTTTTGAACAGTATTATTGAGACATAATTCATACACCTTAAAATTTACCCATTTAAAGCATACAATTCAATAGTTTTTAATATATTCACAAATAAGTACAACTATCACTATACTCAATTTGCAGTTTTCATTGCCTCAAAAAGAAACCTGGTATTCTTTAGCTAATACCCCATCCCCCATCTCCGTTACTAAGCAGTCAGTAGTCTACTATGTTTTCTCTTAGATTTCCCAGCTCTGGATTTTCATGTGAACTGAATCATGAAGCACATATGACTGGCTTCTCTCCTTCAGCATAGTGTTACCAGACTCATCCATGTGGTGGCGGGTATCAGTATTTCATTACAGTTTATGGCTGAATAGTATCCCACCGAATGGATGTACCACATTTCACTTATCCATTTGTCCTTTATGGGTATTTGAAGTGTTTTCACTTTTTGGCCATTACGAATAATGTGTGATAAGTATCTGAGTACCAGACTTTGTGTGGACATGTGATTTCATTTCTCTTTAGAAATAACTTTCAAAAACTTACCTTTGACCAAATTTCCCCACTATGAGGATGTTAATTACCATTATCATAACAAGGGATATACATCCGGTTAGTTGGTGTTAGGAGCTATGCTAAGTATATCTCATCAAATCTTCCTACCACTGGCTTGAGATAGGTACTTGTTTATCCCTGGTTTACAGATGAGGAACCTGAGGCTTATAAAATCCAAATAATGTGAGAGGAAAGAGAAACTCCTAGATATCAACCAGAAGAGATGTTTCTCTTCTTAGGAACCAAACATGAAAGACATAGAGTGATTCTGAAATTCTTTTCTTCCAAAGAGTCTTTAAGATATCTGCGACACTAAGATACCATCTCCTACAATTTTATATTCATTCTTCCAGAAAAGATATATATTTGCCTTTACAGTTTGCATCCAAAGCCACCTAACTGTTCTCTAATAACTCTGATATACAGGAAAATATTGCTACAAAACAAAAACAAATATATGCATCAAAATATATGACTACAAAAACAAATATATGCATCAATACATACAGACTGCTTGTTTATCCCGTAACCCTGATAAAACTATGGTCTTGGTGACCCAGTTTCTACAGAGTGATATGTAAAGAAGTAGTTGCACAATCATTGGTGGTTCAAAGAGAATTCTAATATTTACATGAATATCTAAAAGAGAAGACTTTTCAGACATTCTTTCTCGTAATCTCTATGCGTCATGTATATTCCTCGTGGAAGCCTGCACATTCTTTGCTAACATACCCCATCCCTCAGTCAGTCTTGCCATGTAACTTTCAGATCCTGTCTCTCTTCTTGTTCTCCAGATTTACATCATAAGAAATATAGCAGCTTAGGTTGGTTCAAATGGGACTTTCCTTTGGAGAACAGGATTCAGAAGAGGCAGCAGGGAATGGGGGAGCAGAAAAAATTAAGGGGGCAGAGGAGGAGGGAGTGGATACATATAATTACATTTCTTTTACAGTGCATTCATTCTCCACTTTATTTTTTCATTAGTAAAACTGGGAAAATTCTGACTTGCTTAAAGGGTCCCACCCAGATCACGCAACTAATAGATTATCATGAAAGGCAACTGCGAACATGATCAGCAGAATATTAAAATGAATAATTTACCTAGTTTTGACTAGAATGCAAATGACTGACATTACATGGATAGCTGATTTTCATTATTTGCAGATTCCATCTTTGTAAAATTTTCCCACTTGTGAAAATTTATCTGTAACCCCCAAAATCAATCCTCACCATGCTTTTGAGTTCATTTATGGACATGTGCAGACAGGGAAAAATCCTGAGTTGCCCAGTGAACAGGTTCCCAGGTCAGGTCAAACAAGGCCACAGTTCGCCTCCTTGCCTCAGGTCTCACAGAGACGGCTGGAGGTGGGGAGTCCGGGGACAGGGCCGGGCAGCGCGAGACTGGCTCTCAGGCTCATTGGATGGAATTGAATCCCAACTTTGGCATCAGTTTAGCAGAGTTGCCTCAAGCAATCCACTTAGTACTTCTGAACCTTGTTTTTCCTTTCATAAAATAGAGGAAACAAAATCTACCAGGATGATCTGCTTCTAGGACTTAAGATGATGATTTATGTGAGTTGTGTGTGTTTGTCTGTGTGTACGTATTTTCCCCTAGGGGCCATGATTCAGGATTCACTAATTCATGTTCGAGGTGACTTTATAGTCTATAACTATCGTGGATAATACGAATTGACTGTATATATTGGTTTCATGGCCCTGGGGTGAGTTCGATCATGAAAAGCAATCTACACTCAATCTTGGAAAAGAGAGCTGAGTATTCTGCTTAGGACTCATCTGCCCAGAACTGGTAAACTCAGATCATTGTCTGTTTCTCTAAAACATCACAAAAACTTAGACATGGGAGACCTCAGACTTTAAAGATCATCTGTCTCTTTCCTTTCTTTCTTTTCTTACCATGGACCCTTTATTTAAATGCAATCTGACATGAAACCCTTAATATATAAATCAGATAAAAGTAGAGCTATGTCCTTGCAAGCAGGGACCCAGGGGAACCTGGAGTCTTGACAGCTAGGAATTTCCTCATCTACTTTCTCCCTTTTCAGCTCCTGAAAGGGTCCCAGGGGCATGTGCAGAGAACCTGATCAGCATGTGTGAAGATCACAGTTAGCCCAACAGCCACATAGTCTGTTTGAGTAAATTCACCAAGAGGTAATTCCCTAAAAGCATACATTTTCAAAGTCCTAAATAGTAAGGCCTTTAAGTTTTGTAAGATGGTACCCACCCCCATCTTTGGTCTCTCTGGGTACCAAAGAGTCAGCTAAGACTTGCCTCTAATTCACCTTCTGCATCACCAACACACATGGCATCTAGAACATTGGAGGGAAGAACTTTTCTTGGCTCACAAGGAGGACATCAAAAATATTAGCTGATTTCAATCCTAAAATAGGAATACTCAACACTTACAAATAAATTCTGGCCATCTATAATCTATTTCAACAACATCAAGGGGGAAATGTTGTATTTCTAGTTCACAGGGCTTTCATGGAAAATGCAGATAAATTATTAAGTCATAATTATAAAAGTATCTTATTCTCCTCTACTTTGGGATACTTTAAATCATACATTTTTTTAAAAAGGTGGCATCTAGCTATTTGTTCACCTACTTACCCACCTAAATATTTTCACTGAGTTTGTTCTAAAGTTTGGAAAATTACTATCCAGAGAGGTCAAGTGTCTTGTTCAAGGCCATACAACTAGTTTTATAGTGGAGCTAGAACCAATTTGAGGTCTCCTGCTTTTTGGTTCACTGCCTTCTAGATTCTTGACATTATTTACTGAAGTCACATCTGTAAGCACATTTGACTTACCAAACAGAACTCCACTGCTCAGAAAAAAGAGAAAAATCCTGGCTTGACCCCATCATCTTTCTAGATCAGACTAGATCTTGGCCTTGATTACTCCAGGGAAGGCTGGATCTCAAATGAAAATAGAATTTAAAAAGGTAAGCTCCCGGGGCTTCCCTGGTGGTCAGGCGGTTAAGGCTCCGTGCTCTCAGTGCAGGGGGCTCGGGTTTGAGCCCTGCCTGGGGAACTAAGGTCCCCCATATGCTGCATAGAATAGCAAAATAGATAAATAAATGAAGACATAACATTTTAAAAATGGATGCAAAAACGTACGTTCCCTTTTTTGGCTTTTGAGTTTTGAAGGGAGCACATTCTGGAGATTTACGAGTGCTTTATGGGACTTTCAAGGGTTCGTATGACTATACTCTTGACTTTAGAATCAAATGTTTACATTCAATGGGCTGCATTGTATTTCCTTCCCCAATATTAATAGCTCCACTTAAAGACCCTGTTGGGCTCTGGAGTCACTGGAGAACAGAGGAGAGGGGGCTCTTTAAAACCAGCAGCTGAGACTGTGGTCACCTCTATCCATAGGGAGAGGCTAGCACCCTCTGATTTCTGTCCTGGGCCCTCTGCCTGACAGACTAAGGCTCAGCCAAGCTAGCCTCGCCTCTACCAAGCCCCCTGGCTGCCCAGCTCCCAGGAATCCCATCCCAGCTGCTGCAGGGGCTTCAGGAAATGCCCAGAGGAGGGGGCTCTGGTGTCTCACCTGCTAACACACCCTCAGCCTTTTCCTGTGAGGATGGGGAAAAGTGGCAGTGTCCCTTGTGGGAATCCTGCTCCATTTCTGAGTCTTCCCTCTTGGCCTCAGGGCGCTGGTGCTGAGGGTGGAGGACTATTCTCTTTCCACGGTTGCCCACCCACCCCCAGGTGCTCTGTCAGGTAGAAAAGTCACTATAAGGGACAAACAGACTACATCAAGCAGAAATGCTGGTACATGTAGGATGGCGCCTCCTGGACAAAGGAGTTCTGAGTGCCTGGTAGATGATGTCCAGCCCGCTCCTCTTCAACCTACACAGAGACACGAGGGGCAAAGGAAGTGGGTATAAGATGCACCTCGCTTACCAGGGAAGCCCTTTGCAGGCCCAGTCTCTCCGGTGCATGGGGTAGGAACCAAGAGCAGGCTCTGCCCAGTCAGCTCTGGTTCTGAAGTCCTACTTCTGCTAAAATGGACCAGTTCATAGATCATCTGGCTGACATGACATGAGCTGCTCAGCTAGGAAACCCAGCCTCTTCTCCTGCATCTATGAACATCACACTCACTTACCCAGGCACAAAGACACACACGGACACGAAGAGACTAGACACACCCACACACGCACAGCATCTTTGTATGATACAGACCGATGGGAGGGCTATGGAGATGGACGAAGGCTTAAAAATGAATTTTAAGCATCTCTGCTCTTAAAAAGATTCAGCCACCATTCTCTGCAAGGCTCCACTTCCTCTTCTCCCTGGATTCTCCCCTTTGTTTCCCTCTCTTGAACGAGTCCTCTAGAAAGCTGTTCTTCCCCTGTGGTGTGCTGTGAGTTGCTTCAGTCATGTCCCATTCTTTGCAACCCCATGGACTGTAGCCCACCAGGCTTCTCTGTCCATGGGATTCTTTAGGCAAGAATACTGGAGTGGATTGCCATGCCCTCCTCCAGGGGATCTTCCTGACCCAGGGATTGAACCCTCCTCTCTTGTATTTCCTGCACTGGCAGGCAGGTTCTTTACCACTTAGCACCACCTGAGAAGCCCCACTTGCTCCCATTTCATTAGTCAGGACGATATAACTTGGCCAAATCCCCACCTCCAAGGGGGTGGTCCTACTTTTGCAACATGTCCAGACCTGTTGGCAGACTCCCATTCATTCTCAATTCCACAAGCAGAAGGCAGCAGGACAGAGATGAACTTTTACAATGGATTCTGCTTCTTTAAAAGCCAAAGTATCTAGGGTTGATTTTCATTTTAACAGCAATAAATATCTCTCTGTAAACCACCAACTTCAGCCTTACCCTGGCCTAGTAACCTCTTGATCTCATGGCCCAGAACAGTGACCTCATGGCCCAGAACAGCATGCACCATTGTGGGCACAAAGTGCCAGCCTCGATTCTAGGGACCCTTCATTCATTATCTCATTCGGTCCTCAGGGCCTTACAAAGCAGGGACTATCATTATCTCCTTTTCTTGTTATTGCTTATTCTCTAAGTCAGGTCTGACTCTTTAGAGATCCCATGGACTGTAGCCCACCAGCCTCCTCCGGCCATGGAATTCCCCAGGTAAGAAACACTGTAGTGGGTTGCTATTTCCTTCTCTAGGGGATCTTTCTGACCAAGGGACTGAACCCACATCTCCTGCACTGACAGGTGGGTTCTTTACCACTGAGTCACATGGGAAGCCCTTGCCTCCTTTTACAGGGAGGGAAACAGGATCAGAGAGAATTTGTGACTTGCTTAAGGTTGCAGAGCTAAGGACAGTCCTCAGGACTTGTCTTCTTGACTCTTCTGTGATGCTCTTTAATGCAGGTCACTGCTTCTACTGTCCCCTTCACGACTGCCGAACCAAACTTCCTGGGAAACTGAGGACTGAATTCCTAGGGGTGCAGAGAAAGTAATGAAAGGGGCCCCATAGGCTGTGCATTTCACTGCCTCGTCATTGCTAGAGAGCCTTTTCAACCTCAGAAAATGTAGCATTCCATGCTAACCAATCATCTGAAATTCCTGCAATAAATGAAAAAATAAACACACAGCTGAGGATATAATTCAGCTAACCTCGCTCCCAAATGAAGCTGATTCCAGATAGAAAGCAGATTTTCATATTTACTGTATGTGACAGCTGGAGGAATTAAATGAATCATCTGTCTATCTCCATCGCCTTGTTCCTCCTGTGCTGTATGTATCTATCCCTGGGGTTGTCTGTCTTCCCATTCCAGGAAGACAGATCAGTGTAGTTTCAATTATTAATTCCATGTTTAGATCACAGTAACACCAGTTCCAGTTCAGTGACCTGCAGTTCCTATTGATTTAAGTGATGAATTATCTACACCGCAATGTATTATTAACTTTATTTTGTCTCTTATTCCTTCTGCATTCATGCATCAAAATAATAAAGCACCATTCACAGGCTAAAAGGACCTGTTTCCTTTCTCACATTTCCCAGAAGGGCGAAACCAATGCACACCAGGGAGGTAATTACAGAGAGCTGGGGATGGAACTGGGTATTTATTTTGCCTGTGAATTATTTATCTCAGCTGTGAATTTAGGGGGTGGGGGGAGACTGTAGAACAGGGATTTTGTGTGGTGGCAGGGGTCTGAATGGGGCACAAAGAGGCGCAGGAAGGAAGTTAATGAAGACAAGTGAAGAGTGGAATCTTGGAGATTCCAAGGAAGCAAAATAACTTCAGCTCCGAAGGTCAAAGTTTAGGAGTCTGTCTGTCCCGATACTGACAGGAGGACGGGGGTGGGTGTGACGATGGTGGTACCCTGAAGGCACGGAGGCAGAAGAGCACGTCACCGGTCTCTTGCAAAGCCTGTGCGCTGTCACAGCAAGACCTACAGTGCGGGGTTAGACCCCGGTGCAAGAGAGTGTCACGAATGTCTGGCCGGACTTTGCTGGTGTTCGGCTGCTTACCAGCACCTTCCTCTCTTTGGATAACAGCACATGAACCTAGTACATGCTGAGGGATTGCTTTTCCATGCCTACAGTCTGGTAGGTCAATGAACCAAGATGCCCTACCGATCCCTGGCCAAGTGAATGGCCCAAGCTGGGCCACTGAGTTTCTCCCTCCATGGCCTTTAAATCCTATGTGGGCAAAGGGGCCAAAGAGCTGAATGCAGCTGACATCAACCCACTGGCGCTGACATCAATCCACTAGGTGCAACCGCTGGAAGACGGCCGCTCTGAGACCCTCTGAGGCTGGTCAGTGTCAGTCTGGTAAGCCCCGTTTTTCAGCCATGTCTTTGAGGTGTCCACCCTATATGCTTTTCAAACACCAGCTTTACATTAACTAGATTTGTTCTGTTGCTGGCTAAACAGTCAAAGGACTTGGCTCTATCTGCAGAGTCACTGATCTCAGAGAGGTGGGAAAAGGAAGATGCTGGAGACAAGTCTGTCTCTCACACGATCAAGCAACAATTTTGTAAGGATGGACAGGCAGGCAGGAAGTGAAAACATTCCCCCGTTCACTTTCTCATTCAAGCTGAACCCAACTTTCCAGCCTCCAGGATTCCTGTTGGAGTGACTCCCAAAGTCAGAAGGGCTGGAGAGACACCCTACCTGGCAACCCCGCCTAAAGGGAAGACCTCAGTGTGGGTTGCCTGGGGTCAAACCCAGAGAGGAAGGAGTGACGCCCCAAGACCTCCCAGCTTGAAAGGGAAGGGGAAGAGGCTGAGTGCATAAAGCTTTCCAGGTGCAGACAATCGGATTACCTGGGTCTCATTCCTAACTCGATGACACCCAGGGACAATAGGAAGAGGCCTCAACCTGGGCTGCTCCCAGTCTGTGACTCACAGCTCTCTAGGCGGCCCTGGTATGGAAACAGATGTCCTGACTGTTTCATTGTCCTTCCCAGTTGCCACCCTTCATTCATCTGATTCCAGACACAAGAGCCTCTGGCCTTTCTTTCCTGCTCTTCCCCCTGGCTTCCCTCTCCCATGTGACGCACACAGACCCTGTAGCAGGGAGTGTCTGCTTCCGCCACCAGCCCAGCCCCTTGCAAGAACCAGAGCACGGCTGGCAAGGCCAGAGATATGAGTTCTTTCTCTTTCCCGAACTTCACCAAATAAGGAGAAGAGGCTCAGAAAACCACCGTGATTAGATTATATGGAAGAGGGTCAAAGATTAAAAATCCGCTGCCTCTCATTATTAGAGGAGGGATGACAGATTCAGACCAGAGCACAAGAGAAAATACATTATTTCAAAACAGGATATGAAACCCAGTCCCAGGCGATTAGTCTCTGTTAAGTAAATTTACTATCTAATCCTTTAACTGTCTCCCGAAATTGCCGGGCCAAGGCTCCCTCCCTCCTCTTGATTGGAAGCTCAACCTTGGGTGGGTGCAGTCAGCTGCTCTGAGTTCCATCAGCATGTTAATGGAACTGGGACTCATCTCTGGGGGGGGAGTGGAGGAAGGGGTTAGAAGCAAAATGCACCTCCTAATAAAAACAGGATGTGCACTCCACAGATCAGCCCAGCCAGAGGAAGGACTGGGACGGAGGACCGGGACGCTGTCCTGTGTTTGGTTTCTGAGCCTGGCTCATCAACCAGAAGACTATTCTTCTACATCACTGTTGTGCTCATCTAGGGAAAAACAAGACTCCTCTCTTTCCACGCAGCCCAGAGGGGACCACATGCCAAGGAATCTCAAACTCCTGGAATTGTTCTCAAAGCAGATCGACCTTCCAAGCCTTGATTTTAAATGAAAGCCGCTTTGTGGGCCTGTGCTGGGGCATCGAGAGCACACAATGTACACTTGGAGGCCAGATGGTCTCGCTGCACCCTCCGAGTGACGAGAAAACAAAAACGCGACGCGGTGAAAACCAAGGTCTGTTCCTCAAAATCTCTCTTGGCTTTGCTGCCATGGCCAGCTCAGAACGCCTTCCCTCCTCTATTTACCAGAAGGAACTCATTTTTTTTTTTTTCTGTCTCTGGGCTTCACTATTTTCTAGTCTGTTTAGTCTAAAAGGCTGAACTATCGTACAAAGAAAGTTCTCTCCAAGAATGAGTTTTCCAGAGAAGGCTCTTCAGACTAGGCCAGTGTGTGTGGTGGAGAATGGGGCATGTGTTAACAGGAGGGGGTGGGGGAGGAGCTGGACTCCTGGGAGGACTCCTGAGGAGGTGCTCTGTTTGTGTGATTTATCCTTTCTGGAAAATCCAAACATACAAATGTGTCTGCTGCAAGGCAAGGGCAGACGGGGGGACACAGGCTCCCAAACAAAGCTAACCGCATACTGCGCACCTCTCCCGGGACCCTTGTCAATTTTAACCTTTGTAGGTTTCAACCAGAGCACATCAAAGGGAGGTACCCGTCCTCCTGCTAGGGATCAGCAAGCATCAGCCCTCTCTCCCCTTAGCCCTCAGCACACCTCACACAGAACCCTGGAAGGGAGAGACCTGGCAGAAAGGTCTCCCTCAGTTCCAGGTCTCAGAGCCTGACACTGACCCCTTGTCCATCAAAGAGGCAAAAACACCCAACTCTGAGTCCCTGAACTTCTGGAGAATGGGACACAACCCTCAGGAGAACCCGAGCTTGGAACTGTCTGTTCACATCTGATCTTATTCCCATCGTAGAAGAGCTGAGACCAGTCCTGCACACCTCTCTCCCCGGCATGAGTTGTACTATGGAGCGATGCCCCAGGTGTGAGGCTGATGGAGACGGCAGACAGAGCTAAGGTCCTGTGCTCACTCAGACATCATCTGTCCACGGGGAGGGCCGCTTCCTAGGAACGTGTGTGCTCAGGGCCTGAAACACGTGATTGTAGCTGAGAGCTTTGAGACAGTCCTGTGGAGTTAACACTTTTACTTTCCTCCCTGTTATTTGGCTTCCCAGGTAGCTCTAGTAGTAAAGAATTGCCTTCCAATGCAGGAGATGCAAGAGACATGGGTTTGATCCCTGGGTTGGGAAGATCTCCTGGTGTAGGAAATGGCAACCCACTCCAGTATTCTTGCCTGGAAAATTCCACGGACATAGGAGCCTGGTGGGCTACAGTCCATGGGGTCGCAAAAAGTTGGACATGACTGAGTAACTAACACTTTGATTTTCTTTCTTTTTGTTATATGGAGGCAACTGAAGCTCAGAGAGTGTCAGTCCCAAACAAAGGTCACCCAGCAGAGTGAGGGTTAAGACCAAGGCCAGTCTTTCTCCACAGTCCAACGTCTTGTCTCTCCATATTGACTTGTCCAATATGACAAGGCTTCAGGAAGGCCCCATAATTTTCCATGCCCTTTGATCCAGTGCTTACAAGGCTACAGACTTCACTTAAGAAAATAATCATGAAGGCAGACAAGATGTGTTTGCAAGGATGTTCAGTAACACTATTTCAGGAGAAATAGGGGTGTGGGGAAATAAGCTGCGTGCTGTGCTTAGTCACTCAGTCGTGTCTGACTCTTCGTGACCCCATGGACTGCAGCCTGTCAGGCTCCTCTGTCCATAGGGATTCTCCAGGCAAGAATACTGCAGTGGGTTGCCATGCCCTCCTCCAGGGGATCTTCCCGACCCAGGGATGAAAACAGGTCTCCAGAATTGCAGGCAGATTCTCTACCATCTGAGCCACCAGGGGAGCCCTGGAAAGTGGGGGAGCGGAATATGGTGTTGGTTAAATAAAGTATTAGGTTGGCCAAAAAGTTTATTTGGGTTTTTCTGTACAATTTTATGGAAAACCCAAACATTTTGGCCAACTCAATACTTCTTTATCCATATGAGAGAATTTATTATCTATTTATCCACACAATAGAATATGGCATAGTCATTAAATCATCAGGCTAGATTATTTAATGGCATGGGAATGAATATAATGTCAAGTGGAAAAACGGATAGTGTAATCAAATATCCATCAATAAAGTAACGGATAGATCCATTTTGATATAGCCATACAATGGAATTATATTGCCATATAATGGGATTCCCTTGTGGCTCAGATGGTAAAGAATCTGCCTGCAATTCAGGAGACCCGGTTTCAATCCCTAGGTCACAAATATCCCCTGGGGAAGGGCATGGCAACCCACTCCAGGATGCTTGCTTGGAGATTCCCATGGTCAGAGGAGCCTGGTGGGCTACAGTCCATGGGGTCACAAGGAGTCAGACATAACTGAGCAACTAACACACACAGAATGGCATACTTCAGTGTCATGAAAAAGAATGACTGAGTTCCAGACAAGCACTGAGTTAGAAGGCTTCCTTCTTTCTGCTAATTTGCACTTGGCCTCCAAACACCCTATTTTTTAAATAAGAATAAACCATTAAAGACCATTTTCAATAGTCACGTGTAAGGCACTCTTTTTAGAAACTGACTTGATACATGATTTTGTTCAGTGTGTGACAATGATATTATGTATGAGCAAGGTGACTTTTGTCTATCAATATGCTTGCAGTCCGAATCATACAGGGTTGATTCCTCAGTGTGTACTGGGCTCTCTGTGGAATGTACTTGGCTCACTGTGGAATGTACTGGGCTCTCTGTGGAAGGTACTGGGCTCTCTGTGGAAGGTACTGGGCTCACTGTGGAATGTACTGGGCTCTCTGTGGAATGTACTGGGCTCTCTGTGGAATGTACTGGGCTCACCGTGGAATGTACTGAGCTCTCTGTGGAATGTACTGGGCTCACTGTGGAATGTACTGGGCTCACCGTGCAATGTACTGAGCTCTCTGTGGAATGTACTGGGCTCACTGTGGAATGTACTGGGCTCACCGTGGAATGTACTGAGCTCTCTGTGGAATGTACTGGGCTCACTGTGGAATGTACTGGGCTCACTGTGGAATGTACTGGGCTCACCGTGGAATGTACTGAGCCCTCTGTGGAATGTACTGGGCTCACTGTGGAATGTACTGGGCTCACCGTGGAATGTACTGGGCTCACCGTGGAATGTACTGAGCTCTCTGTGGAATGTACTGAGCTCTCTGTGGAATGTACTGGGCTCACTGTGGAATGTACTGGGCTCTCTGTGGAATGTACTGGGCTCTCTGTGGAAGGTACTGGGCTCACTGTGGAATGTACTGGGCTCACTGTGGAATGTACTGGGCTCTCTGTGGAATGTACTGGGCTCACCGTGGAATGTACTGGGCTCTCTGTGGAATGTACTGGGCTCACTGTGGAATGTACTGGGGTCTTGCTCATAGAGATTGGACTCTGCAACAGGTCAGACCTTGGCAAGTAGGAAGATCTGAGGGAGGTAGGGATCAAATCAGAACTGGCATAGGGTAGAGGAGAACTGTGAAAAGGTGTGGAGGTTTCAGAGGAGGTGGGGGCTTATTCCATTCTCAAGAACAGAAGTGCCAATGCTTACGGCAGGCATTCCATACATAGGTCCTCCCTCAAGCCTATCAGAACAGAACAGAATAGAATAGAACAGAGTAAAGCCTCAGGTGGCAGGGCCAAAAGCAGAGAGCCAGCCTCATCATCTGGCCCGGTTCCCAGCCACCACTCCCTGACTTGAATTATTGCAGATTGAGGCGAACGGGTTACCGGGCACCCCAGGCACTGCCGCCCCTCCCCCGCCCTCCCTTACTATAATAACCATAGGTCTTAATTTCTTCTTTGATCAATAACTCCATGCCTGAATTCTAAAGATATATCATCTGCTCTCACTTTCCTCTGATAAATGGTTTAAATCAATATCAGGCACGTTATTCCTAGAGCCCCGGATTACTGTATCAAAGGCATCTATCTGGTTTCCCAAGAAGCTTCTAGGGCCCTGAATATTTAAGGGCACTGAAGGTTGGAGCCAAGACTGGAGCCCCATTAACTTTCAAGTGATCACAGCCAGTCCATGAAGAGTTGATTACTGGCCTCTGAAGATACAAACACAGAAGCTGAGAATAAGAAACTTTTATAACAGTTTGACATTGCCACATTCTAGGACATGACATTACTCACCCTCACATAGCCTTTCCATAACCAATATGCAGAGTGCAGCAACTATTTCCCCCTTTTCTAATTATGTGTATTTGGATTATATATTTTTTCAAATGTCATTCTATGCTTGCTTCATAATTACATATTTGGGCCTCTATTTTCTATGTCTCTTTCATTTTTCCAGTAAGTCATTTTTATTATATTTTACAAATGTATTGACTTCCCTGGTGGGTCAGATGGTAAAGCATCTGTCTGCAATATGGGAGACCCGGGTTCGATCCCTGGGTTGGGAAGATCCCCTGGAGAAGGAAATGGCAGCCCACTCCAGTACTCTTGCCTGGAAAATCCCATGGACGGAGGAGCCTGGTAGGCTACAGTCCATGGGGTCTCAAAGAGTCGGACACGACTGAGTGATTCCACTCCACAGATGTATTAGTAGATAGGTTGGAAGTTTTCCTTTTAAAAGAAAAAGGCCAGCTGCACAGATAGCTTGAGAAGCACTAGGGACTTATGGGTTCAGTCCTCTTGGCTTTTTTGATTAATGGACATAAACAAGAGTTGAACAGAGCTGGCATTTGGGGTAGAGCTTCATCTTTGAGTAGAATTTCAGCTAGGTGGCAATTAGAAGGATCATCAACACCTCTGAGAATCTTTTTGGGCAAAGCTACTGGGAAGGTCAATGGACCAAGAGAATTGTGGAGCCTAATCTCCTTATTTTGTGCTGAGGAGCTTCTGGTTATTAATATCCTTTTTTCAAACACAGTAATTATCCCCACGTACTCTGCTTTCTTGCAATTTCACTCAAACTTTCCGATTTGCATAACTGTGCCCAGCAACATTAAAGTTTTTATTTAAAATAACCTCTGCTACAAGAAAATTTATATAAAAATGGGAGGGGAGGATAAAATATTGTTCATAGCTTCAAATTCCTTGCTCAGTTTCTTTTGAGAAAGAACAATTGTGTATTTTTAGACATACTATCAAAGTCAGCGAATAAGCCACAGTCCAAGTAGAGAACTGGACATAGTGCTGTCCTGGAGACCGGTGAATTGATGATCCTGTCTCATGTGACATTTCCATCTGCATTTGAGATGGATTTGAATGTCAAAAGGCTAAGTCAGACTTCCTGATATCTACTGGCCCCAGAAAACTCAGCAATCAAAACAATAAAATGCTCCTTGCTTTGTAGGGATCTCTCAAGCCTTATCCCCTAGGTAAATTCCCCAAGATTATCTAAAGCCAGGGATTTCCCTGTCTGGTGCCAATTTATCTTTTCACATAAATCAATCACAGGCTAGAGCTCAGGTTTTCTCTGCCTAAGCCCTGCGATCCTTCCCCTAGGACGGGAGCAAATTTCTTCTTCATCAGAAATTTTGCAGATGCTGAGTGGGCCTTTGATGGTGCCCTGTTTCTGTGAGGCTAACATTCTTTGGGGAGGTGGCACAGGATGGTGGGGAAAGGCAGAGGCCTGAGAGGCCTTCCCAGCTCCACTGCCTTTCAGTCGTGGGCCCTGAGGGAAATCCCGTAACTTCTCTATGCCTCAGTCTCCTCCCCTGTGAAATGGGGAACATGACTTCTAAAGTTACTGTAAAAACTTACAAAGGACAGCACAGTACCTGGCACATAGTAAATATTAGCTGTGATAACCATTTAATTACTTAACAGGGTCTAAGCTACTCCTGCTTATGAAATGAGGTGCTGGAGAAGACTCTTGGGAGTTCCTTGGACTGCAATGATATCAAACCAGTCCATCCTAAAGGAAATCAACCTGGAATGTTCATTGGAAGGACTGTTGCTGAAACTGAAGCTCTAATACTTGGGCCACCTGATGTGAAGAGCTGAGTCACTGGGAAAGAGCTTGATGCTATGAAAGATTGAGGGCAGGAGGGGAAGGGAGTGGCAGAGGATAGGAAGGTAGAATCATCACTGACTCAATGGACATGAATTTGAGCAAACTCCCGGAGACAGTGAAGGACAGAGGAGCCTGGTGTGCTGCAGTCCATGGGGTCACAGAGCCTGACACGACTTAGCAACTGAATGACACAAAGCTACTTCCAAAAGGCATCTTAATGTGCATCATATGGACAGGAAAAAAAATTTGTCCTTTCTCAAAAGATCCCCAATCCCCAAATTTGAGTCTTGGATCAAAACTGTATTGGAAGCAGGCTTCCCTGGTGGTCCAGTGGTTAAGAGTCCTCCTGCCAATGTAGGGGACATGTGTTCAATCCCTGGCCTGGGAAGATTCCACATGCCTCGGGGCAACTAAACCTGTGAGCCACAACTACTAAGCCCACGCACCCTCGAGCCAGTGCTCTGCAACAAGATAAGCCACCACGATTAGAAACCTGTGTACTGTCACAGAGAGTAGGCCCCGCTTGCTGGAAGTAGAGAATAGAGAAATAAAGAAACTACATTAAAAGCTTATTACCACATTAAAAGGAGATTGAGAAAGAAAGAAAAAGGAAAGAATGGAGAATTTGCTAGGAAAAATAATGGATAAAAGGAGAGCAAAACACTGGTCAAACCAGTGTATCTCTTGCCTTTGAACCCAGGCGGCACTACTGGTAAAGAACCTGCCTGCCAGTCAGGAGACAGAGGAGATGAGGGTTCAAACCCTGGGTAGGAAAGATCCCTGGAGGAGGAAACGGGAGGCGCTCCAGTGTTCCTGCCTGGAGAATCGCCATGGGCAGAGGAGCCTGGTGGGTTACAGCCTATAGCGTTGCAAGAGTCAGACAGGACTGAAGCAACTTAGCATGCGTGCACCAAAAAATTAACAATAATAATAGTAGAACTTGAAACACTCAAGGGAGGAGGGAAACAGACAAATACCAAGTGACTCAAAAATGCAGGTGAGCACAAGCAGGGCAAAAACCCGGCATCGGGACTGGGTGGGTTGTCAGGGCCTGAGGCAGAACGCCTCAAACTGCATCGCC
Organism: Antilocapra americana; assembly: GCA_007570785.1. Taxonomy (NCBI): domain Eukaryota; kingdom Metazoa; phylum Chordata; class Mammalia; order Artiodactyla; family Antilocapridae; genus Antilocapra; species Antilocapra americana. The sequence continues at coordinate 5,696,972 of ML664243.1, read as the reverse complement.
CTCTTTAACAAGGAAACTGGTCATTCAATCTGAATTTCCTAAGTAAGAACCAGCTACTCCATCTGAATTGCCCAAATTCAATTAAGTCACCTGGTGTGCTTCCTGTCAGTTCTCTCTCTCTCAACTGGCTTTGTCTTTTAACCAAGACGGCCTCTAATCATCACGAGAAGAGGGCAGCCTGGAAGTCTGCAGAAGGCCAGCAATGGGACAGAGCTCGCAGAGGCCTCAGGAAAGAGCCAGGTGTGGCTGCACGGGGCCTTGAGACCTCTTGCTGGGAAAACGTCAGGCTAATTCTGCAAACCTCTTGCCTGCCTTGCTTTTCCAGGGGGAGGGGTCCCATTTATAAGATTTTCTATCCCTTCATGGATTACTTCTAGAATCCCGAGGGTAGCAACTGGAAGGTGAGGCTGATTTTCAGTTATGTGTCGGTAAGATGTGAGTTACACGGTGGTGGTCCCCAATCTTTTTGGCCCCAGGGGCTGGTTTCGTGGAAGACAATGTTTTCATGAGGCCAGGTCTGGGGTGGGGAATGGTCTCAGGATGCTTCAAATGCACTGAACTTATTATGCACTTTACTTCTATTTTTATTATCTCAGCTCCACTTCAGCTCCTCAGGCACTGGATCCCGGAGGCTGGGGACTCCTGAGTCACAGGGGAGATAGTGTATGGCACAAAAGAACATCTCAAATCTCCGTAGACTTAGCAACCGAGGGCTTGTCAAACAGGTAGCTGGCTGTCTCCCCACCCAGAACCCCACCCTCTGTTCTGAACCACGAGGTCACAATAGGAAGAGTCCTGCACTCTCCAGCACCTGGATAATTTTAATAATAAGCACTAAGAAATAATGATCCAGAAACATCGCAAGTAGGATGGAAATGCCAGGAGGAAAGCGAGAAGAAACCCTAAAGGAGTCATCTAAAACTTTCAGATCTTCTCATAGAATTGGCTTCCCTACTGGATGCAACTTCCTCAAGGTCAGGAATCTTCAGCCCTTGGGGCCCCCACACCCCACAGCAGGAGCTCAATTCCTGGGCCGGGAACTGCAGCCTGAAGTCACTTGCACTCTCTCAGCCACCAGCTCAGGAGTCACAGCCCAATTCCCTCGAGAGCTGCCATCTGGGCTGGGCCAGGGAGAGGCCATTCTGTTCTCCAAGGTTACTCTGCCCATTTCTTTCTCTGGATTCCACAAGGTCTTAGGAAGGACAAAGAGATTAAACTTTACCCCTTCTCTCCTTTGTGGTCAGCAGTCTTCCTAAACTGAAGAGCAAGACCATGGGGGTGGAATTCACTGAAGGAGGGCTTAGCTTGTTTCTTTCTTTATTTTATCGCAACAGCCCCCCTTTTTGTGGGCAGAGTCAGTCTTCCCCACATTTTAGTTCATGTGTATGCGTGGGCAGAGCAAGGCCCTACGCTGAGCCAGTCGGAGCTTCTTGCTTCCCCAGACCCCTGACCCGGCTGGACCAGTGGCAGGGGTGTGTTTGCCAGAATGCTGGAACAAAAGCCAAGGCACAGAACCTGAGGGATGTGAGCGCTGGCGCTGCAGGGGCCGTTCTTCCACAGTAAGGGGCTGTCTACAGATGGAGTCAATGCCAAGAAAATTAGGGCAGAGGGAAACCAGGTAGAGAGAGAGAAACCGAGTCTGGTAGTTAAATCTGAACCCCTGATTAAATCACCCTGTAGGGTGTCCTGTGTGTGTGCTTAGTTGCTCAGTGGTATCTGACTTTTTGAGACCCTGTGGACTGTGGCCCACCAGGCTCCTCTGTCCATGGGATTCTCCAGGCAAGGATACTGGAGTGGGTTGCCGTTTCCTTCTCCAGGGGATCTTCACGACCCAGGACTCAAACCTGGGTCTCCTGAATGGCAGGTGGACGCTTTACCATCGGAAAGTCTACTTCTGGACTTTTCAGATCTAAGAGGCAGTCATCTTTTTTTGTTTGTTTGTTTGTTTTTAAATAAACTGCGGCTGACTTTCTTTAAACCTTTGTAACTGCAAGACAACTAACCAATATAAGGAAGCTTTTTAAAACTCACAAAAAAACCACTCTTTTCACATTCTTTGTACAAGATGCTGTCACCAAGCCTTCCCTATAAAGCATCTATTAATTCAGTCAGTTTAGGAAATGAGAATACTTCTCTCTCCAGCTCAGTTCATTCACCATTTCCTTCCTACAAGGCTAGATGCTATTTAGGTTTTCATGATTATGGCAACATTGGTGATGCCCGTACAACAGATGAGGCAGCTGAGGCCAAGAGAGGTGAATGAACTTGCCTGAGGTCAATGGGTCTGTGAAGGAGTCAACCCCCAGCATTTCCTGGGGGTGTGGATAAGGGGCCACCAGCACTTGGATGGTGGGGTCCTTTCCTCTCTGGCTGCACAGTCCTCCTCTCCCCCTGGGAGTACAAAGGCGGCTCTCTGCCCACAGTGGTAGCTGGAGGGAGAGGCTTTCAGCAGATTCATCAGCTGGAACATTCTTATTCTCTTACCGAGTCCAAGCTCTGTTTGCGCGATAAACCAATGAATCTGAGACAAGGGGCTGAGACAAGGATGAGACTTTGTTCCAGGAGCCAGTTGACCAGAGGATGGTAGGCTAGTGCCTCAAAATAACCATCTTCTTGGGGTCTGGATGTCAGGTTGTTTTATAGATCAGAGATGGGGGGAGGTGAGGAAGCAAAGTAAAAAACTCATTAATCTTGCAAACATCTCCTAGAACAGCAAGCCTCAGGCAGGGGATTTGTTTATTTCTTCCTTCCTGCCATCTACAGGTGGACAGGGCTCTGAACAAAGGCACTTTAGAAACAGGCAGAGGTGGGCATTCTGCCATTCTGTATTATGGTGGTAATAACAAAAGCAACAAAAAGCAAGTCAAAGAAACAGTTCCAACACGGAGTCAGAATTGGCTTCTTCTCTGCAACAGCTCAGGCCTCTGTCCCAGGGCCCAGTGCCCTACCTGCCCTCCCCTGCACAAATCCGCCTTTATCCCTTTCGTGACTGTGACTCAGGCACGTGTGAGCGTGGCACTCCATATCCATGCCAGTTCTGTCTTCCTCCACCAGCAAATATGTCGATGGTTAGCACAGGCTCTGAGTCAGAAGGACCCAGCTTCCACTTGTGGCTCTCACTTATCCATACGCCCCCAGGGAAGTAACAACCTCTCTAAGGCTCTGTTTCCTCACCTAAAAAGTGAGCGTCATAATAATTCAGATCTCAAGTCCCTCAGCACAGGTCCGGTGAACAATAGTAAACACACCCTCTTCCAGGGGATCTTCCCAACCGAGGCATGGGACTTGCCTCCCTTATGTCTCCTGCATTCACAAGGAGGTTCTTTACCACGAGCGCCACCTGGGAAGCCCACATATTGTGACTAGAAGCTAATATTCACTGAGCACCGACACTGGCAGCGCATTACTCCAGGACCACTGTGCTGTACCTTGTTCTGCTGATCTGATTCCTATCCTTTCAAAGACTGCTTCCTGTCTCGCCTTACTCCTCCCTCTTCCATCCTGACAGTCCAGTTCTCTCTCCTTCCCCCTGGAGTCCCCTGCCTCTGACATCACAGCCATTGGATGACTTGCTTTCATTCTTCACGTGAGCTTCTCCCGTATATTCAGGATGACCCCTCTTATGCTCATCTCACCTCTAGTACAGCCACGTGGTCAAGGCCATGAGTCTCAGGGCCATACCATCCTGGATTCAAACTTTAGCTTTTGGTTTTGTCACCTTAAAAAAGTGACCGCCTCTCAGTCTCAGTGTCCTTATCTGTAAATGAGGTGATTTACACTGTAAAACAGTGATCAGTCGGTTCAGTCGCTCAGTCATGTCTGACTCTTTGTGACCCCATGGACTGCAGCATGCCAGGCCTCCCTGTCCATCACCAACTCCCGGAGCTTGCTCAAACTCATGTCCAGAGAGTCAGTGACGCCACCCAACCATCTCAGTCTCTGCCATTCCATTCTCCTCTTGCCTTCAATCTTTCCCAGCATCAGGGTCTTTTCCAGTGAATCTGTTCTTTGCATCAGCTGGCCAAAGTATTGGAGTTTCAGCTTCAACATCAGTCCTTTCAATGAATATTTAGGACTGATTTCCTTTAGGATTGACAGGTTTGATCTCCTTGTAGTCCAAGGGACTCTCAAGAGTCTTCTCCAACACCACAGTTCAAAAGCATCAATTTTTTGGCACTCAGCTTTCTTTATAGTCCAACTCTCACATCCATGCATGACTACTGGAAAAACCATAGCTTTGACTAGATGGACCAAAGTAATGTCTCTGCTTTGTAATATGCTGTTCTAGGTTACTCATAACTTTTCTTCCAAGGAGCAAGCGTCTTTTAATTTCATGGCTGCAGTCACCATCTGCAGTGATTTTGGAGCCCAAGAAAATAAAATCTCTCACTGTTTCCACTGTTTCCCCATTTACTTGCCATGAAGTGATGGGACCAGATGCCATGATCTTAGTTTTCTGAATGTTGAATTTTAAGCCAACTTTTTCACTCTCCTCTTTCACTTTCGTCAAGAGGCTCTTTAGTTCCTCTTCACTTTCTGTCATAAGGGTGGTGTCACCTGCATATCTGAGGTTATTGATATTTCTCCTGAAAATCTTGATTCCAGCTTGTGCTTCATTCAGCCTGGCATTTTGCATAATGTACTCTGCATATAAGTTAAATAAGCAGGTGACAATATATAGCCTTGATGCATCCTTTCCCGATTTGGAACCAGTCTGTCATTCCATGTCCAGTACTAACTGTTGCTTCTTGACCTGCATACAGATTTCTCAAAAGGCAGGTCAGGTGGTCTGGTATTCCCATCTCTTGAAGAATTTTCCACAGTTTGTTGTGATCCACACAGTCAAAGGCTTTGGTGTAGTCAATAAAGCAGAAGTAGATGTTTTTCTGGAACTCTTTTGCTTTTTCAATGATCCAATGGATGTTTGGGCTTTGCTTGTGGCTCAGTTGGTAAAGAATCCACCTGCAATGCCAGAGACCTGGGCTCAATCCCTGGGTTGGGAAGATCCCCTGGAGAAGGGAAAGGCTACCCACTCCAGTATTCTTGCCTGGAGAATTCCATGGACTGTATAGAAAAGAGGAGTCACAAAGAGTTGGAAAGGACATAGCAACTTTCATTTTCACTTTCACTTTCAATGGATGTTGGCGATTTGATCCCTGGTTCCTCTGCCTTTTCTAAAATCAGCTTGAACATCTGGAAGTTCACGGTTCACCTACTGTTGAAGCCTGGCTTGGAGAATTTTGAGCATTACTTCGCTAGCATGTGAGATGGGTGCAATTGTTTGAGCATTCTTTGGCATTGCCTTTCTTTGGGATAGGAATGAAAACTGACCTTTTCCAGTCCTGTGGCCATTGCTGAGTTTTCCAAATTTGTTGGCATATTGAGTATTGCACTTTCACAACATCATCTTTTAGGATTTGAAACCTCTCAACTGGAATTCCATCACCTCCACTGGCTTTGTTTGTAGTGATGCTTCCTAAGGCCCACTTGACTTTGCGTTCCAGCATGTCTGCCTCTAGCTGGGTGCTCACACCGTCGTTGTCGTCTGGGTCGTGAAGATCTTTTTCGAACAGCTCTTCTGTGTATTGTTGCCACCTTGTCTCAATATCTTCTGCTTCTGTTAAAAACGGTGATAATAGTAACAATACCCGACTCTCAGCGTTTCTGGGAACAGTTTAGGAGATGCTGCCTGCAAAGTGCTAAGCATCTTTCTTTGTCACGTGCACACAGCACGTTCTCCTAGTGTTCATCTAACTGCAGTCTTAGCCCCGCAGCGCTGCCTCTTACCAGGTAGGAGGTGAATTGATTTTAACCCAAAGGCATTTCCTTCTCTGCGGTTACCGGCACATTCCCGCCTATGGCCACAAGGTGGCAGCATAACCATTTATAGAGGAAGTTTCTATCAGCGCAGTGAGGTATGAAACTCTATTTGGGAATACAGAGATGGCTTTTTTTTTTTTTTTTTTTCCTGGCGACGGAGGGGACAGGGGTGGACTGAAAATCATCACAAGCTCCTGCTTAAATTCTCTATGAGCTTAGATGATTCACACCAGCCCGAAGTGGCGACAGTGAATAAAGGTATCAACCAAACTTGAAGGTGTTCTCTTTAGAGGAATGAGGTTGGCACCCACCCCCTCGCTCCCTCCACAGGCTCCATCGGAAAGCCCGGTGGACTTAGAGATCCGCTCTAGGCTGGGCTTTCCTGTCGACATCTATTTGGAAGTGCGACAGAGGGCACAGTAAGTGCACCTAGGGTCACAGTTTTGTCCACAACTTTCCTGGTTTTTAAACAAAAAATTCCATGTCCTAGGGGTGCCCCGTCCAGCAAATTGGGGCAGTGGGTCCCTCTAGGGCCCCTCTCTGCCACATTGCTCCTCTAAATCCAGGACCCATTTTTCCTTTTTTTTCCTTAATGACCTGGGTATACAATTTTCCAAAGCCTTAGAATTCTATAATTGTACACTTAGAAGGGATCACTGACAACGCTTGGTTTCCTGAGCATGGGGAGGATGGGGAACATGGGGAGGATGGGGAGCATGGGGAGCATGGGGAGCATGGAGAGCATGGGGAGGATGGGGAGCATGGGGAGGATGAGGAGGATGGGGATCATGGGGAGCATGGGGAGGATGGCATGGGCCTGCCCAGGCCCGCAACTGGGCTGGTAAGGAGTGACTCGGAAACTGGTGTCTCATCCACAGCTCCTTCCACGGGTTTCCTGTCCGCTTGGAGCCACAGGATACAGAAGGAGGGTTGTCTAGCTTCCTGGCCACTCTCTCAGAATAGCTTCTGGAAAGTAGCAATCCAGGGCAGAACGCACCCATGGAGACTGGAAGATGTAACTTACAGCAAATATCACCCCAGAGGCTTAAGGGTATAATTAACATGTTTCTCAACAGGCATAAGTCCTATACGAGGGGGAGGGGAGGAGCTGCAAGGTAACTTGTATGAAGCCCTCACAGACCTTGCTTTGGTAGGCTGGAGGAGGATTAACTAGGAGATTCCCCTAGGAGGCCAGCAGGGTAAGAATGAGCCTTGAAAGCCTCTTGGATTTTGCCTCCAGAGAAAAGAATGCACTAGCTTTCTCCTGGAATCTATTTGGCACACTCCATCACAGCTGTGCCAGCCATTTGCCCTTCTTGTTCACTTCAGAAAGCCAAATTTTCTGGATTTATTTTCATTAACAAATCCCACTGAAGCAAACTTCTGCTCTCCACGTTATCACACGTTTACATCTCCACCGTCTCAGCTCTGGCACTAAATTGATTTGCCTCAGAGACGTACACTGAATTCAACTTTTTTTTTTTTTATTAGAAAGTTAAGCTGAATGCAGGAAAGCTTTGCAAAACAGGATAGAAAGAATGCCTCTTTTGCAGAGCCATGAAGATCAGGCAAATCCATTCATGATTGAATATGGTAAGTATACATCTTTAAGATATGATCTTTTGTAGTTGTTTTGGTGGAAAAAAAAATCTCAGAAGTAAAATTCTTATTAGTGACAAAACCTTTCAGAAGTTACTTTTCCAAAACAAAGTTTGCAGGGAATGAAAGCATCTACATGAGGAAAGAACTTGTGTGCATGCTCAGTCGCATCTGAGTCTTTGTGACCCCGTGGACTGTATCCCACCAGTCTCTTCTATGCATGGAATTCTCCAGGCAGGAATACTAGAGTGGGTTGTCGTTTCCTTCCCCTGGGGATCTTCCTGACTCAGGGATCGAACCTGTGTCTCCTGCATTGGCAAGCAGATTTTTTTATTACTGAGCCACCTGGGAAGCCCCAAGGAAGGAACACACCCAAGCAACTCTTCTACAACACAGAAGAGGGACTTCAAACTCAGGTTTAGTTCCTACTTGAAAGGAATCTGCTAACAACACAATAGAGAGACTTTTAGCAAATCTCCTGCGTGATTTGCCACACTTCTCTCTCTTCCCAGGGTTGTTGAAAAGCAGTGCTCGACCAGAGGAAGGCTGTGGGGACAAGTCACAGCTAACTTCTCAGCACCGAGTATAATTCCAAAAGTTCTATGGTGAGCTAGCTGAACCCTAAAATCACTAGGGAACTCTGAGCTGTAACCAACCCCAGCAAAAATGGAAGAGGCAGATACAAACTAGGGCAAAGCCCATTAGGGAAAAGACCTGGAAAAGGAAGGGATCCTCGATGCCGGCAGGGCTCTGCTAAAATGAGAGGACTGGAGAGAACTGGCAACAGAACAGGTCATCAGCTGGGTGGTCAGTAGTGTCACCCCAGGGATGCCAGACCTGGTGGCGGTGGTTTAGTCACTAAGTCACGTACCAACTTTTGCGACCCCATGGATTGTAGTTTGCCAGGCTCCTCTGTCCATGGGATTTCCCAGGCCAGTAGACGGTCCACAAATAAGTTGTTTGCCTGTCTGATATTCTTCTTGGCCAAAAGGCACAGTATGCGGAATCTCAGTTCCCTGAGCCCGTGGCCTCTGCACTGGAGTGTGGAGTCCTAACCACTGGACCACCAGCAACTCCCTCACCTGCTTGATGCTTGATTTCTTGGAAGAGATGAGGTCAGTGTCAAGGCCCTCTGAAATCCCTTTTAGCTCTAACAGTTAAGTGGATAAATATGTAGCTGGCACGCAACAGTCAAGAGGTAAAACTGAGGAGACAAGAAAGACCAGAACCATATCCTAAAACTCCCACGGCCGCCTCTCTCCCTCTGCATGCAGGTTCAGAACCGTGTGCTGAGGTACTGTTTGCTGACCAAGCTGTGGATCCTGAGCACCTTCCCCTGAAGATGTGGAGGAGAGGGGCTGGCCCAGAGAACTGACCACAGTCCCAGCAAACAGAGAAGTGCTCCTCTGGGGCCATCGGGAGCCAGGCAGGATGCGACAGGGCAAGAAACTCCAGCCCCAGCTCCAAAACGGTCAAGGAAAGCCTTCCTTTTCATATTGGATGCTTCTGTTTTGTTTTCTCTTAATTCAAATCCTGAGGAATCCTGTCTTTTCTCCTTCACTTTTCTAGCTAGTCTTCATCTCTTCTCATCCTTTCCGCCATGGCCTGGCAGCCTTAAGAACATTATTACGTTTGCTGACAATCAACAAGTTGAAAACAATGATGTCCCTGTCCCAGCCAAGAGCAGACTGAAGAGCATGGCTCCAAAAGAACAATCAGGGGACCCGGGGCCAGGCTCCCTCTCTGGTGGATCAGTGCTTTTGTCAGCTAACACGCTCTGAGGCGTCTTCAGGAAAACAAACCCTTCAGCTCTGCTTGGAGAATGCTAATGTGAGAACTGGCACTGATCAGCTATCTATCATTTACCGACTGTTTGCTAATAGATGCCTTGTGCTAAGCACGCACTTGGATGCTACCTTGTGAGATGGGCACTATCATCTTGATTCTGCAGATGGGGACAGTGTAGCTCAGAGAGGGCAAGGAATTCATGAGAAATCGCACAGCCAGCAATGGGAACAGCTGAGACTGGAACCCAGATCTTTTTTTCTAGCAAACGGCATGTCGTTACTAAACATTCTGTTCAAGTGCTTGCTTTCCAAAAGAATCTCTGAGTGAACTAATGACGGTGGGTATTTATGTGAGTGGTTACGATGTGCCAAGGACTGGGTTCAGTCTTCTCTCATCCTTCCAAAAGACTTTCATAGAACAGGTGCTATTTAGATTTCCATTCCAGAGCTGAAGAAACAGAGGTTCAGAGGGTTCAAAAGGGAGAAGGGGTAGGGCTAGGATTCCAACGCCTGCGCGAATCCGGCTCTGAGCAGCAAGCGCACGGCCTGGCCCCCGCCCACGGCAGCGAGGGGAGCCTCGGGGGACCCGGGTCCCGGCACGGAACCACGCCGGCCGCCTTGCCTTCTAGCTCCAGCTGCAAACCTGCAGCCAGGCTGGGGGAAACACAGAGGCACGGTGGTCTCTCCAGAAAATCAGGAAAAAAGCCTACCCCTCCTTCTCTGATTTTGCGGGGGACTCTGTGGAGACCCTCTGGAGTCTTTGGAGTAGGCAGATGTTTATAAGCGCCTGCCTGTCCTGGAAACCAGAGAGGAGAAAGCCCCTTTCTCAGAGGGGCTGCCCCGCCCACCCCCGCCCCGACTCACTCGGTGGGCCCCCGCGGCCCCCACCCCGCAGGCCCCTCTCAGCGCCGCCTTTGCCCTTCTGGGCGGCTCCGACCCGGGAGACTGGCAGCGGGGGGTGGGGCGGCGCTACCCTGCAGACCCTTTCGGGGTCCGGGAGGCCCTTGGCTGGCAGACACTCATCTTTTATTTGAAAGCAAAGCAAACAGCAATATAAAAGGGCCCATATAAGAACTCAGTGTGCAAGCAGGACCCGCCTCAGGCAAATTTCTCTAATTTTCCTGAAAACGTGCATTTTACCTTTTGGCCCAAAGCCATGGCTTTTGCCTCTGGACTTGCTCCCTCCCCCGCCCCGCTTGGGACCACCATTCAGTGGTTGAGAAGTTGCCCCCTGCAGAAAAGAGAATGACCCCCTGCATTTTCCTCAGAGGGGCTGGCACAGATCTTTTGAATTCGCCCCCTTTCCGGCCAGAGTCCATGGAAGGTACTCCCACACAGAGCGAGGTGACCTTATGAATTAGGAGCAGGGGGTTCCCCTGCAGAGGAAAGGACCCCCAACTACATCCAAAAGGGAAGAAAGAATTATGATGACTCGGAATCCTGAAGAATTCTGCTGAGGTTTGCTTTCACGTTTTTGCAAGGGCTAATTAAGCTGGATTTGTAAATAAGACTTTATTTATTTTTTCCTGTGGATATAATTATAGCTTGAATCCTGTGGATAGAACCTCTAAATCAGTCAGAGGTCTTCAAATTCTTTTCTTAAAAAGCAGTGGAACCTTCTGTCAATGAAGCAGTATGCAGAACCACAACATAAAGAACACAGATGAACACAGAAGTTCCAGAGTAGAGGTGGAAGGCCTGCAGCCTTGGCCACTGGGCTGCCCATTTCTCTGCCCTTCTCCTCTGGACCCCTGACCCCTGCCTCACTCCTTGATGCAGTCCATGGAACCTCAGGGTTCCGAGGAGTGCAGTTTGAAAACCACTGCTCTCCACACAGAAAGACCCCTCGGAGTGTGTTTTGTAGCGGCTGCCTGCCTCCCAGGATTACGAACACACGAGGGGGACTGCGGCGTCAGGACCACGTGTCACTAGCAAGTCCATCTCACGGGGGTTGAGACAGTGTCCGCCTGGTACTAGCACATCCCCTGGGTGTTAGCCAAGGCTCTCAACGGGCAGAACCACGCCACCTAAGCGCGGTGTGAGCCTCAGAGAGCTCTCTGGATTGCCAAGGGTGAAAGGATGCAGCACTGCCCCGAGCCTCTCACGGAGGGTCAGCCATTGATGCTTCGGTAGGTGGGTGTTTGGGAGCCAGGAAACCCACGTGGATCCGCCAGGCCCCCGGAGGAGAACAGTCCTTCTGGGCTCACTTGGCTTCAGCTCCGACATTTCGAGATTTATCTTCCTCCTCCAAGTGAAAATACACATTTCCTATCCATCTCCTACGGGAAGGAGGAAACCTTAGATGTCTGCCAAGTGCAGAATGGCCAAGTCCTTGGGCTCTGTGCTCTGATCCAGGCTTTCAGGGTCGAGAAAGAGCTGGATGCACTGGCCCACACGGGGTGCTCACCTGCAAGGGTCCTATCCTTGCAAAGGCTGGAAAAGCAGAGACTCCTTCCTGCAACCCTCCTGAAGCAGGCAGCACAGACAGAAACCCAGCGCACAGGTGTGAAGGAGGCAGTCTGAGGCAAAAGGTCAGGGAACAAACTCCCCCAGGTGGGTGCGCTCTCTCCTTCAGCTCACAGTGCCCTTATGACCTGCTCTGGGTGTTGTCGTCATAGAAATATTGGTACTGTCCATTACTGGTGTCGACTTGCTTTTCCACCTCCTCACTCAGATGGATGGCAAAGGGTTTTCGTTTTCTGACATACTTTCTAAGTAGCCAGGGGGAGGAAATCCTGACTAAATGATGAAAGTCGGAAAATATAATAAACCAGAAAAAGTGACGTGTGACATGGAAAACCATCGCCTGCTCCTGGGCCGTGCCTGTCTTCCGTGGGACACCAGTTTCAGAGCCGCGTAAGAACAGGATCAAGTGGTCCTAGGTCTTGTCATTCTGGCAAAGCTCTTGGATTCCTCTTGATGTCATGGTGTAATATAAATAAACCAAAAACAAACCCAAGTTTATGGGATGTAAATACCTGCCAGCCACTGATGGGGGGTTTCTAGAATTAGCTAGGACTGAAGGGTGCCTGGGATCGCACTGGGGGATGCGGAAGAGAAATTGGAGGCTGGGGCTCTCCTGCTCACGCCGCCCCTCGCAGGCCCCTGTGCAGCTCTGAGAAGAGACGAAGGAGAAGGAAAGCACTGTGGCTGGTGGTATGCAGAGAGCTGGTCCCAGGGACGCGGGAGCGGGAAGGCTTCAGAACGCTACAGACTGGGAATTCCATGACCCTGAGGAACACATGGGACAAATGGGATCCTGGGCGCTGGGCAGGGTGTGATGATGCTGGAGACCCTCTGCAGCAGGGGTCCCTGACCTCCAGGATCTAATGCCTGATGATCTGAGGTGGAGCTGGTGTCATAGCAATAAAGTGCCCAATAAATGTAATGCACTTGGATCTGCCTGAGACCATCCTCCCTCCCCTGTTCATGGAAAAATTATCTTCCACAAAAATGGTCCATGGTGTCAAAAAGGTTGGGGACCACTGCTCATCAGGACTTTCTGGGACATATAACAAATCAAAAGGCATCTTCCAGATTCTGGGAGAAAACGAGCTCTAACCTTTAAATCACCCTCGGCCTTCATTTTCCACATTACTGTACCTAGAACTTGCTTGTACCCTATAAGGTTAAAAAGCACCATCCCAGGATTCAGTGATCTGTCCATCTCCATCTCCTGTCACTCCCAACAAGATTATTTATTTGCACACCCACACAACCCCCTCCTTGCCTCTAAGATTAACAGCCCCTCCATCCTCTGATCAGAATGGTGATGAACAGAAACAATAACATTTAACATTATTAAGCCTCATCATCATGTGTCAGGCTTTCTACTTTGTACGTGTCTTATTTAATGCTTATACCAATCCTAGGAAGTGAGGAGCTACCATTCACCCCATTTTTACATGAGGGAACGGAGGCACAGAGGAACTGGTGATCTGCTCAAGATCACAAAGCTGGTAGGGGAGAGACAGAGGCCAGACCAAATGAACCCTTCCTAAGAGCTCCATCGTTCAGGCACACCCCTCAACTGCAGCATGCACACGGCATCTTGGGATTTTCATAGTGCAACCAGGCAAACTGACATGGTAAGCACACACAAAGTTTTCCAGCACACACACAGCAGGAAAGTGATCCCAGAGGAACTCTTTAGGGCTGGGCTAAAAGGAGGGGGAGGTGGTGTGGACAGGACAGGGAAAATTAACCACTTGGATCATCCAACAGAATGGAGACTCTGAAAGTCACTTACTCTCCTATCAAATTGATTGTTTCCCGTTCCTAACTGTGATACCCATCATGGTCGGCACAGCTAATACTAAGTTTGCCTTCTCTGAGAACTCAATGATTAAGTGATAAAAATCAATGATTTGAATTGTATTATGGGGAAAAGGAGGGAGAAAAACCTGGCTCATCTACTGTCAGAAAATTGAGAATTATCAATGTCAAGAAGGCTCTTTCCCTGAGGGGACCCACTTGACACATTTGCAAAGTAAATGATTCTCATTTGTCAGATGGAAACAGCTCCGATGGACTGGGAACCTGTGGTCTCCACTAGTGGCCTCCTTTGCACCTCACCACCTCCTGCCCTTCCTTGTGGCATAATTGCTTACCTGGCAAGCCAGTATCAAGCTGGAACCTGCCAACTCTGCACACAGACCAGCTCCCAGATAACAGGGTCAGAACACAATGGACATCTAGGCCTCTGTTCTCATGCAAAGCTGGAGAACTAGGGTTCATTTTCCAGAGAAAGAGTGCTATTGAGCCCAATTCCTCCAGCAGTGGGTATCTTCCTAGGCTCCTCTTGACCAACCCTAAGCCCCTCACTACCCTGCCTCCCCCACACACTCAACTGTTGGCTGTCAACATCGTTAATGTACACAAAGGCACTTAGTGTTATGACCTCTGCTGGGAAACAGAAGCCAAGAGACTTGCGCCTGCCTCCTGAGGTGAGCGGGCTGAGCAGGGTGAACTGATGCAGAGTGCGATTTGGCTTGTGGTCTGATCAAGTGTGGTCTTCCCTGGGGGCTTGGACAGTAGAGAATCCATCTGCAATGCGGGAGACTTGGGTTAGATCCCTGGGTTGAGAAAACCCCCTGGAGGAGGGCATGGCAACCCACTCCAATATTCTTATCTGGAGAATCCCCATGAACAGAAAAGCCTGGTGGGCTACAGTCCGTGGCGTCACAAAGAGTCAGACATGATTGAGTGACTAAGTATAGCACAGCACAGCTGGTCACGTTTAGGGTCCTTCTGACTATTTCGGGACCAGCAGGTGACTGGACAAGCCGGTCATCCTCATAGGCGAAGGCAAGGCTGGAGAGGGAGGAAGGGACTAAGCTCTCTCCAAGTAAAAGGACTAAGACCCCTTCATCTCCTGGCACTCCCTGCTTCTGTCCCACTGGAACTCAGCCTCCCGCCGCATACCCCAGGGATCTGACACCTCTCAGCTCCTTCTCTCAGTGACGCCTGCAGTCTCTAGGACACAGGCCTGGGAGCCAGTCCTCTGAGAGTACGTGTTATGATCTGGGAAAAGCGTGCTGGGCGCCTCTTGAACAGACACGGTTCAAGAGGGGAAGCTGTGCCTGGGGTCCAAAGATTTGGGAGGGACCTTGCTCCCTACTGTGTCTCAGGCAGGGGGAGAGACCCCAGGAGTCACAGCTGTGTGGCTTGTCTAGAAGCCTTGCCAAAAATCCCCCTTCCCAGCAGAACCCAGGGAAAGCCAAGCTGCTCTTTTTCAGGGGCCGTGGTGGTCAGGGCGGTGGGGTTGGACTGAGTGCTGCCGCCGAGCGTTCCTGACTCTGCTGGGAGAGATGCTGGCAGAAAGGATCCACAGAATGATTGACGTGGCATTTCCAAGCAGCACGGTACGATGGGCACTTGGGGTCAAAATCAGGTTTATGGGGATGGTATTTCCTCCACACCTGAATTTGTCCGGGGCATTTCCCACCTACCTGGGGCCCCTTATCTTTGGTGTCTATAAAAGACCAGGGGCTCTCGCTTTCGTCTAATCACCTTTCCCTGAATTTAGGACCAATTTCTTCATATTCATTCATTCTCTCTCCCTCCCCTCCCCATCTCCTGTTCGTATTCAAAACCAGGTGGAAGTCGTCAGTAATAAATTCTTGGAATCACTTGGGACATAGGACGTTTCAGTTTCACAGAGTTCCAAGAAGGAAAGTCATCCAGATTGTCTCTGGAATAAAATGTCAGTAGAAAATGTATTTTAAGAATAAAACGCTCCATCATGCTTTCAAGTGGCACATCCCTTCATCCTTTCCTTACCTTTAGAAAGTACAACCACCTCCAAAATGCTTTCATAAGGCTCTGTCTTCTATGCAAGATCACAGATATCTTAGTTAATAATTAAATCTGCTTTCTTTCCTAGTTCTAATGTGTTGTACCAGAATTTTATACCACCTCATGGTCTAGTGAACGCTGCAGCTTGTAACTAAGAAATACCAGTGAACAGTAAGAGGCTGAGCCCAGAGCAGTGTTCTCAAAGCGAGGTCCCTGCGCCAGGAGCGTCAGTGTCCCCTGGGGACTTGTTATTACTGGAAACGCAAATTCTTGCATTCTGATTCTCACGGAATCAGAAACTGGGATGCAGTGGCCCAGCCACAAGGGTTTCCATGAGTCACCTGGGGGATGCTGGGCAAACTTTTAAGTCTGAGAACCTCTGGTGAGGGACTCAAGACCCCTGGTTCTGGAGTCCAACAGACCTGAGTTTGAATCCCAGATCTTTAGTCACCAGGCTATTCATCTCATGTCACTGGATTCATCACTCTTAGCCTGATTTTCTGACCTAAGAAGCAGGAATAATAATTCCCATCTCATAAATTGTCAAATCAAGGGAAATCGTACAGCTATCTAGAGGCTGGTGTGGGTATTTTAGGGGTGCTTCCTGGAAACTCATCACAACCCCATCCCTTCCACATTCCAGACCAGTGTCACCAAGCAAATGGAGATCAGACTCTTGGCTTTATGGCTGATAAAGCTCCTTTAGTAAAGGGCGTGACTCAGGTGCAAGGCCACCCCCAACCACTAGAATCCCTAAGTGTCGCTTCCCAGAACTTCTGGAAGATGCCTCTGGGTGGGGAGTGGGCGGGTGTAGGGTACATGAAAGAGGCATGTTTAACCTGAACCACTGCCTCACGCTGTCAAACCGAGAGGTATGGACAGAGCGTGCAACAAAGGACAGTCTCCACAAACCCCAGGGGCAAGCACAGCGCTGATGCCCACTTGTGAGCTGGAAGACTTATGCAAAAGGGGACTTCTGGGGCTCACTGCTGCTCTTGCACTCAGAGACCTTGTAGCCTGGGGCCTGGAGAAGTGAGAGAAGGGGTGTGCAGACAGCCTACAGCCCTTCCTGATGTTTCCAGTCAAGGCCTGGATGCTGCTGCCCCTCTATGGAACCTCTATGGAAATAAGAGTTGAGGGTGGGGAGGGTAAAGCATTCCTCATCGTTTGCAAAAGTCGGTGCTCAAGAAATGCGCTGATCATTATTAAGAAGTGACACAACATTTCCTATTGCTACAAGGAAAACAACGGTAACAGGGAACGCTTCCTAGCGGGTGAACAGCAACAGTGAACACACAGGGAGAGCCAGTCTGGGCCAGGCACGCATCAACCCATTGCCTATAAGGAATACAACTGATTATTGCATTCATCAGTGCATTAATCCACTAAGTCGTACATCTCTGCTATGGTGTGTATATAATATTTTTCACATCAGTTTTACATTGGAGGTAGCTGAGGCACAAGATGCTGAAGCAGTTACCAAAAGTGACAAATGAGTGTGTGTGTGTGTTAGTTGCTCCAGTTGTGTCCAATTCTGCTACCCCATGGACTGTAGCAGGGCACCCCAAAGTCAAGGCCAGGGGCTCTGCCTACAGGGTCCCTGCCTCTCGCTACTGTGCTGTAAACAGCTAGGGAAAGGCTGGATGTGCTCTGAAACAGGGGTGCGGCTTGCTTTAAAAAGATTAGTTAAGAACACAAAAGCTATAGAAGTTATTAATAAGACCTTTTCCAGAACTGAAAAGGTCTTTCAGTTGCATTAATACTGAAGTCTACAATTCAGAATTATATCAAGAGTAAAACAATAATAAGCTATTTGTGTGGTAAGCTGAAAAGAATGAGAATCGGAGAGCAGATTTGCAGCAGTCTCTTCTGAGGATAGCAAAAAAAATTGACATTTCAACTGTGCCTTTAGATTCGCAATCAGGTTGATGGAAACAAACAGCCCCAGGTCATTCACCTTAAAACCGAAATAAACAAAACAATCAGCCAACTCGAGGTGTAGAATTGGTATAGAATTTAAAGCCTCAAGAGACAGTTTTCTATGACAGGTTAACCTGGGGCATACTCTAACGAACATTAATGAAGTCTTCTTTATGTACAGTTGGGAAGGTAACCTGGAGGAGGAAATGGCAACCCACTCCTGTATTTTTGCCTAGAGAATCCCAGGGACAGAGGAGCCTGGCAGGCTACAGTTCATGGGGTCGCAAAAAGTCGGATGCGACTGAACGACTAATACTTTTACTTTATACGACAATTCAGAATTACACCAAGAGGAAAACAATAAAGGGATCACAGGCAATATTGAACAACCAGAAAACAAGAACAATAACAAAAACCTTTAGGTAAGAACTAATAACAGAAACTTGATGGTCTTAGAAGTCAGAGCATGAGATGATCCAGATAAAACAAGAGTCAAACATTAAGGCCTGGTAAGTGCCAGCTGCACTGCAGAGTGGCCGGACGCAATGTTCACGCAAAGACACACCTGCCAGTCACACCAGCCGCGCACACCCGAAGCCTTTGATAATGCTCCTCGACTGACTGCTCAGTAACCATCCTGAGAAGCTACTTCTAGTCTCAGCTCTGAAGCTTCTCTTGAATAACTTTCCCCACTAATCTGTCATTTGTTTAACTGTTTTTAGTGAATTCTGCCCTAACTACGCAAGGTCCCCCTAAGAAATCTACATGTCAGAAGCATAGAAACAACACCATTCAATTGAAAAAAAAAAAGGCTTTTATGCAAGTACATCATATTTTTCACATTTCAAGCCACTCCCCTTTTTCTAAATGCTTTGCTATTTTTTCATTGACATGTAGTTGATTTACAATATTGTGTTATTTTCATGTGTACAGCATAGTGATTCAGGTTTTTTGAAGATGATATTTCATTATAGGTTATGATAAGATAGTGAATATATTTACCTGTATTACACAGTAAATCCTTTGTGTTTATCTATTTTAGTTACAGTAGACTGTATCTGTTACCCCCCCCCCACCTTTGGTAAGCATAAGCTTCTTTTCTATCTATGAGTCTGTTTGTTATCAAATTCATTTATATTATGTTTTAGGTTCCACATATAAGTGATATCATGTAGTACTTGTCTTTCTCTGACTCATTTTACTATAAATGCTTTGCTCGTTTTTAATGAATGTCTGAGGGGAATGAAATGAAAAAGTCTCAGCCAACACTGCACAAGCTCCTCACAACTAGTTCCACTCTGTCACAAAGTTTTCGAACCTGTATCTTCTCTATCTGATCCTGAGAAAATAAAAAGCACTCAAACTAGCCCTCTTGACTAATTTTCAACCACCCATCCCTACTAAATCACTAAAAGTTCACCTTCTCCTTGAAATAAAGGGAGAGTCTCCCCCCAACTCTTTCAAATTTGGCCTTAATAATAAAAGATTACGATAAAAGCACAAAATAACTATAAGAGGTGCTGCACATTTGCTGCTTATATCTCTGTTTTTTTTTTTCTCTTCAAGTGTTTACAATGGAGCATTTCAACTTGTTATGAGTGGGAATGAGAAAGTGAAATAGACTAGAAACAGACCAATTTCATTTTTCTGTCAGCATCTCCTGACAGGCCAAAGATAAACCTCATAAACTGTGAAAAATGAACAATTCTTGGTTTTGATAACCTAAGCTGGGAGGAGGACCAAGGAGCTCCTATCTCTGGAACCCAGGAGTTTATCTCACTTGTTTTTCAATGATTAATCCCAAACTTATCCTATTTCGTCAACAACTTCAATGAGCCCAGAGGGAAGTTTAGACCCCTGGCTCCAGCTCCTCTCTGTGTCCAGGCTTACTGGTGCCAAATGACGTGGTAATTAACCTGAAGTCTCCCTTTCCTGACATGCAGACTTGCAAGGAAGCAACAGTCCAGGGAGGGGAGACGCCGGTGGGAACTGCCAACAGCAGATCTGCAGAGGGTGAGGGCTCCAGAGAGGGATGAGCAGGACAGGGTGCAGAGGCAATGGAACCAGCAAAAGCAATGAGGCAGAAAGGAGCACGGAGTGTGGGGAGCTGGGGAAGACAGCGCAGACAATGGCCTGGCAGGAGAGGAGAGCTTCCAAGGTGGGAAACAGCGGAGATAAGATCAGGTAGAAGGCTGGGCGTGAAAATCCAGTTAGAGGAGTTTGGGGGTCATGTGGTGGCCATAGGGAGCCATCATGTATTCTAGAGCAGGAGAGTCTCACGGTCTGAGTGGGCATCAGGATGACAATGGTGTGCAGGCAGCTGATGGGAGAGATGAGGATCAGGGCATCTAATTTAGGAACATTTCAATAATTGGGACAGGAAGTGAAGAGGGCTGGATTCAAACCTTCCTCGTGGTCCAGTGGCTAAGAATCTGCCTGCCAATGCAGGGGACATGGGTTTGATTCCTGATCCGGGAAGATTCCACATGCCACAGGGCAACCAAGCCTGTGTGACAACTCCTGAAGCCCCTGCACCCTAGAGGCTGAGCTCTGCAGCAAGAAAAGCCACCACGAGGAGACGCCCGCATTGCAGTAGAGAGCAGCCCTGCTCACCAGAGGAATACTGTGCACAGAGACAAGGACCCAACCAGCCAAAAGTAAATGCATAAGTAGATATTTTTAAAAGGAAGGCTGGGTTCTCCCAGGTTTTTTTCCCTTGACTGAAGTATTTCCCTATTCAGAACTAGTGACTTCTGCCATAGATGCAAACAATTTATGCCACTATAGATTGGTTCCTTTTATCCTTATCCACTTGACGCCTAGGTTTACTTATACAATCTGTTTTAGCCTCACCTTGATCTGCAATATCTGTGAAATCATAAACTTGATATATGAGTTGTATGCATACACTTTTTCTAACCCACATGAAAACAAGTACATGGTTAGTAAAATAAGAAGTTGGTCTGTGCTGTACTTCAAACCACCTCAAACCACTATGGGGCAGATATACTTTGAAGAAAGTTGCCTTAGTTCACAGATTCTTAAGCTTACTGAGGTCACAGACCTCTTTGGTTACCTACTAAAATCCACAGACCCTCTTCCCAGAAAACTGAGTGTCTGCCTGCACACACGTAATTTTGTATATCATTTCTGACTGTCATTGTCTTTTGGGTTAAAACTCTCGTGACTTATCCGGGGCTGGCAGAATGTGAACCTTAGCTTCCCAGCAGGCCAGGTTACTTGGCAAATCTTCCCAGAGCTCACTATGGCTTTGGAGTCCTTCCAAGAGCTTGCAATATCTTCAGGGTCGGGGGGGAGTGTCTGACCCCTCAGCTTCTAGAACGGTCTGAGGCCAAATCCACTGCTAATGGCTCCTCAGAAACCCTTGCTCTCTTCTGAGGCTCCAAGCAAACAACTGCCACAAGGAAACTCTGATCTGCATGGGTCTGCACCACCCTCCACCCCAGTGTTAACCTGGACATGGCTGGGCTGGCCCCAGGGAGGTGGGCTGAGCCATTCTATTCGGTTCCCCAGCCTGTTGCTGAGAGAAGCATTTGGTCTCATCCTTGGCCTGTGATTGCTCTGTCAAATCAATTCGAGAGACTATAAAGATATAAGAGCTGAACAGCACCAGCAGGGGACTCCATTTTTTTTTTCCTGGAAGGCTCTTTGCCAGATAAAACAAGACTAAATATGAAATGGCTTCATATTCCAAGCATGAACTAACGTTGGGGTTGCGGCTGATAAGTAAAGAACAGCTAAACAGGCTTTGACGCTATGACTCTGTAGAGGGCAACGCTCTCCCTGGAAGTGGGGGTGTGGGATTTATCGGGACTGTCGGGGAGCGAGCTGTCTGGAAGAGGTTCCTCCCTCATAAAACACCCAGGCCCCTGCTGACCGATTCTCACATTAGGAAAACATTGGTAAACCATCAGCATAACCCAAGAATTACCCCTGTCCTCTGCGCTGAGCACCAGGGCCCTCCTCTTCTTCTCTGGTTCTAATTCACTAACTGAAATGATTTTTGGCTAGAAGCCCATGACCATCCTGAAACAAAAAACTTAAAATCGTAGGGGCTGATCTTCTGTGGGTCTAAGAGAAGTCAAAGTGGATGGGGCTGGTTGCCTTGGGGTCCCTGCTGGGTTTGGTTTGGACCCGTGAGGCACAGGTCTGGGGAACTGGCTGCCTGGAGATCTTCCCTAGCCAGGGAACCGTGGTAAGTCACTAGCTTTCTGAATGTCCCCTGGAGAACACACACGATCATACAAGGCTTTTAAGATCAACTGTAATAGACTCCCAACATTTTTTTTTTCTTTGGCTGCTTTTACTGACCCCTCTGGACCTTCCTCCAACACTGGGTCTGATACTACTCAGCATGACACGGAGGTAAGAGGAGGAACTTTGGGGTCTAACAATGGACCTGAATTAAAATATGACTCCATGCCTTCCTAACTGTATGGCTTTGGACATGTGGATTAATCCCTCTGGGCTTCAGTTTCTGTGTGAGCTCAAGAAATCCAGTGAGTGCATTACAGAATGGCTATGAGGTTCCATGAGATGATGCAAGTGAGGTAGATTGGCGAGTTCTTGGTACATGGTAGCTCTCAACTAATAGTAAGAATCACTACCACCACCATCAACATCACCAATATCTTCCCTGATGACCTGAGCCAGGGTTGAAAGAGAACAAAGATGTGGAGTTCAACTCAACTCGATGTCATTTAGCATGGATTTGCAAATGGCATTCATGACGGAACCAGAATGCACAATCCCCAGTTTTACTCTTGAGCTGGACAAGCAGGATATAGGGAAAGACATGGCTGTCTTGTTCTTTCATTCATTTACTCACTCGCTCAACAAATATTATACCTACTACGTTCCACACACTTTCCTAGAGAGGTAGATACAGCTATAAGCTGGACAGACTAAGCCTTGTCCTGGAGAGTATAGTAACACAGCCTCAGCAGACACAGTGCAGGAGGCCCCAATGGCAGCATCAGTTACCACTCAAGGTTAGTTTCACCCCCAAACGGCTGGACACAGAAATGCCCATTGCCATAGCAACTCTTCCCAAAATGCCAATAGGAAATTCAACAGATATTCTTGCTGACATCTCCTCAATACCAGGTACTGCGCTAGTCCCAGGAACATCCCGGTGGACAAAGCAGACCCAGGCCCAGAACATGAGGTGAGGGCCATTGCCTAAATGGAGGGAGGAGGCAGCCAAGAAAACAGTCTTGCTACCAGTGGGAACCTCTGGTCCCCAAGGCAGCTGCTGTGTCACTGCATCTCAAAGCCATACAGCATAACACTCATCAGACAGGTCATCTTCTGAATCGGGGTATATCAGTTCAGTTCAGTTGCTCAGTCGTGTCCCACTCTTTGCAACCCCATGAATCACAGCACATCAGGCCTCCCTGTCCATCACCAACTCCTGGAGTTTACCCAAACTCATATCCATCAAGTCACTGATGCCATCCAGCCATCTCATCCTCTGTCGTCCCCTTCTCCTCCTGCCCCCAATCCTTCCCAGCATCAGGGTCTTTTCCAATGAGTCAACTCTTCACAACAGGTTGGCCAAAGATTTGCAGTTTCAGCTTCAACATCAGTTTCTCCAATGAACACCCAGGACTGATCTCCTTTAGGATGGACTGGTTGGTCTCCTTGCAGTCCAAGGGCCTCTCAAGAGTCTTCTCCAACACCACAGTTCAAAAGCATCAATTCTTCGGTGCTCAGCTTTCTTCACAGTCTAACTCTCACATCCATATATGACCACTGGAAAAACCACAGTCTTGACTAGATGGACCTTTGTTGGAAAAGTAATGTCTCTCCTTTTCAATATGCTATCTAGGTTGGTCATAACTTTCCTCCCAAGGAGCAAGCATCTTTTAATTTCATGGCTGCAGTCACCATCTGCAGTGATTTTGGAGTCCCCCAAAATAAAGTCTAACACTGTTTCCACTGTTTCCTCATATATACTTAACATTAAACCAACTCTGCATGCTCTGATCACCTATTTCATTTATAGGATAATCACAAAAGTAAAGAAAGCAAAAGACTCAAAGAGAAGAAATAAGTGGTTTCCAGTGGTGGGAGGAGTAGGGGAGTGAGAGGTATAAACTACGTGGTGTACAACGGGCTCAAGGATGTGTTACACAACACAGAAAACATAGCCACTATTTTGCAATAATTGTAAACGGAAAGTCACCTTTAAAATTGTATAAAAAGTTTTTAAAATCTAATAAAAAATAAGGAAAGCAAAGATTACTTTCCCCACTGAAGAGGTGGGCTGAAAGTTAGAGTGTTAGTATGTCTGCATCGCACGCTACTGTCCATCTGGCTGGTCCCCTACTCCTCACAGCACAACCCCCCACGGGACCCATTAGGAATCCACCCCCTGCTCTTTCTTCACCAGCCCCAAACCTCCCACACTAGCACATAAGCTGTGGTCGGGGACTAAGAGCGTTTTGTTTTTTAAACAGTTAAATCTTTCATTGCAGACCAATTAAAATTTAAAGACTCTCTCTCCTCCCCCCAACTTCTCTCTCCCTCCCTCTCTCTCACACACACACACATACTTCCACCTCTCTGAGCACAAAGAGCTGATGAGAGCCTGGTGTTTACTATTAGAAACAGCATTTGGAAACCCCCTGAGAGGGATCCTGGCTCTTCAACTCCGCTTGTCTTTCTCCTGTTCAAACTTTTCCTGAAAGAAAGATCGCTCTACCAGGAACCCTGAGCGTCCACCCCAAAGCACCCTGTGGTAGAGGGCACAGCCCACTGTCTGGCAGAGCGTGAGCAGGCGCCTGTGGTGTCCAAGCAGCGGCTGGAGCGCTCAGCCAGCCAGGTTTCCGCTGTCGCCCTGCTCTGCCCATCCCACCCCAGCGCCCACCTGCATGTCTACACAGCCTCCTATTCTAGCATCTCAAGTCACTGACAGTATCAGGGGACCCTTCCTGATCATCTTGGGGGGAAGGGGAAGGGCATCAAGTTACCCCTCTGGCCCCAACCTCATTCTACATGGTCTCCTGTTCTCAAAGCAATGGACTTTGAAGATAAGATCAGGTAGAGAAGGTCTCACACACACACACACGTTTTACTTCTAGAGCTCTCGGGTTCCCTGTGGCATCTCTTGCTGGAATTCTCAGAGCCAGGGAAGTAACCGTTTGGTATTAATTTAGGCATGAAATTTCCCTCATTTCACATTTCCCCCTCTTGCCTTAGTGGGTCCCAAACAGTGACCTCCTTGTAGGCAGGAGCCTGAGGCCCTGGTGCTGGGCTTCATGAAGCTCATCCTAGGAGAACTGGCCACTTTCCCTGGGGATTAGTGGGTGGTGAGCAGTCATCCTGTCATGATGTTGGGTGTACACTCCCAGCTTTAGACGGTTTGTGGTGAAGTGATGAAAACTTTATCTTTCTCCTGGCTAAAGCCCATATAAGGACAGATTGAGATTGAAAGGCAAAAACAACATCCATTCTTGGTGATGGAAAGAAATCATCTCTGGAAGGATGTGAGTTAGAAGGAACTCTGGGTCCCGTGGAGAAAGGGATCTTGGGACTCTCTATAAAACAAGGCAAATGGGGTGACTCATCTCAGGGTCAGGGGGTAATCTGTGCTGTGGAGCTGTGAGGCTGGAAGCAGCCAAGAGAAGGGAGAGCAGGCGCTCCCAGGAAAGGGGGCTAGTCTCTGGCCACACAGAGGAACACGGGAGACTTGGAAAGAGGCTGTGCTAACAGCCTGAGCTGGCATTTGGAAGGAACCAGAGAAATTCACTGAACAAGTGGTCCTGGCGAGGTCCACCACTTCACTAAGGAAGAAGGGCTCCCAGCTCAGCTCCTGACATCCACTGTGAGTCTAGACCAGCTGCTTGGTCTCTTTGGCTCTCCCTGTGTGTGTGCTAAGTCGATTCAGTCGTTTCTGACTCTTCGTGACCCCATGCACTGTACCCGGCAGCCTCCTCTGTCCAAGGAATTCTCCACGCAAGAATACTGGAGTATGTTGCCATACCCTTCTCCAGGGGATATTCTCGACTCAGGGACTGAACCCACATCTCTTATGTCTCTTAGCAGGTGGGTGCCCCCTGGGAAGCTCTTCGGCCTCTGTGTTAGAGGCTCGGTCATGTCTGACTCTTTGCGACCCCACAGGCTCCTTACGCTGCATTGGCAGGCCGGCTCTTTCTCACTAGCATCACCTGGGAAGCACCCTAAGTCTCAATGTCCCCTTTCAAACTTGGAAATCTTCCTGCCCTTCCTTTGCCTCACAGATGGGTGATTCCAAAAGCACTAATGGCTAACTTTCACCGCACCCTTGGCATACACCAGGGCTGTGCAAGCATGTTTCACCAGATTCTCGCACCATGCCATGGTGAGCTTAATATGTGAGCTACTTGCCTTTCACTAACAAGGATGCTGACATTCAGAGATGAGCTAACTTGTCTGAGGTGACAGTACTGGTAAGTGGTCGAGTCAGAATGTGAGCAAAGGCAGGCTGGCCTTTCTGCACCCCTGGTAACATCTCAATATGAACATACTTCACTATTCTTTTTAGAAGAAATCAGGAAAGGTGAATGAGGAGAGAGAGAGAGGGAGTGCCTTGGAACACAAAGCAAGTGTGAAAGATCCTCCAAAGGCATCAAAACAGAACACTGTCCTCCTCCCCTTGAAACCTGCATTCCACATCGGGTGCTCCCCATGACCTTCAGAGACCCTCAGCCTGTTAATTCACTTTCCAGACCCTGTGTAGCTGTGTCTCTGGGTGATCATAACCTGGGTGAGTCAGCTGACAAAGTCTGCGAGCTCTCGGAAAGATATCATTAGTTGGAAACGGTGCCAAATGTCACACAGGGAGTCTGTTTGCAAACACTTTCCTCTCTCCTTGCCAAAGAGTTGCATTCTGGGCATCCACCAGCTCCTTTCCATGTAGCGTTTCTGTGCCTGGCTCCGCCAGCCCACTCAGCCCATGCCACGAAGAACAAGTCAACAGTAACCCACAGAGTGATACTGTTGGTCTGCTGTTGTCATCAAGGGCAGCCCACTTTCCTGAGGATCCAGATGGGACAGCCCTGCCAGATCCCACACTGCACTTGGAGCCACCAAAACACATTCAACAAGCATTCACTGAGCCCTTATTTCAGGTCAGATAGCAGGCATGATAAAGCAGGGTGCCTATCTCCCCCAGGCCAAATGTTAAATGTAGGGCAGGAAAAGACCAGCAAAGAAGTGCCATATTATAAGGTGTCATTAAATACATACCAAATGAGCACCATTTTACTTGTGGCTGGAACATACTTTGAACCATTACTTTATATTTATTTCTCATCAATTTTCTCCTTTCCTCTGGTCCTTTCTCAAGCAACTAGCCAATCAGCTTTGTCTTCATTTCCTTAGAAATGGTAGGGGAGAAGCTGCCTACAAGACTATCTCACATCAGCATTCCAAAATCTGAGGCTCAGAGTTGGTTCAACAGGATTTATGGAGGAGGTAATAGAGGATTGGGAGGAAGAAGCAAAGTGAACTGGAGAAAGCCAAGGTGGACAGCAGCTTTCACCCAGAATACAAAGAAATGTCCCTGGGCTGGTGGGGAGGTAGGGCAAGTATGCGAGGGAAGAGAGGCAAGAGAAGCGGAGAGAGGGGGGAGAAGATAGACACTGACCGAGGCTGGGACTGCTGAGCACTGAGGCAAAGGGGACTCAGCCTCCTGCCTGGCTGTGCTGTAGCTCTAGGCTAGCACAGGGCCAAAGGTGGCTCTGTAAAAACGCTCCTCCCATTGCCCATGTGACTAGAGAGCTGCTAGCCCTACAGAAGGAGTAAGATACATCCCAAAGGTCACTTGCTTGGCTTCTGCCTTACTTTGATGTTGCATGAGTCCCTAGAATTGTGGCCCAGATTGAGGCTGGATCCCAAGCAACTCCTACCATAGTTTCCTGGTGGCCTAAAGGGATAGTGGTAAGGTTGCCAGACACTATACAGGATGCCTTGTATTGGGGGTCCTATATTTTATTTACTAAATGAGGAAACCCTAGATTGGGATTGACATTGACATGAAGGTGATAAAAACAATGTGGGTGGAAATTTATACCAGAGTTTGCAGAACTGAATATGTGGATTGAGACACACACCTGTTCGAACACAATGCCTTTTCTTTTCTTACAGTGCTTCAAGTTTTATTCCCTAGTGGTAAGGAATCCGCCTGCCAATGCAAAAGACTCAGGTTTGATCCCTTGGTTGGGAAGATCCCCTGGAGTAGGAAATGGCACCCCACGCCAGTATTCTTGCCTGGAAAATTCCATAGACAGAGGAGCCTTGTGGGCTACAGTCCATGAGACCACAAAGAGTTGGACACAACTGAGCGACTGAGCACACACAGAACACAGTTTATGAAGGTCCTTCACATTTACTGTATCATTTGATTCCCCATAACCTAGTGAGGTGAGAAACGTAAGTCTAATTATTTCCAGAAAGACATGGGGCTTATGGAAGCCGAGCCCACCGAGGATGCCAAGTCCACGTGGGCCAAAGCTGTAAGCAAATCCTGCCTCCACTCCCAGGCTGCTCCACTCCGGACTCCACACAGGGTCCCGGCCTCACCCTGGCTCTGCACCACAGAGATGATACCAGTGAATTCGTCTCCAAATGCTCTCTTAAACTTCCGTGACACATGAAGTTTTGGGGGTGCCTAGTTCCAGATGACCTCTCTCTGGAACAGCAGCCAGAACTAGGAGATGATCTGACTGGGTGAGGTGACCACAGTCAAGTTTCCATTGCCTGTGGGTCCCAAGATGATGAGACTTATGATAGGCCTGGCTGCTAACCCTCTGGGTCACTATCTCTCAGACCAGGGGACATCCAGTCACTAAAAATATAGCCTGACTCTGCTGCAGCTCAGCGAGGATGCTATGGAAGGTGATTTAGGGAGAAGAGAGCTTTGCAAAGAAGGGGGCTAGACTTGGGGCTTCCCAGGTGGTGTTAGTGGTAAAGAATTCACCTGCAAGGCAGGACACCTGGGTTCGATCCCTAGGTTGGGAGGATCCCCAGGGGAGGAAATGGCAACCCACTCCGATTTTCTTGCCCAAAGAATCCCATGGACAAGGAAGCCTGGCAGGCTACAGTCCACGGGGTCACAGAGTCGGACATGACTGAGCACGCACATGACACTGGAGGCCCCAGAGGGGAGGAGGCTGAGGCACGATTGTCCAAACTTACGGCAGCCACTGCCAGGGGTGGGGGAGGCCTCTGTCAGGGCTCAGCTTTTTACACATCCTAAAAGCTTTACTATGGACAGCAGGTCAGAGGGAAGGGAAAAAGTGCAACCAGACTTGAAAAGTTACCTGGTGCTGGTGTCAGCAAATGGACTGCAGCTGTTTTTGCCATTGCAGAAGCTGGTGCTCGTGCTTTTTATAAAAGTCTGTTGTAGGAAATAAAGAATAGCATTCTGGGAAGCCCCCTACCACCACCCACTTTGATAAAGATTTCGTTTTTCACTCTACATAAGAGACTTTAAGGGCAGGGAATTTTCTTTTCTTTTTACTTTTTTGAAGTGTTGGAATAAAAGAACCAGTTTTATTCTCACTTTTTATTCATTGTACTCATATTTAATTTTTTTTAATTGGTGTATAGCTGCTTTACAATGTTGTATTAGTTTCTGCTGTCTAACAACGTAAATCAACTATATGTGTACGTAAGTGTGCATCACTAAATCACCTCAGTCACATCCGACTCTTTGTGACCTTAGGGACTGTAGCTTGCCAGGCTCCTCTGTCCATGGGATTCACGTTTCTTTCATCTCCTGCATTGGAAGGCAGGTTCTTTGCCACTAGCACCACCTGGGGAGCCCGTGTATATGCACAGCCCCCCACTTTAAGCCTCCCTCCCTCTCACTCCCCATCCTATCTCTCTGCTCATCACAGATGACCTAGCTGAGCTCCCTGGGCTCTACAACAAATTCCTACTGGCTGGCTGTTTCACATATGGTGATACATATGATTCACTGCTACCCTCTCAATTCATCCTATTGTCTCCTCCCCTGTGTCCACAAGTCCATTCTCTACGTCTGCATCTCTATTATTGTCCTGCAAATTATTCTTTGTACTTTGGTATGTTATAAATATTATTTATTATCCACTAAATACAAGCAACAATAAATCTTCACTGTGAGTGGAAGCCATTTTGGTAGTGTGAGAAAAGGGCATCCTCTAGATTGGGACATGAGAAAGGATGTTGATGATCAGCAGAACACTCCTTATAGATGTCTGCTTTGCTAAGCGTCCAACACACAGAGCAGTGGAGCTCCGCATCTGGTAACTGCCTCTGAGCGTCTCCTTCAAAGGCCTCACTGACAGCAGCCGGTGGCCTGGGAGCCCGCAGCCCGCAGCCCGGAGCCTGGAGCCCAGGCTGCGTCGGCATCAGGACCCGCCGCATGTCTGGGCGGGTGAGGCCCACTCAGAGCGCCTTCTCATCCTCCACTTAGGGCTGTTGGCTTTCGGACGTGGAGGCTCTGCTAAGCACCGGGATTTCATTAAGGGCCCTGTGAAAATTTACTACAGTCAAACAGAGAAAAGACCCAGCCTTGGAAATCATTCTTCGGCCGTGTCTCTCCCTCTCCCCGCTTCCCACCCCAAGCCTCAATCCCACTTATTCATCCATTAGATGGCCAGCTATTGAGCTAATTCTGGAAAGATGCCCATATCAAATGTCTTTAGAAATCACTTCAGAAAATGCCTTTAGGAAGGCAGGTCAGCTCTGCCCATTTGTCTTACTCTGGCAGATCTGGGCACCTACAGAAAGAGGCAGTAGAACAAAATTGTTAAGAATACAGATTCTCAAGTCAGACTAGCATACATCCTGGCCACTGCCCCACTTTCTGGATGACCTTGGGCTTGCTTCTTAACCTCTCTGAGTCTCACTCTTTGCACCCATAAAATGGGACGAGTACTATGCTGTGTTGTATAGCTCGTTAAGAGGTTAGGCCAAACAACGCATGTCAGCTGCTTAACCCAGCGTCTAGCACTCGGCAAGGACCGAAAGTGGGAGCCATGAACAGGGGTCTTCCGAGGGCACTGCCTACCTTTCTTGTCACATTGGTACAGCTTGTGTTTAACAGAAGTTTTGCTGGGTGCACGGGGGAACTAAAGAGCGGGAAAAATGTGTTCACACTCCTGGAGTCAAAAGTTGTCCCACCCTTCTGTGATGTCACAGTCGGAGCTGCAGCCCCCAAACCTGAGCTCTGACAGCCCCCACAACCAGGTGTCACCGCCCACACACTTTTCATCACCCTCTGGCACGTAACACCTGGGGCCTCTGCTTCCATCCCACCATTTCACGAGCCCGGCCAACTCAGGGTCCTTGTTCAGCATCATATGGGCAGCCAGTATCTGCAAGAGGTAAGCACGCCGGGGCCCCCAGGGACTGAGACAGGAAACTCCTTCCTGGAGAAGCTGAGACTGAGCAAGATGAGATACAGGCAAGTGCATCTCTTTGGTTTCGTGATTAAAACTGAAACTCGATCCCCCTGCTCAGGGAGACATGGCCACAGGCTTCATCTTTCAAAGCGCTACCTGGATGCTTCCTACTTGCCCCCAGGATCGTGTTACTTCATTTTTAGCAGGTGCTCAACCTCTCCCACCACCGGTGCCAAGGTGGAGACTCACCTGAAATTAGGCCCGAGCTACACAGGTAGCCCTCAGCAGCCAGGGCGAGAGGTAGCTCCTTGGCAGACAAATAATCTTTGAGGAAGGTTGGCTCCTGCTTATTTAGGTCTCTGCCCGAAGGTCCTTCCAAAGCTCCAGTTAGAGTCACATACCTCTTATCTCTTCTGCACATTTTCCCTTGCTATGTTCTCACACCACTTACCTCAGAGCATCTCATTTCTTGATTTACTTGTTTGCCTTTGCTTGCTCCCCCCAGACCGTCAGCGTCAACGGAAGAAAACTCAGCTTGCCTTATTCATGCTATAAGCCCAGCGTGTGTTGGTTTTTGCATTGAGTAGATAAAGGAAAAGAGTAAAAGATTTATCAAATGCCACTTGGACCAAAAGGACTTCCCCGTTGGTCCCGTGGTTGAGACTCTCCCTGCCAACGTAGAGGACATGGGTTCCACCCCTGTCTGGGGAAGAACCCATGTGCTGTGAAGTGATTAAGCCTGCTTGCCACAACAACAGAGACCACCACTATGAGCAGCCCACGTGCCTCAACTAGCAAGGGGCCCCTGCTCAGTGCAACTAGAAAAGCCCATGGACAGCAGAAAAGACCCAGCACAGCCAAAAACAAATGTGAGACTTAAGAAATTTATATGTCATACAAAAACCCAGAGGCTTGCCTGCAACAGGGCTTGGAGAAGGGAGGGAGGACGGACACATTCTTTCCCTCTTGATGTCCCCAAGCTTTATGACACACTCATGCACCAACCACATTCTTTATAACATCATACACAAGGGCTGAGCAATTCAAGATCATTTGATCTGAAGTATCGCCTGCCGCTATCTGTCATACTTAGTTACTCACTTGCTATATCTAGTAAAATTTCTGAACCAAAATGGATGATAGTGTGGATACTTAAGTACATGGAGTGGAAAGTCAATACAAATTTGAAGTGAGCCAAGAAACCCAAGTGTGGGTGGAGGAGAGAGGATGGTGAGATGGGGGAGAGGAAAAAGAACAGGAATAATCAGGGCTGCCCTTTGGCTGAAGCCTGAGGCAAATAAATGAAATAGGACAGGCCGAGACTCTAGTCTAGCTTGCTTCCCTCTCGGAGACAGGCCTCCTGGTCTTTGCTTCTCTGAGCTGGGCAACAGTGATCTCCATACACAGGAATGCAGAGAAAGTAGAGAAACTGGGCAGAGAAGAGGCAGCCATGTCTGCAAGAGGATTAAGAAGCAGCTTCAGAAGGCTTCAGTGGCTGCAGGCTCCAGAACAAAACTCCCAGGAAGGCCAAAGCAATGGCTGCACAGCCACTCAGAAATAAACTGCAAAACCTGTAACTGAACAACAACAAAGCAACGCCCTCGACAAGTTGTTATATCTGACCCAGTGTGAATTTTCTCTGTGTTATGAAAGAACAAAACAGGAGCGGCTCTGCCGGGGGCCACCGCCACCCCCTGGTCTAGAGAGCCGTCGCTGTCCGCCCAGTCCGAGGCAGCTGTTCTTACACTCAGGACAGAACCCTCCTTCCAGGGCAGGTTCAGGGTGGGTTTCTGGTGACCCTGAATCAGCTGAAGCGCTCCTGCAGGTGTGTGTTTGATACTCTGTGGACCTCTGTGAAGGAACTCTGGATTTCTTAGTTCTAGAAGCCAGTTAGCAGTGGGGTTCCAAAAGCCAGAGTTTGGTAATATGCATGCATGCACCATGCACAGACAGGCCAGAAGCAAAGTTACCCCTGCTAGCTGTCCAAAAACGGTACATAACCTCTCGCTGTGTAACTTTGTTACAAAAACCTCTCTGGAACTTCCTAATGTTTTTGATGAAATTAAAACACTGAATAGATCTAAGAATCTTCCAGTTTAAAATTTTTACACTTCTAGATAACCAACAAGGACCTCCTGTACAGCACAGGGAACTCTGCTCAGTATTCTGTAAAAACCTAAATGGGAAAAGAACTTGAAAAAGAACAGAAACATGTATCTGTATAACTGAATCATTTTGCTTTCCCCCTGAAACTAACATGGCATTGTTAATCAGCTATACTCCAATATAAAAATTAAAAAACAAATTCTACACTTATATAATAAATATTACTCGATGCTTTTTTCTTTCTCTCTCCCTTGCTTTTTCTGTCCCTCCTTCTTTCTTCCATCTTTGCCAAGTCCCTTTCATCTGCCTCACAAGGGCTAGTGACCCCCAAACAGCCAGCAAATTAGCAGTTGTATTCAAAAGGTTTGGAGTAGCTGATATTCCAAGATTATTATTCAACTATTGAGTTCTGAGGTTCTAAAACAAAATCCCCAAGTCTTCCATTGAGCATGAATAAGAAAAAACCAGCCAGTCAGCAAGCAATGGTCTCCTGATTGAGTCTGAGGGGTGCATACAATACAGCTACCATACCAAGAAGTTTGGTCTAATACAGAAACAGGTGCACACAGAAATGCAATATTTCTGCTGCAGAAAATGGGACGGTAGTAGTCATGTATGGATGTGAGAGTTGGACCATAAAAAAGGCTGAACACTGAAGAACTGATGCTTTTGAGCTGTGGTGTTGGAGAAGACTCTTGAGAGTCCCTTGGACTGCAAGGAGGTCAAACCAGTCAATCCTAAAGGAAATCAGTCCTGAATATTCATTAGAAGGACTGATGTTGAAGCTCTAATACCTTGGCCAGTTGATGTGAAGAGCCAACTCATTAGAAAAGACCCTGATGCTGGGAAGATTGAAAGCAGAAGGAGAAGGGGACAACAGAGGAGGAGGTGGTTGGATGGCATCACCGACTTGATGGACATGAGTTTGAGCAGGCTCCAGGAGATGGTGAAGGACAGGGAAGGCTGGCGTGCTGCAGTCCATGGGGTGGCAAAGCGCTGGACACGACTGAGCTGCTGAGCATACAAGATATCATACTGATTATTGGAGGAATGAATTTTATGCATCCAGAAGGCTTTCCAAGGAGAAGGGACAGTAATGTGGGAGTCTGTGGTGGTAGAGCCACTAAGTCGTGTCTGACTCTTACCGCCCCGTGGGCTATAGCCCACCAGGCCCCTCTGTCCATGGGATTTCCCAGGCAAGATCACTGGGGTGGGCTGCCATTTTATTCTCCAGGGGGTCTTCCTGATCCTGGGATTGAACCCAGGTCTCACTGGGTTCTGCATAGCAGGCAGACTCTACCGACTGAGCCAACAAGGAGGTCCAATGTAGAAGTTTAGCAAACCACAATTAATATTATTTTTCATTAAGTGCATCTATTTCTATATATTGAAAAATTACTCCATTTAGGATGAGCCCATCTATTTAAACATATATATATAATACACATGATTATCACATACTGAGCACTGCCTGCTATGAACTGTGCTAATAGCTCCTCATACTCATCTCATTCAACCCACATAAAACAGGAGGTGGATGTCAGTGCAGGGTTAAGAGCATGTTAATCGTCAGATTCTATCTTTCTCTGTGCCTCAGTTTTTTCATCTGTGAAATGAAACAAATAATAGTATATACCTCAGAGAGCTGGTGTGATTTTTCAATTAAAGGTTTTATAAAGCACTTACCGCAATGTTAGGAATGTAGTAAATGTCCCATAAACAGTATTTATTGATAACCCTGATGTCTCAGATGGTGGAGAATCTGCCTGTAATGCAGGAGACCCTGGTTTGATCCCTGGATTGAGAAGATCTTCTGGGGAAGGGCATGGCAACCCACTCCAGTAGTCTTGCCTGAAGAATCCCATGGACAGAGGAGCCTGGTGGGCTACAGTCCACGGAGTCACAGAGAGTGGGACACAGTGAGTGATTAACACTTAACATCCTTTTCCCAAATGTAATTTGAGAGCATAAGTGGCATGTCTGAGGCTGAACTGGCTCTGAGTATGTCACCACACCCTGTTGTCTCTCGGGATGTCAACTGCCAAACTCAAATCTGCTCGATGGCAACTGCTTCAGCGTTCCAGTAAACTTGGCATGCTCTGTGTGATCTGTCCTGCAATCTACCTTTAAACATCACTGGGATCACGCATACCTTGGGAAGGTCGTGCATCCTTGTGGCATATATGGTCAGACCTTAATAAGAGTTAGAGACGCCTATGGTCTCTGAGGTGGATCAGGCTTTTTCCTGCATCACCTGTGATTCCTCCTTGCCCAGCCCCGATTCTGAACTCTTCTGGAACATTCTCTTTTGCTCTCTCCTACTGATCCAGGCAATGGGAGTCCCCACATCAGGTACTGGAGGTCCCCAACACAGAAAAGTCAGGAGAGCCAAGATCAGTGGCATGGAGTCAGGCTGGAAAGGCAGAGAGCTGGGAAGGTTGGAAGCTCTCGCCTAAGAAAGCTTTTAAGGAAAGCAAAACAGCCACCTTGACAGGTTTGGGGACGTACGTAACACACCAGCCCTTGTTTGCAACAGGGTTGGGAAGGACAGGCCAAATTGCACGCCTTCTGCAGCAAACTCCTCCAAGTCAGCTGAATGTTTCCCAAGAGACGCTGCTGAGCAACGGGGCCAAATTCCTGCAAAAGTGGTTGACCTCAAAGGTGTCCGCTGCAGCAGGAATGCTAGGAAGGGTGCATATCAGTATGGATAATCAAACCTATGAGGAAATCCTAAAGGAATTTCATCTATAACAAAAAGGAAAGAAAAGAAAAGCCTGAGGAATGGCTTAGTGACTTCAGGCAGCTCCAAAGTTTCATTTTGATTTCCTTGCTCCTGTGAGGGGGAAGCCAGAGGAAGTAATCCGGAGCCACTGAGGATCAAAGGAAAGGGAAAATGGACTTAAGTCGGAGGAAAACTCGAGTTGGGCAAAACAAAGTGTTTTTTGAATATAAGGCTAACAAGATGGCTAGATTTCACTGCTGAGTGAGGTTATGGTTCTACCCATAAATCTTCCAACTCCCCCCAAACAAAAACAACCCCGACTCCCCTGAATCCTGTCTGCTTCCTAATTACACCACTTGTCCCAGCTGTACATGTATCATTTATACCAGCCATCAGATCACCTGGAAAGCTTATGTAAATGCAAATTATCAGGCCTCACCCCAGTCTCTTGAGTCAGAATGGAATGCCCCATGGCCCACAGGCTCTCAGGGTGATTGCTACGTACCATGTCGTTGCTGACAGTCCCCTACTTGCATTAGAGGCGTGTGCCACTGCAAGGTGCCCTTTACCTTGGATTTTCTGAGCGCATGTACCTTACCAAACTCATCAGAGGGTTGCTGGAAAGAGCACTGAAATAAAACTAAAGTTGCTCAGGGCTAATAGGTTGCTCTTTTGCTAGAACAGCATCTTGAGCCCAAGCTGCTGAGAAGAAGCACAGGCTTTGGCCACCCATCTCTGCAGACAGACAGCTGAAAGGGGGCTGCCAGGCTTTACCTATGAGGGATCAGAAGAAATTTCAGGGCAAATCACAATTTCTATGTCAGGTATGAGTATAGGACTGTCATCCTCTCCGAGAGACAGAAACCTTAGAGCCATTTATCTTTTCCCCCTCTTATCTCTGAGTTGAGTGGCGAACTGCCGAAACACATGTATTGATTCACTCCTCACTCTTGAATGCTTCGCAGTCCTCTCGGTAAGGAAACTGGAAACATCTCCACCCATTCCGACGACTAGGCTAATTCTAGGGGAAAGCAGGGTGTGGAAGGCAGCTTTCTTTTCCGTTCTATTTCCACTTTGGAAGATGAACATGGGGGCTGGAGTAAGGGACTCCCTTCCCCGGGCACTCCCAAGGGATTTTCCCTCTCCTTCTCTGGGATGCCCAGTACCATGCAATTCTGACACTTCGCCATGCTTGACTCTCCCAGGCTGCTCTGCCTCCACACACTCTGAGCTGCTAGGGGGCAGGGGTGGGGGAGGGAAGCTAGTGGTCAGAGACAATGGGTGCGCCTAGCTTTGAGCTGCACTGTGGGGAGGGGGAGAGGTGGCAGGGCATCAGGAACCAGCAACGTCCGGCTGCCTCATCTCTTTCCCCACAGCCACAAGCCTCCCTCACAAGCATGGACACGGTCCCTGTCAGACCTGGGGCTGCCACTTTTGAGAGGAGGGAGGCAAGTGATGGGAAGCCAGAGGAAGCCAGACTGCCTACCAGTCATGCTCTGCTAGGACAGCTTGACCCTCAGCTCCTGTTCCCTGTCCAATGTGGGTCATGCCAAGCACTGCTGTTGTTCAATCACCGAGTCACGTCCGACTCTTTTGTGACCCCATGGACTGCAGCCCACGAGGCTCCTCTGTCCAGGGTATTTGCCAGGGAAGAATACTGGAGCAGGTTGCCATTTGCTCCTCCAGGGGATCTTCCTGACCCAGGGATTGAACCCATGTCTCCTGTATGGGCAGGGGTATTCTGTACCACTGAGTCACCAGTAAAGTCCCACGTCAAACACAATTCGTCACTAAAAAGAGTCCCAAGTTAACACATGTAAAAAAAAAAAATTAGAAAGACCTATCAGATCACCCCCATCATTGTGCATTCTGATAGCTTTCTTGAAGGAAAAAGAAAACTCGGGCTTAGTGAGATCAGTGGGTTTGTGCTACCCTGCATTGTATTTTCTATGTACTCTGTAGGCTCATAGATGGTTATGTCTACTAGAGTCAGAAAAACAAATGCTTTAGTAGTATTCAGCAAACTGAATTCAACAACCTTTTGGTTAAAACCAGCTCAGAAGCATGTTGAAAATACAGATTCCATGGATCCACCCCAAAGATACTCAGGGTGGAATACTGAAATGTACATTTTTAAGAAACTTTCTCTTCATAGCTCTCACTCCTCTTTGTCAAAGCATAGCTGAAAACGTTTCTCTTTTATGAAAAGATTAACTTAGTCATCCATTTCCTTTTCCATCTTCTTAATCCACTTTCTTTTGGTATCTCCAGGACTCTGAGAAAACATACCTACTTTTTTCCAATTCTTTGCAGCTAGCTTAAACTGCTCCATTCTGCGTTTTGCTTGGGAGCAAGTGTTTTCCCTGGTCTACAACGGGTTGGCCGGCCTGCTGCTTGCTTTTGTAATAACGTTCTGTTGGAACTCAGTCTTGCTACTTTGTTCACGTAGTGTTTACGGCTACTTTTACGCTGCAGTGGCAGAGGTGAATATCTGCAACAGAGACAAAATGGTCTGTAAAGGCTAAAATACTTACTTTCATAGTTTGCCAAATGCTGGTGTTCAAGAGTGACAGCTGTTCAACAAACTCATTTCCCTGTCTTCCTGGGGACATAGCTAGACTACATTTCCCAGCCTCCTTGGCAGTTAGGAATGGTCATGTGGCTTCTAGTAAGGTGGTGAGAGAGGAAAGTCTGAGTCTGGCCTGGCCTTCAAACATCTCCCAGAACTGATCCTCCAGGCTGCAGATAAGCCTAACTTTGAACCTAGGATACTACCTGCTGAAGGTGGCAGAGCCTCATGATGGAGTTTGGGTCTTTTCCTCAAGATTTGGAGGCCAGCCACTCACTCATTAGGAAAAGCCACTTTGAATTGTATATGAGAGAGAAATGAATCTCAGTTTGAGTCATTATGCATTTTAGTACATTTATTTGTTGCAACAGTCCAATTTAACTTAAACTCAGAGGCACTTCCATTAGGCTTCCAGCTGGAGAGAGTTAAACTGAGGTGCTTTCCGTATCCAGAATGCCCTTAGCTTCTCCAGAAGCATGGATGGGAAGTGAGGACTGCTTCTATGTACAAGAGAAAGAGAAGGGTGGATGGAGAGGCAGAGAAGAGAGTGGTTCTGGAAAGCAGTTTTGTCCTCAGTGTCTGCTCCCATCCAACACCACCAGCATAATGAGCTGGTCCTCCTCACTGACGACAGGCAGACTCCCTACCAAAGACAGCGATGGAGGAGACATGCCCCTCTGTCCAGGAAATAATTACTTCCAGGGGAGTTGGAACAGTCTGGCTTTAAGATCAGAATCCTATAGAAAGATAAAGGAGAAAGAGTTTTGAATAAGGTGTGGCTTATTCAAAACTTGGCTCTCAGATCTTTTCTTCAAAAATGAGTTGTGTAGCTTCAGGCACGCTGCCACCCCTTCTAAGCTCTGACTTCCTCATTTAGGTGTCTGTATCTTCGGATGTCCATCAGGGACTGCAGGTCCAGTGACTGAGACTCTGTGCTCCCAAATCAGGAGGCCAGTTTCCAACCCTGGTCAGGTGACTACATCCCACATGCTGCAACTAAAATCTGCTGTAGCCAAATAAATCAAATCAAATAAAAAGAAATGTCTGAACCAGACTGGATTTTAGATAGGACCAGCTCAGCAGTTTCCAAGGCAAGTCCCAAGAACCCCTGTTATCCTTCAGAGGGGCCTCCCTATCTTCAACAGTGTTGAAGGGATGCACAATGGGTAGACTGCCCGCTGATTCAACTAGCACAACACAACTTTTATTTATTGATAATGGGGTAGTGTTTTGAAGTGAGAACTGATATATTCCACGCTGTACCCTCTAAGATGTGAATAACTCCTAGGAAAGTAGACAGTACATATTCCACCCTTGCCTTAGGCATGAATGATCCCAGCAGAAGATAGAGAAGAAAGACATGAATTCTTGGCTGATAAGTTAGCAAAATCTAGACCTGTGATGTCCAGCAGAATAACTGCTAGCCGTAGGTGGCTACTTGAATTTAAGTCAGTTAATAAATATTCAAGGACTTCCCTGGTGGCTCAGTGGTTAAGAATCCACCTTGTGATGCATGGGACTGAGGTTTGATCCCTGGTCTGGGAAAACTGCACACGACTCGGGCAACTAAGCCCACGCACCACAACTACTGTGCGCATGCATCCTGGAGCCCGTGCTCTGTACCAAGAGACGCCGCCGCAATGGGAAGCCTGAGCGCCGCAACCGGAGAGGGGCCCCTGCTCACTGCAGCGAGAGCAAGCCCGCATGCAGCAACACAGACTCAGCGCCTCCAAAATAAACAAATAAAATCCTAAAAAATTAAATATTCAGTTCATTGGATACATCAGTCACATGGAGCTGTGGTTACTGCAGCGAACGTTTCCACCATAACAGAAAGTTTTGTTGAACAGCGCCGATCTAAACCCTATATGTACTCACGGTATCCTTGATTACTCAGAATTAGTAACCTCCCTTTTCCAAAGGTTTCTCCAGCTGGGGAATATAGTAAAAGTATGGTGAAGGGAGTCAAGACACAGATGGGCACTGGGGAGAGACCCTTTGTTGACATCTCTCTGCTAAGTACCAGGACTACAAGTGGGCGCCAGGAAGGGGATGACAGAAGCTGAGGTCTGCGCAGACATCTGCCCTTCCACCAGGGAGACCCGGGCTGGGCAGGGCGCTAGGCAAGGCCTCTCAGAATTCCCTTGGCTCAAAGGTCATGTACGTATGACAGGTAACCTACATGATATGTTACGTTGTTGGTGTTGTTAAATCGCTAAGCTGTGCCTGACTCTTTGCGACCCTGTGGACTGTAGCCTGCCAGGCTTCTCTGTCCATGGGATTTCCCAGGCAAGAATACTGGAGTGGGCTGTCATGTTCTTCTCCAGGGAATCAAACCCGGGCATCCTGTATTATAGGTGGATTCTTTACTGCTGACCGTACAGGGAAGCCCTGATATGATATACAGAATATTTGAAATAATAAAATTCTGGAAATAAAGAACAGATTAGTAGTTGAGGTTAGAGAAGAGATGGGTGTGGAGAAGTGGCTTTCAAAGGGCAACAAGAGGGATTCTTGTGATGAAACTGTTCTGTATCTTGACTGCATCAATGTCAATATTCTGGCTGGGATGCTGTAAGGTAGTGTTGCAAGACGTTACCATTCTGCAAGGAGGGTAAAAGGTGAATGAGATTTCTCTATTACTTCTTACAACTGCATAACAATCTACATTTATCTCAAAATAAAAGGTTTTATTTTCAGATGTTATAAAAGAAAAGAATTTCCTAGGCTCTATTTTGTGTAGGAGCACTAGATGAATAATGGATTCATGGCAGTATAAGCAGTCTTGCCTGAAAGACAGCCTTTGTGAGTTTCCCAGAGCCTCTGAAGAGCAGGGATGTAGAATAACTTCCTGTGTCCTGGAGAATTACAGGGAAGATGCAAGTTGTGTGGGAAAGGGTTGTCTCATTGAATGAAAGGAGAAGGGACTTCAGTAGAAACAAACTATTTGCCCATTGTTTCCCCCCTGGTGCTGGGCACCATTTGAACACCTTGGAACTTGGGTGCAGCCCTGGGCAATGGGGCGGAGGGACCCCAGAGCACCTGAGATTTAACTTTTGTGGAAAGTAGGAAGTTATCATGAGTGAGAAACTGTCATATATACTGATGTTTGCAGACTGAGTTTATATCTACTATGCATTTCTTATGTTTGCCTTTTGTGCCCCAGAAAACAATGAAAGGTTGAGAAATTAGTTAAGTCACTGATCTATTCCTTGTACCTGAAAGCATCCTATCGGATACAGTGGGGCTTGAGGTAACAGGCAGATGCAGAAAGCGGTTTCAGGCCTCTCACTGCTGTAGATGAAACAGTGGGTGGGTGGCGGTGACAGAATTCTCCAATTTGGGTCTTGACACCCCTCCTCAGGGGAGGGGGAGTCACAATCCAAGGAAACAACAGAGGGTGCGCTCTACGCTTAAACAGAGACGCACCGCGACAACACGCATTCCAGCTTAAAGTCTGGCTGTGTTCTGCAAGAAAATGAGCAGCGAAAAGGCAATGTCACCTTCTCTGTGAGTGACGCCCATTCTAGCACAGTGCTCTCTGCGTGTAAGAAGATACCCACGGAAATGGAAGCTCTAGCTTCTGTCATCCAAGCACGCTCTCCCTCTGAGCATTCCTGAGTAATTTCTTTAAAGAGATGTATGTATTTAGCTATGGCATATGGAATCTTCAGTTGTAGCATGTGGGACCAAGTTCCCTGACCGGAGACTGACCCTGGGCACCCTGCATCGGGAGCGAGGAGTCTCGGCCACTGGACCACCAGGGAAGTTCCCTGAGTAATTTCTTAATCAAGTTATTTATTGCACGTTTCTACCACGCTGCATGCCCATCTTTCAGTGAGGACGTCCAGATGCAAAGAACTATGTACCATGCAAACAAGCCGAAGGAGGCCTCAAGTGGGGCAGGTGTGATTCTCCTGTGAGGCCCTTGTGCTGGCGCCCCAACAGTGAGCACCCCACATGGATATGCCTGAGGCGGTGTTTACTCCACCACTGTGAAAAGTGGTTTGTTCTTCATTTAAAAATAATGCGTTGTGTCCTTTTAGGAGCATATTTAAAAAAACCAGGGCTCATGGAATTTTCACTTAAAGAAGATTATAAGACTAAATATTCTCAAAGGCCCTTATCATCTGCTTTAGAGACAGTTCTAGATCTCTGAGCTGCAGGCTGTTAGCACTGAGAAGAGGCTCAGATAAACCTCCCCCAAAGGCTTCTATGAATCTTGTCTAAGCTCATAGGGAGATTATCAGTTCCTCTCGCTCACTCTCTCTCTCCACTCCCTTCTCATTCCTTTTCTATTTTTACCCCCAGTCCTCTGTTCTCCCTGCTTTCCCTACCTCCATGCTCTCACTGTTGTCGCTCAGTTGCTAAGTCATGTCCAACTCTTTTCACCTCCATGGACTGCAGCACGCCAAGCTTCCTGGTCCTTCACTGTCTCCCAGAGTTTGCTCAAACTCATGTCCATTGAGTCAGTGAGGCTATCTAACCATCTCATCTTCTGCTGTCCCCTTCTCCTTTTGCTTTCAATCTTTCCCAGCAACAAGTTCTTTTCCAGTGAGTCAGCTCTTCACATCAGGTGGCCAAAGTATTGGAACTTCAGCTTCAGTATCAGTCCTTCATTGAATATTTAGGGTTGATTTCCTTTAGGATTGACTGGTTTGATCTCCTTGCAGGCCAAGGGACTCTCAAGAGTCTTCCTAAGACCACTATTGTCTATAATCCTCACCTGCCCTTCTTCTCTGCCCTAAACCCTTAGGCTCCCCCACCACACTGAAGGCCTTGGCTCAAGATGTATGCAGAGCTAATAATGTTTGGGTGGGTGTTCCAGTATGTGAAATGATGGCTCAGAAGTTGGGGTTTCTTCCTGTACTTTATCTATCTCTCCAGGTAGATGGGAGCAGGTCTCACAGGGCAGGTGTATATTCAGTAAGGGGTGAAGGACTCAATCCAAGGAAGAGCAAAGAACTGTTTTCTCTCCCCATGGAAACATTTATACCCTGAAGTTGGAGAATCTGATTCTGCCAGCAGTCACAGCCCAAACTGTGGACCTCATGCATAGTATTTTATTTATCCTCAACCCCCAACTTTGAGGTAGGCACAGCGATTCTTTTTATAAATAACCAACAGGAGGATCAGAAAGGAGAAGTGCATGAGCAGTCACCTGGCCGGCTCTAAGCTAGGAGCTGGATGTGAAGGTGTCACCGGGAGATGCCGGTGGCCAGTGTGCTCGGAGCGGGTGGAGGAGCACTGAGGGGCGTGTGACGAGAGCTTGCATCTCTTGAGCACTGTCTGCGTGCCTTGTCTAGTGTCAGCAGGGCTGAGATTCAGCTGAAATTCAAGAGTTGGAGCGCTTTCCTGAGTAACTGCACTGCCCCCAGCAGGAGCAGACACACATGCTCTAACGTCAAGAGGCAGACTTCTACCGGGGACGAAAGCCATCAGTCCAAAACCCCTCCCTGGGGAGGTGGAAGTACTTTGCCTGCCGGAAGTTGCCCAACGGGTCATCGGGTTGGGAAGGCCACGATCCTGCTCCAGGTCCTGTTGCTTCTTCTGTTTCCAGAGCAACAGCACAGATTCGGGCAAACATAAGAGTTATCAGATTTGGGCGGGGAGGCAAGCAGCAGTGTTTGTCCGAGAAGCTGGAGTGTGACACAAACAGCCTGGGTCCCGCGCCCTGACCGAGCTGTCACATGTACCACATCCTCCAGGAGCAAACCGCTAACAGCCAAGAATCTACCAGCCCTGCTCACCTCTCAAGAGGGCAGAGGAATGGGGAAAAGAGACAGCACAGAGGCAGAAAAGACATCAGGCCCCGGTTTCAGCCTCCAACTCCTGTCTAAGCCTCCTCAGCCCCGGCGCAGGATTGGAGGACAACACTGGGACTCCGGATGTCTCCAGACGCTGCCAACCTCACCAAAGTAGAAGACAATTTGTGACATGTTAATTACTTCTCATCAGGATACTGTTCTTCATTACTGAGGCTGGCACTTTTTTTTTTTTTTTAAGTACAGGTGTGAAGGGAAGTGTGAGTCAGAGCAAAGTGTTGAAAGTTTCAGAATGCATTCCAGTCTTGGGACTTCCCTGGTGGTCTAGTGGCTAAGAATCAGCCTTCTGATGCAGGGGACGTGGGTTCGATCCCTGGTCAGGGAGTGAA
Organism: Antilocapra americana; assembly: GCA_007570785.1. Taxonomy (NCBI): domain Eukaryota; kingdom Metazoa; phylum Chordata; class Mammalia; order Artiodactyla; family Antilocapridae; genus Antilocapra; species Antilocapra americana. Next base: position 5,652,601 of record ML664243.1, on the reverse strand, counting down.
GGGAATGTGTCGCAACTAGAGAAGCCTGTGCGCTGTAGCAACAGATCCCGACCCGGCCAAATCAGCTTTCTAAAAACTACAATGCAGTGGCTACTGCTGGACCAAGATCAGAGAAGGAGGTTTGGAGATGGTTCCGGAGTCACGTGGTGAGGTTAATTAAAAACAGTTTCCTTGAAGAAATACCATATGACATCCCTTACATGTAAAATATTTTTTTTGTATGTTTATTTTTTTCTTTTTTCTTTCATTTTTTTCTTTACATTATTGTCTTGGTGTTGCCATACATTGACATGAATCCGCCATGGGTATACACGTGTTCCCCTTCCAGAACTCCCCTCCCACCTCCCTCCTGATTCCATCTCTAGGTCATCCCGGTGCACCAGCCCTGAGCACCCTGTATCATGCACCAAACCTGGGCTGGTGATTCATTTCACATAGGATAATTTACATGTTTCAATGCCATTCTCCCATATCATTCCACCCTTGCCCTCTCCCATAGAGTCCAAAAGACTGTTCTATACATCTGCGTCTCTTTTGCTTTCTCGCATACAGGGTTATCATTACCATCTTTCTAAATTCCATATATATGCGTTAGTATACTGAAGAAATGGTACAAAAAAACTTACAAAACAGAGTCACGGACTTGGAAAACGAACTTAAGGTTGCTGGGGCAAAGGGATAGTTAAGGAGTTTGGGAAAGTCATGTACACACTGCTATATTCAAAATGGAAGACCAACAAGGACCTCCTATATAACACATGCAACTAGATTCAATGTCATGTGGCAGCTTGGATGGGGCTTGTGGGGGAGGTGTTGGGAGGGAAGGAATGCATGCATATGTATGGCGAGTCCTTTCACCTGAGACCATCACAACATTGTTAATCGGCCATGTGCTCAGTGGCTTGTCATGTCCAACTCTTTGCAACCCCATGGACTGTAGCTCCCCGGACTCCTCTGTCAGTGGGGATTCTCCAGGCAAGAATCCTGGAGCGGGTTGCCATGCCCTCCTACAGGGGACCTTCTTGACCCAGGAATCAAATCGGGGGTGGGGGGTGTCTTCAGCATTGCAGGCAGATTCTCTACCAGTTGAGCTGCCAGGGAAGCCCTAATTGGCTATACCCCAGTACAAAATAAAAATTTTAAAGTTTGAAAAAAAAATTTCCTTGAATCCACCTGGAATCTTAAATGATTACTCAAGGAAGAAAAAGATGTGAATTCAGAAATGGTTCCAGACTAGTAATGGAAGCAGGGACTTGGACCCCTGAGTTCCTGGCTCATTACGGAAGGTCCTCCAACATCTCTGTCCTGGGGTGGGTTTTGTAGATTTGATGGGCTAGAGACCAAATCAAGTGGTCAAAACAGGAAGCAGAGAGACTCAAAACCACATCCTTGGCACAGACAGTACATTCTTTTCTCTTCTCTTCTGTTTTTTGGTCTTTCTTTTCTCATAAGTTCCTTTTGAGGGAGGGATTATGGGGAATTCAGGAGACTCATCCCATATTGGGTAGAGACCAGGCACATAGGAAACCTGGACCTACGTCTTTGTGGTAAAGAATCCAAGAGATGGTGAGACCAACTCTTTTCTTCATAGTAAGGGAAGCACACAACTCTTGGAGCCTCCCAGAGTCATGAGATGCAAATAATTCAACAAATGGTTTAATAGGAATGCTGTCAGAAATAGAATTTCTAACACCATCACTATGGTGACAGCTCATCAAAAAAAGAAAAAAAAGACCTAAATCTAAAAGCTGCCTTCATTTGGCTGCTTTAACAATAAATAGAGCTCCTGGGGCCTGCACTTTGTAGCAATTCAGTATCACCCCTATTTCCCCGCTGGCTCCACCTTCATACCTGCCTGGTTACCAATACGGCTACTGCCACCTGTGATTCCCCAGGATGTACTTGAGCCCATTTACTTCAAGGGGAGTGGTTCCTGCCCTGAGTCCCCATATCCCCAGCCTGCCTCCTTTCCCTGTGCTCTTGCTAGCATTCATTAGCCTTTGACTCTGGGTTTATCGGGTGTCCAAAGTCACTTCACAGACAGGACACTGACAGAAATGGCTCCAAGACCCATGTTGTGGTGACTCCAGGGAGAGAGTGCTCACAGGGGAGGAGTCTAGAATATCCTGATGGACTGACCCAGGAATGGGCACTCATGATTTCTTTCTGTTCTAAGGGGAATGAGCAGCCTAATTTTCATCTTAAAAACTGAATTGCGCTAAGTATCAGAGGCACCCTGATACAGACAACACATATGCTCTGCCGTTTCTAGGAGAACTGTAATCCAAGCAAGTGTGAAGTTTTCAGGAAGCAAGGCCGAGAACAGGACTGAAAGATAGAAGCACCAAGCTGCAAGTGCATGAATGTTTGCTGCACCTTTGTAGAGACAAGCAAGTATCGGGAGCTACCTGGGCCCTCTTCTGTGGATGAGTGAATCCTGACCCAACCACACAACAGAACACTGGGCAAGACTGTGATATACAAACTGCCAATGATCTACGGCTACTGGTGGGGGAAAATGACAATGACATACTGTTAGCAAAACATCAGGTTCCAAATAAGTGTCGTTCTATTTAAAGTATAATTTATGAGTATATGCACACAAGAAGAGGGCTATGCATGACTAAATGTTAATGGCTCTTAATCTCTGGTGGTTTCTTTTTAAAATCTTTATATAATTTTACTGCCTATACAAATGTTTTATGCAGTAAACTTGTACTAATGTTATAATCAGAGAAAAACCCCCACAGAATCCTTAAGCTCTTTTTAGATCAGCTCTTCCAGAATAAAGGGCAGGGAGCAGGTCTCTGTTGTACCAGGCACTGTGGTGGGAGGCGAAATGAAAGGACCATGGGGTCCTTGCCTTTAAGAGGCTTGAAGTCTAAATGAGGGGGAAACGTGAAGTAACTACTAAGGCCCAAACCTTCAGGAGATGAACTTGGATCATACTCACAAAGATGATGATGTTGGATCATATTCAGGAAGGAGACAGACCTAGTTTGGTGGTGAGAAGGAAGAGACCACTGAGGTCCATATCTGAGTGGACGTGACGTGTATCAAGTTGCTGGCCTGCCTTGAGGTCCAGCTACCCGCTGTGAGAGTGGAGTTAATACCAGACAAGGCGCCATTTGCAGGCACAGGGATGGACTTAGAGAGTGAAGTCAGTCAGACAGAGAAGGAGAAATACCATATGGCCTCCCTTATATGTGGGATCTAAAAAGAAGTGATGCAAATGAACTTACAAAACAGTAAGAGATTCACAGTCTTAGAGAACGAATTTATGGTCACTGGGGAAAGAATATCGGGAAAGGAGAGTTAGGGAGTTTGGGATGGATGTGTACATCCTGCTGTATTTAGAGTAGATAACTGACAAGGTCAATGTTATGTGGTAGACTGGATAGGAGGGAAGTTTGGGGGAGAATGGATATACATATATGTATGGCTGAGTCCCTTTGCTGTTCACCTGAAACTCTCACAGCACTGTTAACTGGCTATATTCCAGGACAAAAGAATTTTTTTTTTTTTAATTTTCTTAAGAAAGTAGAAGCTCTATGTTGGAGGGTGACTGTGAGGTTTAGCTGAGGCAAAGACATGAGGTACCTGCAGGAGGGACATTTAGGAAATGCTGACTACCACTAGGACTTGACTGTCATTTTTACCAAGGGCTCCATGGGAAAGCGAGGGAGGGAGCAGCTTTGGGTAGAAGAAATACCGCCCTTTTGTATAGCATCTCTTGGATGGGCCCGGGCATCGGCCTTCCCAAAAACACCCTTCCTTTGGCTTGAGTGTTTAAAAGTTTTTCAATTAAACAGCACTCATTTTCCCAGGAACAGGGGAAGTCTGGCCCACACTTCCAGCAGGATGCAGGTTTTCTTGTAGCGCTTAATCTGCTGGTCCCTTAATCTGCTGATGAAGTCAATCAGTGGTGTCCTCCCCTCCTAAGCAAAAGATTTGCGCCATTACAATCAAAAGCCACCCTTAATCTGATTCCTTCTCACTCAGCTCTCCCCCATGACCCACATGTCATTTCATTCCTCCTTTCCCCTCCTGAAAGCAATCAGCCTGGTCCAATTTGCTGTATAAACAAGAGGCAGAGGCAGGGGACGTCAGTTGGCCATGGTGGTTCTGCTTTTTATACATCCCTCTGCCTTGTTTCCTGAGACCTTTCAATAGAGGCAGACTTGGAGGAGAGTTATATTAAACAGTTTGACTCCAAACCTAAACAGCCCCTGAAGCATTAGTGGTTCAAAGATCTCCTGGTGCATTTATGAAAAGCCATTGATCTGCAAAGAGATGTTAGCGGACTTGAAATGCACTAAGAAAACTCCTTTGCTGGCAGGAGGCAGAGTGGTTTTCATTAAGAAAGTGCCCTTTATCTCGTCATATTACTGACCTGCTCAGGTCAAGATGGGCTACTTCCCCTTGCCTTGAATGGAGGCTGCCTCTGGTTAGAAACGCCGATAAGAAAGCTCATTTTTCAGACAGACACAAAGGACAGAAGTGGCTTGCTCTCCTGAGCCTGGACCCCAAAACTCCTTGAAATTCTAAGTTTGGGAACCACTTCTGATGCCTAAAAGCTTTGAAAATACCACGGGTCATTTCCCCAACATTTGGTTCTTAGGAAAAAATACTGTAGAATCCTGGAACTTCAGAGTTCATGGAACTTGGAATATCACCTAGAATAGGATCCATTCTTAACCTGGGGTCATATATGCCAGGGGACCATTTGCCAGCCTTAGGACATTGTCCTGTCCTTGAGTGCACTCTCAGTTCTGTCCGACTAGCCCGCCAGGCTCCTCTGTCCATGGAATCCTCTGGGCAAGAATACTGGAGTGGGTTGCCATATCCTTCTCCAGGGTTCCCAACCCAGTGATTGAACTCTCATCTCTGGCATCTCCTGTACTGGCAGGTGGGTTCTTTCCCAGCTGAGCCACCAGGGAGGCCCAGTGTAGGGGCCCTCAAATCCCCTTGCTATGATTTATGACTGGGGTGACCCAGGATGAATTCCATCCTGTCTCTGCCATGATTCCCTCCTCTAGAAATTGGACCTTATAACCTCGTAGAGTGTTGCAAAGATTAAATATAGTAATACATGTAAGTGCTTTCTTTGCACAGAGCCTAGCACATAGTTAGCACTCTATAAATGCCAGCTATGATTATTACTTGTTATTTCTCCATTATCATTATTTAGGCAAACTACAATTTGTAAACAGCATTTTGCGTGTACACGTGTGCATTTCCCTGGCAAGAGGTCCGGACATTTCACTTTCATTCTTTTCCCTAAAGAGGAAGAACCACTAATCTCACTAGACTAATCCTTTCTTTTAATGCACAAGTAAAATCCTGCCTCGGGGTTTAAAGTGATTTTTCCACGGTCATGTGGAAAGCCAGATGCAAGGTCAGAGTGAAAACCTCCAAACTGTGGACCTCCTATCCAGTGCTTGCCAAAGTTCTGGAAACATCAGCAAAGTAGCCCAGGTCTTCCTCTGCCTTGCATAGATGTAATCTGCAGATAAATGTGGAACAGGATTGGAACACACACTGGTGGCCTCGGGGTAGAGGGGGAATGGTCAGGGGTCTCGAAGTGCGATGTCTGTGAAGTTGCCAAAAAACCCCCTAGTAATCACCAGAAGCAGAGTGAGTGCAGAGCAGACAGGCGATGGGTAGCAGCCACCAGGGAGAGCCTGCCCCAGGGCCTGAGTCCCTCCGTATTTCCTGTGCTACAGCCAAGCACACATCCATCCATCCATCAGCTTTATAAAATCCAATACATGCCTGTTTGATGTCAGAAATGAGTACTTTTTCATTTCTGAGTGATCGTATCTCCAATCCCAAGGAGACCCAGCTCCAGCACTTCGAGGTGGGCATTCTCTTTTCTTTGACAAGATTAAAACAGGGATCCCCAGCTCCCAGGCCACAGACTGGTACTGGTGCAAGGCCTATTAGGAACCAGGGGGCACAGCCTTGTGGGGGCGAGCAAGCAAAGCTCCATCTGCATTGACAGCTTCGCCCCATCACTCACGTTACCACCTGAGCTCCACCTCCGTCAGCGGCAGCATCTGATTCTCATAGGACCATGAATCCTACTGTGAACTGCGCATGCAAGGGACCTAGGTTGCAAGCTCCTTAGGAGAATCTAATACCTGCTGATCTGCGGTAGAGCTGAGACAGTGATGCTAGTGCTAGGGAGCAACTACAAGTACAGATTCTCATTAGCACAATAAATGTAACAGGCTTGAGTCATCCTGAAATCATCCCCTTCCACTAAGTGTAAAAATTGTCTTCCACGAAACTGGTCCCTGCTACTAAAAAGGTTGGGGACCTGCTTTAAAATACTCTGATATTTCCCTAGTTCTGTGACATTCAGTGCGTGTCTCAGAAGCCCCACCATCAGTGTTACTGGAAAATTTGCCAGAAATGCAAGCCTGGGGGACCTCCTTAGACCCAGTGAATCAGAGACTCAGGGTTGGACCCAGCGACGTGTTTGCACAGGGTCTCCAGGTGATTCATAAGCACTTCCAACTTTGAGAACTGCTAATTTTAGTCACTGGTATGATAGAGAAACCTAGCAAGGAAAGAGGGCTTGCAAAAGCCTTCAGAAATCTGAGTCCCTGGAATACTTTTCCCTTGGTATGAAATAAATTGGAACTAGCTTAGTAACCTAGTTTCTCTTGTGTTTTGCAAACAAGAGATCTTGGAGGGAAGTGGAAAATAAATTTCAAGGCCTTTCATCTCAGTTACAATGACATGTTCATTTTAGCACTGAGTGGGAGGGAGGGAGGAGAGAAGGGCAGCGGTTAGGCTTTTGGAGGAAAATACACGATTTCAATGGAATCCACTGTAATTTAGGGGCGATTAGTGTCCGCACGTTCTCCATCCACGAGCCTCCATTAATCCAGTTAATACTTATCTTCTAGTCAAAAACAAACATCTTTGAGTGTACTTGGGATCCTTTTAACACTTTCTGCACACGTGGACGATGTCCTCAGCCTTATAATCCAGGGCTTTCTGGAGCCACTTCAGCTCCTGGAAAGGACCGTCCTGCCAGCCCTTCGGAAGTAAGCCTGTGCCAGGATGCACCTTTGTCTGAAGCACACGTGCTCTAGCTAAACCTGCCCTGTTTCTGCCATCGTTCCAATCAGTCTTGCTGCTTCCGGCAGCCCTTCCCGAGAACTCCTTGACTGCCCCTTGGCTAAATTAGGCAAGTGCCTGGACCATATAAATGCCTTCACTAAGGCATCTGGCTGTTTCCAAAGGCCTTACTCTGTGGCTGTTTCATTTGCTCCTGCAAACCACCATAATGGCATTACCATTCTCCACTTACCCACCCACACCCACTCCCTGCAGTTTACAGATGCGGGCCACTGAGGTTTCCAAGGGTTACGAGACCCATCAAACTCCCACGGTTAGTAACTGGATGACAAGGCAGGCTCAAACCCAGGTCTCCTGATCTGCAGATGAAGATCTTCCTGCTATAGAACACTGTGTCTTTCTGAACACCCACCTAAATCCATAAAGCTAATGAATAATACAGTCGTTCTTTCACTCTGTTTATGTCTTTGGAATGTCTTTGTATCTTCCTTCACTTAAAAGCCCTTAAGGAGGAGATGTCATATATGTGTAACTGGGGCTCAAATAATAATGTAAAATGTTTCTACTTATTCAAAATGTTTGCGTTAATCTTATCCTGTCTACAAAATAGCCCAAAGAACTAAGTAGGATGAGTAATATTACACCTATTTTAATGGTAAGAAAAATGAAGTTTGATCAATAAAAGCAACTTACTGACTCAGAAGTAGAAAGTAGAATCGTTGGGAAGAGAATTCAGATTTTCAATTTCTGGGGCTTTATTTATCTACTAGATGTGTGATTTTGAATCTGTGTTCCTGAGAGCCCTAGGGTTCCTATCTGCTGCCTCAGGAACTTCTAGGGAAGTCATAGAGAGGCGGGGCTTTGAGTATTGTGCAAAGTAAAAACCGTGAAAGTGTTAGTCATTCAACTGTGTCCAACTCTTTGCAACCCAATGCACTGTACCCCGGCAGGCTCTTCTGTCCTTGGGATTCTCTGGGCAAGAATACGGGAGTTAGTAGCCATTCCCTTCTCTGGGGGAATCTTCCCAACTCAGGGATCGAACCCAGGTATCCTGTGTTGCCGGCATATTCTTTACCATGTGAGCCACCAGACAACTCCCATTGGGCATTGTACTTGGGGGTTAACTTAGAATATTCCTTCCCTCAAAAAGCAGCTGGGAAACCACTGGCAGTTTCTCCTTTCCTGCCTAGAGCATCCAGTATAGTAGCTGTCAGGTGTAGACAGTAGCTTCAGGATAATACAGTGGCAGGTGGCCTTGATCAGTCCCAAAATCCTTGCAGGCATTTTGTCCTGGCTTGCTCTCCATGTAGGCAGTGAAAACTCATCCTGTCCTCAGAGAGGGTGAGCTACCTCTGTGCCTTCTCATACTCGGTTAGTTAACAATATTTGTTGAGCAGCCTCTATGCACTTACTTCTATGCTGAGACATTCTAGTCTAAGAAAAACACGGGATGATTCCACCTCTGCCTTCATGTAGCAACATATAAACATGTGATTCTGAGTCACAATAAGAGCCTTGCAGGAAAGATCTGTCTGCTGCAGGAGAGAAGGACAAGGAGGGGTCTCATCCCACTAGGAGATGAGGAATTCCACTCCTTGGAGGTAACCCTGAAGCTAGGTTTTCAGCAGAGTGGAGAGGGAGGACACTGCTGTCGCGTGGAAGAGGGTTGCCTAGACGATACGAAGCGACAAGTATGCTGGCTTGTCTGGGGACTCGCAAAGAGGTGAGGCTGGCTGACCCTGTGAGCAGGAGCAGAGCAGGGAGACCGGGTCACCATGAGCGGGGCTTGGAATTGACGCAAAGTGGCAGCCACGGCAGAGATTTATGTATGGAGTGTCACCATGAGTGGACACGTTGTCGAAGATGATTTTGGCTGGGGTTGGTCAAGAGTAGAAGTGAAGACACCTGGGAGGAGGTTATTATAAGGTGGCTTTCCTTTATATGTGACCTAAGCAGCCCAATTTCTGATTATGTAACACATAATGCTCTTGAGTTCAGCACAAGTTATCAGAAAGGAAATTCACCATCACAGTGAATGTCCCTTGAGGGACTTTATAATTTAAGGTGGAAGAGAGAGCAGACAGCAGGAACTATAGAAGAGCAACAGTGGTAAAAAAAATAAAAAAGGAAGAGTTCTACGCTGGGTGGAGACGACAAGGATCCTGTGGAGCGGGGGACCGGCCGCTTAACTGCATCACCCCCGCCCAGGGCCTCATTATTTCCATCTGTGACAAGGGACTAAAATCCAGCCTCAGCACATTATTAGGAGCCCAATTAATAATATAAGTGCAAGTGCTCTGTAAACAGCAAAGCATTATTCAAACACAGGATGTCATTACCATTAACCATGTCAATATATACAAGTAATTATAATTACAGTTCTGAGTAAATATGGAATAACATTTTTATCCTGGATTGTGCCCTGAAAGTAAATTACCAGAAATTAAGAACTTTGTGTTCTTAGATTAGGTATGTGTCACTGTATTTCATTAATCTACTTTATTTTTTCAAATGCTGAAATTTTTACAATTACTGAGTAAAATAATTTTATTCTTTCGAAGTATCAAATTGACTCAGAATTATAATTATAATCACATTTGTTTCATACTTTCCCCATACTTTAGTCATTTACATATCAAAGTCACATTTTTTTATCTCAGTGTGTAAATATTAACTTGATATTTTATTGAATGTGAATTGATATACATTCCTCTCTGTTTTTAAAAGAAATTTTAATGTAAAGAATATTACCTATGTAACCACCGGGTTGATAATGCTAGTTATCCTTTTTCTTAATTTGCACTAAGAGTTGCAGGACAGGACTTCCCTTGGTGTCTAGTGGTTAAGACTCAGCAATTCCAATGCAAGGGATGCAGGTTTGATCTCTGCTTGGGGAACTAAGAACCAACATGTCGTGTGGTGTGACCAAAGAGTGAAAATTAAAAAAAAAAAAAGTTGTAGAACTGTTAGCATACCAATAATCTAAACTATCTAATAGGATCTCACATAACACCCTCCCTGCTCCCCTCTCCCCCTATAAATGCTATACTTAGGAAACAATAGCTTATACTATTCATATTTCAGGAAACTTTTTCAGTGTCAAAATGAATGAGGCCTTTCACTAGCCTAGTGGTTCTTAACATTAACATCACCTGGAGAGCTTTAAAAAGTCCCTGATATCCAGCTGGGTTGCAGATCAATTAAATCAACATCTCCAGGCATGGGATTCAAGCCTTGGTATTGTTCAAAGGTCCCCGGATGATCGTTACATGAACCCAGGTTGAGAACCATTGACTCAGATTCTTGGATACTTTCCAGGACTGCCTAGGACTCCTAAGATTGGACAGACACTGAGGACAGACAGGGAGAACCTGGCAATAGTGGAATCAATCTCATTAACAAGGGGAAAGCCATCTGGATAAATAATAATAGGAGTAGTGTAGTTACCAATGATACAGAGGCAACATTTTAATTGAGGCCTGAAGCTCCAATACTTTGACTACCTGATGTGAAAAAGCAGGCTCATTGGAAAAGACCCTGATGCTGGGAAAGACTGAAGGCAAAAAGAGAAGGTGGCGGCAGAGGATGAGATGGTTATACAGCATCAATGACTCAATGGACGTGAATTTGAGCAAACTCTGGGAGACGGTGGAGGACAGAGGATCCTGGCTTGCTGCAGTCCACGGGGTCACACAGAGTCAGACATGACTTAAGGACTGAACAACAACAAAAAAACTATGTCAGTTACTCTTCTAAGTACTTTATAAGAATTACTTCTTTTAATCCTCAAAGCAACACTGCAAAGGCAGCACCATAACGATCTACTTCCAAGATGAGGCATCCAAGGTCCAGAGATGTGTAGTAACTTGTCTAAGATCACACAGTAGGTATGTGGTAGAGCTGGAATGGAAGGTTCCTTGAAGGCACGCCTCAATTTTCCATCCTTTTTTGGCTTCCTATTAAAACATGTACGTTAGTGCCTAGAATCCTATTATATAAACTCCAAGATCTCCTTTCTCTGTACCATTTCATTAGACTTCTTTCCCCTAATTTTACAGAAGAGCACAATTTATCGATGTGAAAATAAAGAACTGTAGAGATGGCATTATTTCTCGGGTCATATAACCCCAACTACACGTGTAGGCTTGTGAAAGTCCCCTAACTTCTCCTGGACATGGCTTTCCTCATGTGAGTTGCAGAAATAAACGCTTCTGCCTTGTAGTCATTAATGCTGGAAGAAGATGAGGCATGCCAAGTGCCGGAGCCCACGGCTCCTCGCCCTGGAGAAAGCTCCCCCGAGGAGTCAGGTGAAACAGGAAGGGTGGCTTCCAGCAGCCCCCGAAGTCACTTTGCTCCTTTGTAGGACCCAGTTACACCCAAGAGCCTCGGGTCTGAATGAACTAGACTGCATCAGCACACCCACAGGAGCTTTGAGTCTAGCTTGGTTCTTACAGTCCAGCAGCAGTCAGGTGAGACGAGCCTGCTGGTTCTGAGAGATGAAGACCCCGCCCTTCCGTAAGCAGCAGAATTCACTTCACAGATGAAAAAAGCAACATGAAATCGGGTGTTCTTCAGGCACAAAACAAAGCAGTGGAAAGTTTACTTAACCCTGTCCCTCCATAAAGGACATTGAAACACACAGCATTTAATTTCCCAATTTGGCAATGTTCTTTTTAAGGCAAATGTTAAGTGGGGATTAGAGACATGCTGAGCTATGAAACTCTATCCTCAGCCCCTTCATTGTTAATAGCATTTTTTTTTTTGGGGCGGCATTTGTGTACAGATGTGGGAAAAACCAAAGTCTTATGTAAATGAGAATTTACACACACTGATACACTAAGCGCCAGAGCTGAGGTCTTAATTACACAAGAGTCTAGATGTCAGAATGAATGTGGCTTATTGACATGCAGAGATTCCACTCAGTATTGAGTTGGGCGACCTTCATCCAGGAGCAGAGAGACAAGTGTGGTTTCTTATTACTCGGGGCCACGTTCACAAATGGCGAAGGGCTGAGGTCACGCCCAGGTGCTTTTCTGGGTGGAATATACCCTTACACCCCCACAGCCACACCTGCTTGTGGCGGTGCAAGCAAAGCAAGGAATTCTCAGTTGATTGCCGCTGCGCTCCAGGATGCTGCTAATTGGCCACGGGTTCCTAACAGCCAATGTGTCTCCATCTCCTCCATCCCCCTTGCCCTCTTAGCCTGCCTCCCACTTTAACATCATCCATGGCATCTGAACAGGGCCATGGGTACGATTTCATTTCAACAGTGAATGCTCCTGTGAGATGCATAAGAGCATCAGTACGCTTCCCCAGTGGCTCAGCAGTGAATAATCTGCCTGTAATGTAGGAAATGGAGGAGTAGTGGATTTGATCCCTGGACCGGGAAGATTCTGTGGAGAAGGAAATGGTAACCCACTCCAGTATTCTTGCCTGGGACATCGCATGGATAGAGGAGCCTGGCGGGTTACAGTCCATGACATCGCAGAGTTGGACACGACGGAGCGTGTACAGAGTCACGTTTCAGGAGTATGAAACCTGCGAAGCCAATAAGTGATGAGCATTCATGTTGTTGAAAATGAGGTCGCCTCCGGGGCACAGCTCACTCACACAGTTGTTCCTGGTGAACGAGAATCTAGTGAGGTTTACACCTCCTGGCCATGGCTCTTTTCAGGAGCTGACATTACGGGCATCATCCTAGGGGGTACTGGCTGTGTTTGCAGAACACCACATTCAGGCTTGGGCATAACCAAACAGTTCTCAGTGGTTAGTGTGTTGGCCTCGAAATAGGAAAACAATACGCCCTTTACCTCTGCCCGTGCTCATTACAGCGTCAGGATGGAGCCCCAGCGCTGATGGGACACAGGACAGACATGGAGTCCCGTGTAATCCGACACGCGCTGCGCGCACACCGAAGCCCGGCAGGGGCGGGGGGCGGGACGGTCGGTGCGTCTGCACTGCCGGCGGGTACAGAACTCCGTCTGCCTTCATTCACAGGCCCTCGCTCCCCGGGAAAGTAACCCGTCAAGCCACCGGTGAGAAGGGGACACAGCGACGCTGACAGGAGGCCCGGGATGCAAGGAAGTCACAGCAGATCCGCCTGCTCAGGGAAGAGGAGTCTTCTGACTGCTGCCGCACCATGGGCTCATCCTCCTGGGGGCTGTGGGGGCAAGTGCTATGCCAGCCACTGATATGGCACTGGATCATTTATGACTGCCTTATGACGTTGTTTTTCACTATTGTGTTTGCACTCTTGTTAAACAACTTTGTGTAATCCGCTCTGCTTACTCCAAATAAACCGTAGCACCTGGAAGGCAAAAAGGAACTCAAAGATGTCTGTCCTAGCGGGTTTCTCCAATGGTTCTGTGAAGGGAACCATTTGTTTTGGTTTGGTTTTTGCAATCTATCCCGCACCCAAACTTTTCCAGACTACAATAAAAATGAAGTATTAGAAAAATAAACATGGGCATGGAGGGCTCAGCAGTGTCAAATTATTGTAAATATGTCTAAATGCTTAGGCCTCATTTCTGTACACATCCTATTCCCGACTAGCAACCCAGTTTGCCAGTTGGTACACATCTGTGGACCAGACTTCAAGTAGCAGTAAACCAGGAAACACTGGAATGCTTGGAACAAGGTGGTACATCCGATATATCTCCTCAATATGTAACTGTTGATTGAATGTAGATGTATATATATATCACATATATAAATATATTATCTATATACATATATGATACAATCATTCTAATACAGCCATATGCAAATATATTCAATTAAATTATCCATTACGCCCTACACATACTAAAGATAGGACTACAAAATGGAGAGCTGTACCTCAGAAAAAGAAAACGCAAGAGGAAGATCCACTTGATGAAAAGGCACGTTTGAAAGAGGAGTTGTGACCTTGCAGTGTCTGCCCTGTGTCCTTGCTCTATGCTTTCTTCTCCCAAGTTCTCTATGGATGATGTGTATTCATGTCTCACTCAACGGGCAGTGATGCTCACTGAAGGTAAGTGATTCACCACGGTCAGCTCTTTAGGGATGGAAATTGGATTCAAATGCACGACTGTCTGTCTCCACAGTCTGTGTTCTTTCCGTAGTGATGTCACGGGTCATATCACAGAGGGTACCAAGAGGATGGATGTCTTCCCACCACCACCTCCAAGCAAAGGGGGCTTTAAAATAATCACCAATGGGCTGGCCTAGGCAGGTTTCAAGTGAGAGTGAGTCTACTGCTGGGCTTCTAAAACATTTACTTCTTCCCAAGAGAAAGACCTGTAAACTCCTTCTTCTCCTAGAGATTGAAGCATCAAGATATGATGGCTGAATATGGATGGACCTAGAGGTTGTCATGCTGAGGGAAGTAAGTCAGAGAAGAGAAATATCATATGACATCCCTTATCTAAGTAGAATCTAAAGAAATGATACAAATGAACTTATTTACAAAATAGACTCACAGACTGAGAGAATGAACAAGGGGGAAGAACTAGGGGAGAACACAGTTAGGGAGTTTGGGATTGACGTGTACACGCTGCCATGTTTAAAATGGACAACCATCACGGTCTTACTGTATAGCACAGGGCTGCTCCTGCTAAGTCGCTTCAGTCGTGTCCGACTCTGTGCGACCCCACAGACGGCAGCCCACCAGGCTCCCCCCCGTCCCTGGGATTCTCCAGGCAAGAACACTGGAGTGGGTTGCCGTTTCCTTCTCCAGTGCATGAAAGTGAAAAGTGAAAGTGAAGTCGCTCAGTCGTGTCCCACTCTTAGCGACCCCATGGACGGCAGCCCACCAGGCTCCTCTGTCCATGGGATTTTCCAGGCAAGAGTACTGGAGGGGGGTGCCACTGCCTTCTTCACAGGGAACCCTGCTCAATGTTATGTGGCAGCCTGGATGGGAGGGGAGTTTGGGGGAGAATGGATTTTTGAGAATAGGGGAGAATGGATACACGTATATGTATGGCTGAGTCCCTTTGCTGTCCACTGAAATAATCACAACACTGTTAATCAGCTATACTCCAATATAAAAATACAAAGTTTTAAAAAAATAAATAAAAGTTTAAAATGGAAAAAAGACACGATGACTAAGGGTCAGTGCTCTAAGTAGCTGAGCAGCAAGAGAATCAGCAAGGCATGATAACATCTGCGTCGGGTGTGCGCGTGTGCGCTAAGCTGCTTAGTCCGACGCTTTGTGAGCCCATGGACTGCAGCCCGCCAGGCTCCTCTGTTCAAGAATACTGGAGTGGGTTGCCACGTCCTCCTCCAGGGGATCTTCTTGACCCAGGGATCAAATCCACGTCTCTTGCGTCTCTTGCGTTGCAGGTGGATTCTTTACCCCTGAGTCACTGGGGAAGCCCTCTGCATCCAGGTTGTCTCCTACCAAAGACTCAGCATGTGAGTGACTTATTAAAACTTTCCCTTATAAAACTAATTCCAGTGGGGATTTTCTATCGCAGCCTCTTAGCATGACAATAGGACACTGAACTTCACACTGTCCCTTTTTTAAAAAAGCCAATGTTTGCTTAGCACTGTTGGGCCAGAATTTGAAAAGAAACCATCATTAATTTATGGTAGCAACATACATTTTTCAAACCACCCTTTGAAATGAAATGTAGTTGCCTTGAAGGCATCATAAAAAGTTTAACTTGAGAATAAAAAAAAACAGAAAAAGAAGGAAAACCCACAACATGTAACATAATGCTTACTGCCTACATCCAGGGCTTCATTTACCTTTCAGGACGCAGTGCCTCAAGGCACATACAGTCATAGCTCTTCAGCTCCGTTTAGGAATTCCCCTGCTCTCTCCTGCATGTTTACACAACTTTAATGCTTTTCTATATTGGCTCAATAAAGCATTTTTCTATTGAGATGGCATTGCTCATCTGTATTTAGCCCACAGTGAGGAGGCTGAGCTCTCTGAGCAAGTCCATTTTCGTAACTGCAGAGCTAATAAATTGTGAATAAATAGCTCAAATATTTCTTAGGAAATAAAACTGGAAAGCAGAGGCGTCTGCTTCAACTACCTGAGACAGTCTTGCATATTTAGAGATTAAGGCTGAGGTGAGGCTTTCTTCTTTTAACTGAACCTCATCCTCCCTGCCCTTGACAACTTAATTTCCTGTCCTCTTTGGGAGATGGACGGATGAATATTTAGTGTAGAACATGATTGTGATTAAGCTTCCAAATGTATCTTCATCTGGATTCCAGCTGGTGAGGCATCTCAATTACTCCTCCATCCCCCATGGAACTGTCTTATTGATGCAGTAAGCTTTGCATGATGGCACTGGATTAAAAATCTCCCAGGACTCTCCCAAACTTCTGACCTCAATCAATTATCCCTTAATGAAGAGAAAAAGGAGGTCTTGTGCATACACTGTGACCTGAAGAATCGCACCAATGGGCATCATGTGTCTTGCAGGCACGCTCTTTTCTCCTGCTCCCCACCTTGGCAAATGATGACAGGTGGTATGTGAGGCTGATAAAGTGATGGTAGTGCTGATTAATAGGTGTACTGTCAATACCACCCAAAGAGGGCTCCAAAACCTTCAGTTGCCCAGAATTTCTTTCCTGAACCATATTTCATGTTTGTCACTCTTCCCATGACTCCTGGTAGCTTTATGCCCAAAATGAATTGCAGAAGTACAGGACCATTCTCTGAATCTAAGCCCCAATTTATGCCCATGGCTCGTTCACTCATTTCTTCATTCAACACTTGCTGAGCCGTGTATAGGCTGTGTGCAAATCACTGGGCATAGATCTGTAAGCAAGACAGAGACACAGAGCAAGTTCTCTACTCTCAGGGAACATAGTGGGGGGGTAGGGCAGTGAGAGGCATGCACATAGATAGTCACAGCTGGGTGAAAATGGTGCTGGAGGAGGCCAAGGATGAGATACTGTAGGGACACACAGGGGTGGCATCTACCTTAGACTCAGGAGGACAGCAAAGAAGGGTTTTCAGAGCTTTCCTTCTTCTCCCTTCCACCTGCAGTGGCCTCAACACTTGGACAAAGCCTTCTACCACCAGAGAACAACATCTGCCCTTTTTTCTTTCCTTTCTCCCTCACTCTCTCTTTCCACCTCTTTCTATAAAAGTAAAGGTCAGACACTTTTCAATTCTTGCACTTACAATCTAGCAATTTCATGAAATGGGAAAGAAGAGCAGGTTAAAAGGTGTTTTCTTTTTTTTTTAAAATTTTCTTGCCATGTATATAAGTGACTTTAGATAATTAAATGCTATACCCAACGTCTCACAAATTGTATGGTTCCCATAGCAGTTCAGAGAATGGGGTAATCTGTGTGGATTGGAATATTCGGGAGATTCTTAAGAAAATGAGGAAATGTGATATATAACATAGGGATTCAATATTACAGGAAAAAAAAATAAGAAACGGGGCTGAACTTGCTCTCTAAGACATGCTAACAGTGAAGTCAGTACTTCCTCTTTCCATTAGGCAAAATCTGCATTTCCAGCAAGCAGAATAGAAGATAGATCCTCTCAGGAACCCAAGTGGGCCCACAGAGAACTCCAAGACCTCTGTCCAGGAGGAAAAGGGAAAAAAATAAGGTATAGATCTGATTCCTCATTCAAATCTTGCAGTGCTAAAGAAGGCACTTCTCACCTGGGAGGGAAGCTTGCCTCCCCTACTTGCCTTCTTGGTTGAGTGTCCATGTGTACGTTGGTACACAGTGGGGTGAGGGGGTACACAAGGAAAAAGGAAGCTGAAGGAAGAATATCAGTAGCAAAGTGGGACAGCTTCACTCATAGGGCCTCTTGGAGAATTTTCAGTCCCTCTAGAATCACTCTCCCACATGATGACCAAAGAGAAAATAGAGCTCCTCAAATACGTTCATACAGAGATGGTTAAAACGAATCACCCTACACATGAAAAAATTCTCAGAAACTATGAGAGGCTGGAGTGGTAGCCTGAAGCACTATGAACTCATGAAAAATTAATTCAGTCCTCAAAGTCAGCACCAGTAAGGACTTTTCTATATAACAAAAAGTTCTCAGTGGCATTATTAAAAACACTAGTTGGAGTGACCAACTAATTTCAAAGGCCCCACTCTCGGCATTAGAAGTTATCCAAGACAGGTGTGCCAAAAAGTTTCTCTCTATCAAATTCAGTGCCCATCAGCTCTCCCAGGGTTAGAATTGAGATTCTTGTTATGATTGGAGCACTTTTGTTTTCATTTTAATATAAAGGCTTTTGTGAGATTTCCCTTTAAAAGCACGATGGAGAATAAGATTAGTGAGATCAGTCTTTTTCTCCTAGGAACCAGTACCTCCTTTAATCCAGAGACCCTAAAATTGCATGCCCAATCCAGTCACATCGAGGGAAGGTGTTGTTTGTCTGCCACATCAGCATTTGCCAACCTTAGAAATTGTGACATTTTTCAAACAGAGGCAGAAGATGGAGACTTTAGGTTCTGGACAACTGTGTCCCATTTTCAGAAATCCTGCTATCCAAAAATAAAATGTATACAAAACCAGATAAAACTAGAAGTGATTCATCCCATTTACAAAGGAGGACTCACCACGGGGTTCCTTCAACATCATGGTTCATTGTCCACAAAACAAAACTAAAAAAGTGTTCATTTGCACCATTTCTGGGAATCCTAAGTGTCTAAAGATGCATCTACTATACTACTACTACCAATGGATTCCCTTTATTGAATGTCTACTATTTATGTGACTGTTCTTGACACTTTACGTAAGTAGCCTCATCTACTTCTCAAAACAGGCCTGTAATTGACATAGCAGAACCTCATTTTATTCTAGAGAAAAATGAATTCTTGACAGAGGTCGTACAGCCAGGGCTGAGTTGGAATTCAAACCAAAGTCTGTTTTGCTTCGCACTCCACTGTTCTGATCTTCTTCAGAGTCAGACGCATTGGTCCTACTAGAAAGCCTCATTAATTTGGGCTGGCTGAGACACATGACAGCTTAAATTTGCTGGAAAAGTTTGAAATTACAAAATATGCACATAGTCCACAAGTATACTCCAGGAATTGGTGATTTCAATCTTTGCTGGAGATCCTTCAGGACTTACTCTAATAAGAAGGACTATTTATAAGTCACAATTCCAAAACATCATTAAAATAGATGAAAATACTTTGCTGCCTTAATTTGGTTTAGTATAACTTGATAACATGCATATTAATCTCTTTTGAAAACACTTTACACCAGCTATTTTCAAGGGACCACAAATTTGTGAATACCAAGTCTGAATGTGATCATGCTTTATGTTTAAATTCTTTCAAACCAGGGTTTGTGAACAAATCATTCATCTCTTGGTTTAGAAATAAAGAGAAGCAAGAGATTGCAAATGAAAACCATGAGCTCCTGCTCTCCTCTCTCCATTGCCTGGGAAGGAAGGGTGGCTGGTTTAAGAGGGAGTAGCTATCTCTGTCTTATGAAATTCAGGCCTTAAATTGAGCAAAGAATGGTAGTAAAAGAGTTCTGGATCTTTGGAAGACATGTGAACTGGGAGCTCAAGATTGGGATAAGGCAGACTCAGGCCAGGTTAACAGAAAGAATGATACAACTAGGAGACATACAAGATACTAAAAATTGTCCATCATCTTTCAGAATTGTAGGAAAAATTCTGGATCCCACATAGGAGGAAACTACAGTGATAAGAGTGACTGGTAGAGAGAAGTAGAAAAAGCCTAGAGTGACCAAATTAATGCACATAAGAAACAGCACCATTTCACACTGAGTAGGCACTATAATGGAGATATAGGTATATCTGTAAGATGTGCCACGCTCTCAGTCATGGCTGACACTTTGTGACCCCACGGACTGTAGCCCACCAGGCTCCTTTGTCCATGGGGATTCTCCAGGCAAGAATACTGGAGGGGGCTGCCATGCCCACCTCCAGGGGATCTTCCCAACCCAGGGATCAAACCCAGGTCTCCTGCATTGCAGGTGAATTCTTTACCATCTGAGTGACCAGAGAAGCACACATATGTAGATATACGTATATCTCCATAATAAATATTGGCAAGGATATGGAGAGACTAGAACCCCATACATTGTTGCTATGGGTATAAATGGCACAGCCACTAGAACCCTCATGCATTGTTGGTATGGGTATAAATGGCACAGCCACTGTGGAAAATACTCTGGAAGTTCCTCAAAATATTAAATACAGAATTACCATATGATCTAGTAACCTCACACCCAGATATAAACCAATGACATGGGAAAACATATATTCACACAAAACCTTAAACAAAAATGTTCATTGTTTTTGTTCATTATTAAACAAAAATGTTCTAGCTTTTGTAGCCAAAAGCTAGAAACAACCAAATGTCCATTAAATGATGAATGGAAGAACAAAATATGGTAGACATACAGTGGAATATTATTTAGCCATAAAAAAGGAATATAGTAGTCATAGGCTACAGCATAAATGAATCTTAGAAATATGTTAGGTAACAGAAATAAGATTACTACACAATTCTATGTTGTCAATTACTACATGATTCCATGTATATAAAATGCCGTCCAAAGGAAAATCCATGGGGATAAAAAGTAAATGAGTGGTTACCAGGACTCTGGAGAGAGGAACAGGGGAAGTGACTACTAATGGGTGGTGGGTTTCTCTTCTAGGTGATGGATATGCATCGGGAGGTGCCCGATATGCTACTGGAGATCAGTGGAGAAATAACTTCAGAAAGAATGAAGGGATGGAGCCAAACCAAAAACAATACCCAGTTGTGGATGTGATTGGTGATAGAACCAAGGTCCGATGCTGTAAAGAACAATATTGCATAGGAACCTGGAATGCTAGATCTGTGAATCAAGGCAAATTGGAAGTGGTCAAACAGGAGATGGCAAGAGTGAATGTCAACATTCTAGGAATCAGCAAACTGAGATGGACTGTAATGGGAGAATGTAACTCAGATGACCATTATATCTACTACTGTGGGCAGGAATCCCTTAGAAGAAATGGAGTAGCCATCATGGTCAACAAAAGAGTCCGAAATGCAGTACTCGGATGCCATCTCAAAAATGACAGAATGATCTCTGTTTCCAAGGCAAACCATTCAATATCACAGTAATCCAAGCCTATGTCCCAATCAGTAATGCTGACAAAGCTGAAACTGAACAGTTCTATGAAGACCTACAAGACCTTTTAGAACTAACACCCAAAAAGAGTTGTCCTTCTCATTATAGGGGACTGGAATGCAAAAGTAGGCAGTCAGGAAACATCTAGCGTAACAGACAAATTTGGCTTTGGAGTACAGAATGAAGCAGGGCAAAGGCTAATAGAATTTTGTCAAGAGAACACACTGGTCATAGCAAACACCCTCTTGCAACAACCCAAGAGAAGACTCTACACATGGACATCACCAGGTGGTCAACACTGAAATCAGATTGATTATATTCTTTGCAGCCAAAGATGGAGAAGCTCTATACAGTCAGCAAAAACAAGACTGGGAGCTGACTGTGGCTTGGATCATGACCTCCTTATTGCCAAATTCAGACTTAAATTGAAGAAATCAGGGGAAACCACTAGACCATTCATGTATGACCTAAATCAAATCTCTTATGATGGAAGTGGTGGAAGTGAGAAATGGATTTAAGGGACTGGATTTGATAGAGTGCCTGATGAACTATGGATGGAGGTTCGTGACATTGTACAGGAGACAGGGGTTAAGACGATCCCCATGGAAAAGAAATGCAAAAAAGCAAAATGGTTGTCTGAGGAGACCATACAAATAGCTGTGAAAAGAAGAGAAGCAAAAAGCAAAGGAGAAAAGAAAAGATATTTCCATTTGAATGCAGAGTTCCAAAGAATAGCAAGGAGAGGTAAGAAAGCCTTCCTCAGTGATGAATGCAAAGAAATAGGGGAAAACAACAGAATGGGAAAGACTAGAGATCTCTTCAAGAAAATTAGAGATACCAAAGGAACATTACAGGCAAAGATGGGCTCAATAAAGGACAGAAATGGTATGGACCTAACAGAAGCAGAGGATATTAAGAAGAGGTGGCAAGAATACACAGAAGAACAGTACAAAAAAGATCTTCATGACCGAGATAATCACAACGGTAGGATCACTCACCTAGAGCCAAACATCCTAGAATGTGAAGTCAAGTGGGCCTTAGGAAGCATCACTACAAAGCTAGTGGAGGTGATGGAATTCCAGTTGAGCTATTTCAAATCCTGAAAGATGATGCTGTGAAAGTGCTGCACTCAACATGCCAGCAAATTTGGAAAACTCAGCAATGACCACAGGACTGGAAAAGGTCATTTTTCATTCCAATCCCAAAGAAAGGCAATGCCAAAGAATGCTCCAACTACTGCACAACTGCACTCATCTCACATGCTAGTAAAGCAACGCTCAAAATTCTCTAAGCCAGGCTTTAGCAATGCGTGAACCATGAACTTCCAGATGTTCAAGCTGGTTTTAAAAAAGGCAGAGGAACCAGAGATCAAACTGCCAACGTCTGCTGGATCATCAAAAAAGCAAGAGAGTTCCAGAAAAACATCTATTTCTGCTTTATTGAATATGCCAAAGATTTTGACTGTGTGGAATTTTCCACACAGTTGATTTTTCAATAAACTGTGGAAAATTCTTAAAGAGATGGGAATACCAGACCACCTGACCTATCTCTTGAGAAACTTGTATGCAGGTCAGGAAGCAACAGTTAGAACTGGAGATGGAACAACAGACTTGTTCCAAATAGGAAAAGGAGTACGTCAAGGCTTATATTGTCCCCCTGCTTATTTAACTTATATGCAGAGTACATCATGAGAAACACTGGGCTGGAAGAAGCACCAGCTGGAATCAAGATTGCCGGGAGAAATATCAGTAACCTCAGATAGGTAGACGACACCACCCTTATGGCAGAAAATGAAGAGGATCTTAAAAGCCTCTTGATGAAAGAGGGAAAGAGGAGAGTGAAAAAGTTGGCTTAAAGCTCAACGTTCAGAAAACTAAGATCTGGCATCTGGTCCCATCACTTCATGGGAGATAGATAGGGAAACATTGGAAACAGTGTCAGACTTTATTTTTTGGGCTCCAAAATCACTGCAGATGGTGACTGCAGCCCTAAAATTAAAAGATGCTTGCTCCTTGGAAGGAAAGTTGTAACCAAGCTAGACAGCGTATTGAAAAGCAGAGACATTGCTTTGCCAACAAAGGTCTGTCTAGTCAAGGCTATGGTTTTTCCAGTGGTCATGTATGGATGTGAGAGTTGTACGGTGAAGAAAGCTGAGTGCTGAAGAATTGATGCTTCTGAACTGTGGTGTTGGAGAAGACTCTTGAGAGTCTCTTGGACTGCAAGGAGATCCAGCCAGTCCAACCTAAAGGAGGTCAGTCCTGGGAGTTCATTGGAAGGACTGATGTTGAAGCTGAAACTCCAATACTTTGGCCACCTCATGTGAATATTTGACTCATTGGTAAAGACCCTGATGCTGGGAAGGATTGGGGGCAGGAGGAGAAGAGGATGACAGAGGATGAGATGAGTGAATGGCATCACTGATTCGATAAACATGGGTTTGGGTGGACTCCGGGAGTTGGTGATGGACAGGGAGGCCTGGCATGCTGCAGACATGACTGAGCAACTGAGCTGAACTGAACTGATGGCAGCACAACATGTTTAACAGTCCTAAAACTGAACTCTGTAGTTTATGATAAAGAATACTAAAGCCATCTACTGGGAAGAGAATAGTTCAAAACACTGGTGCTGTAACAGTTTTTCAGTTCAGTATACTGAAGAGTCCAGCTGTGTGTTCTGGAAGGAGGCTACGTTTGCAGCATTTTGGCATCATCGACCACAGCAATAAGCATCACTTCCTTAGCTCCCCACTGCAGAAGCTTAGTTTCTCTGGAGACGCAGTCCCTGTCCATCATAGTGAGGGAAGGACTCCTCCATGGTGAGGAGTTGAGTCACTGGGTCAGCAGTTCATAGTCTCCTCCTCACTCCGTGTGAAACAGCTGTGGCTGGACACGTGCATGAGAAGGCCAAGTTCTCCCTGAGGAAAAGCTTCTGGGAGCTGTGCAGTTTATTTCTAAGAATTTCAAGTTTTCAGCAGCAGTGGGCACTTGTAAAAGTGCAAAGCACCTGACTTGGTTTTTAGACCATTTCTGACAGCACAGAGGATGAGAGTGCAATTCCTACGTATCTCATCGTGCTGAGCAGACCTAAATTCAAGATGGGGGTGGAAGGGAGGTGATGGTGGGAGAGGGTGACTCCTGGGGACTTGGACCAACAGTGGCAGCCTGAAGCTGTGGGTGAGATGATCATCTCCAAAGTGCAAGTTTAGTTGCAGCTTAACTACTTCCTCACTGCCTGTGCTTTCCCTCACCTCCCGGAAAGTTCACTTGGTTGCTGCTTCAACAAGCAGCAAAAGAGAATTATTAATATCACTTCTAAGATTTTCCCAAATGTAGTACGGGCAGAAGAAAAAGGACTGATATAAAGTGATTAACTTTGTAGAAGTGGTGATGTTCTAAGATGTGGGCACACCTCTACACACGTCCAAAAACACTGCCTAACACAGGGTGCAACTCAATAAGAATGTACTGAATGACAGAGTGAGTGAATGAATGAATGAATGAATGCACAGATATGTGCTTTTTCAGCATTTCTGTGTGCTGCTGGGCCTCCCGGGTGGCTCAGTGGTGAAGAGCCCACCTGACAATTCAGGAGATATGGGC
Organism: Antilocapra americana; assembly: GCA_007570785.1. Taxonomy (NCBI): domain Eukaryota; kingdom Metazoa; phylum Chordata; class Mammalia; order Artiodactyla; family Antilocapridae; genus Antilocapra; species Antilocapra americana. The sequence goes on along the minus strand of ML664243.1, from coordinate 5,627,836 downwards.
TTGGTCCCTGGGTCAGAGAGATTAAATGGCAGCCCCCCGTATTCTGGTATGGGAAGCCCCACGTCCGGACAGAGGAGCTGGCGAACTACAGTCCCCTGGGTCACAATGAACACGTACCAGCTACTGTGCTAGGTTGCTAACTCAGTGTCATGTTTTGGAGGCAAACAGGTGTGAAGTGACTTGCCCAAAGTAACAAGTTTGTAAACAGCTGATTCGGGACCCAAATCATAGCAGGCACCTAGGAAGCACGCTGCCTCACCGAAGTGCATGCAGGGCCCTATTCTGTGATCCCCCGGCACCCAGTGCACACCTCCTTTTTGATGTCTGCCATAGCACATTGCAAGGTCACGCTCGCTTTTCTGTCGTCTCTGACTATATTCTGAGATCTGAGAGGCAGGGATTAAATGTGCTTTGCTCATTGCTATATATATCCCTGGTGTTACAGTCCTCAATATATCACTCAATATAGACATACTGACTTAACAAGTGGGAACGAATTGATGAGTTGGACTTGTCTAGGCTGAACAGAGAAGGCAGAATATGAGAAGGCTCTGATGGGCAAAGTGGAAGGTGGTGTATAGAGGGACACCCTGCCCCCATGGTATCTTGTTTGTGTATTTGGCTGCAGGTAAAGTGGTGGTATTGCTGAAAGGGACTGTAACTCGCCAGGGATCTCAAGGCAAATTAGGGGGCACCAGGGTTTGGCAGGGGAACATCTGTACAGCACGTTGTGAGTGTCAGATGAAAGGCGTGCATAGAAAAGCAAAGATCACAGCATCACTGCTGCAGAAATGAAACATTCCTAAATTAATACAAGGAGGGAGGTGAGGCTCTCGGAATCAGATAGACTGCAAAGGGTACTGGCTCGCTTCCATGCTGCTTTCGAAGTAAGTAGGTAAGTGAGTAAAAGTAAGACAGAAGAGGGAGCAACAATATCCAACCTATCTGAAATGACTGCAGATCCACAATCTCACAGGTATGCTCTGGGCAGGTCAGAGTGAGAGGTGGATGGCGCATTTAGGAAAGCATCAAGAAGGCCATGGAAGGCTTGGGAATCACCTTCTTCTTGCCCTTCACCCCAAACACATTCTCGTGAGCACTGGAATATGTTTAGCAGCAAGCAACAGTGCCCCCGTCACGAAGGGAGGCTCAAGCTTCCTCTCCATCGCTAAACCCCATTCTTACAAGTATTATGGTATTATGAGCCCCATGCGTGTAAAATTAAAAACAAAAGTGATTTCTTCTTAGAGATAATTCTCCTGCTCTCCTTTTCTCCCCTCTCCCCACCTTCTTTTTTCCCTGTTCCCTTCCCCAGGCCAAAATCCCTACTTAACAGCTGGGTGCCTGCTTCATACTGCCAAAAACACCATTTGCTTTCAATATTCTGGGCTTTGCCACAGGGGTTCTACTCTGGCCAGAGTCAAGACACACTAATTCCAACATTATTTTTACTGGCAACTTTACTTCTTTAAGGAGGATTCAAGTTCTATTTGTAGATTGGGGTAGGAGGCAGGGAACCACAACAATGCATAGCTTAAAAAATATACCTCTCCACCTGGATGTCCTGTCGGCATCTCAGACTCAACACATCCCAAACTGACTCCAGACCACCTCCTCAAGCCACCTCTTTGTCCTTTGGCTGGTAAACAATATCTCCATTCCTGCTGTCTCCCTTCTTAAATCTGTCTCCAAGTCCTGTGGATTTTTCAGTTGAAATGTCTCTTCAATCCAACCCTTCCTCCATCTCTGTGACTCTCTGGCTTAACATAAGGCCCTGTCTATATGGAGGTCTTTGCCTTCAACAGCCTCCAAAGGTCTTCCCAGAATCTAATCATCTTTCCACTTAGCCTCATAACCATTTTCCATGATGATTCCTTCAATCCGATTGGTCTGACCGAATTACACCATCGCCCCTTGAATATGATGTGTGTGTTCTTGTTTTTGGACCCTCATACCAAGACTGTTTTTGTGTCGGGAAACTTGCCGTGCTCACTCCCCTGGCTGCTGTGGCCCCTGTGCTATGGCAATCCAGCACACAGCTCTGTGGTGGACCTTGGCCCTTGGTGCCGCAAGGATGCTCTGTGTGGTCACATCCTCTCCCAGGGTATGAGTGACTTGAGAACAGGATCAGGTTACATCAACTTAGCCGAGTATCTAGTAAATGTTTGTGGATGAAGAAAGGAGCAGGCAGGAAGAAAGGAAAGAAGGAAAGAAGAGGGAACCCCGATGATCCAATGGTTAAGAATCTGCAGGGCAAATGGGTTCCAGCCCATATACCGCACGGCAACTCAGCCCGTGTGCCAGGACTCTTGAAGACCCCCAGCCACAACTACCGGGCCTGCGAGTCATGATGGCTGAAGCCTGGGGACACTTAGAGCCGGTGCTCTGCAACAAGAGAAGCCCCCACCCTGAGAAGCCCGTGCACCTCAACGAAGAGCAGCCCCAGCTTGCCACAGCTAGAGAAAGCCTTTGCTCAGCAGTGCAGACCCAGCATAGCCAAAAATGAATAAATAAATTTAATAAAAAAGAAAAAGCTAACTTCTGCTCCATCGTTGCTTTCAAGATCCACGTACTATCCCTCAAACTCATTTAGTTTCTTTGAATGTCCCTCAAAGCACAGAATTTACAGCAGAAAAAGGTGTGAATATTCACACTCTGTCCATAGTGGCCTTGGACTTAACCACTCAAAGCCTCAGGTTCCTCCTTCTTAAGCAGGGAATCATTAGCTCTCTACAAACACTTGCCTAAACATTTGACTGTGGGATAAGGTGTAAGGCATTGATAACAGAACCAGGGATTTGGTAATCATTCAATTATTGAGTTTTAATGATTATTGCTTATATTGTCCTTAGGGAGTTTTACTCAATACAGCTCCTCAAACTATAAGACAGTCTCTGCCCTGGTGAAGCTGGTAGTGTGTGTGTGTGTGTTGCGGGGGCGGTGGGGGGGAGTGCAGGCTAAAGGGTTAAAGATGACAGGTTTTCTTAAACCAGACTTCTCGTAGCTTAAGCATCACCATAGATAAGAACATTCACAGCAATACTTACTTGGTTTGCCTACAGGCTTCTTCTAGTGTTGCTGTCAAGGGTTCAACACTGCTTGTATTTTTTAGCTTTGAATATAAAAGGTGAGGTCAGATCTGAGTTCTAATAGAGTAATACACATGAAATTCCACAGCACTTTCGTTCAGATAGCAATCATATTAAGTGGTTATAGTTATTACTTCTATCCTGTCTCTGCAGGTGGCATGCAATTCTTCTGGAAGGGACCACAGTCTGGAAAAGGGAACCCAGGTCCCTTGCCCCAGTGTTTGGGCTGCTTGGAAAAATATACCACCTACTTGACATATTATTTTTGAAATCTGGAGCGTCAGATTTGACTGAGCCAAGAACAGGCCATAGGTTGGAGCCCTTGGAAGCTGAGTAATGCCCTGACCAGCAGAGTGCTGAAACTTTAGTGGCTGACTGAAAATCCAGCTTTTTAAAATTGAAGTATAGTTGCTGTACAATATTTTATAAGTTACAGGTGTACAATATAGTGATTTACAATTTTTAAAGATTCTTCTCCATTTACACTCACTATAAAATATTGGCTATATTCCCTGTTGTACAATACTCCTTGTAAGCTTATTTTACACCTAATAGTTTGTACGTCTTACTCACCCATCCCTATGTTGCCCCTCCCCTCACCACTGGTAACCACTAGTTTGTTCTCTTTAACTGTAAGTCTGCTACTTTTTTGTTACATTCACCAGTCCGTTGTATTTTTTAGACTCCACATATAAGCTGATATCATACAGGATTTGTCTCTGTCTGACTTATTTCACTTAGCATAATAACCTTGACAACCATCCATATTGCTGCAAACAGAAAAATTTCACTTTTTAATGGTTGAATAGTATTCCATTGAATATGTATATATACTTTAGAGTCCATCAACAGATGAGTGGATAATGAAAATCCAGCTTGACTGAACATAGAGGACAGTCAGATGACATTCTTACGAAAGCCAACAGCCTGTAAGAGGGCCACTGAAATTGCTATGCAAAGAGGAGACATTTCCTATGTTAGCCAATACCTATGTCACATGAGCTTTCTCAGGATATATGAAAATGTTAGGAGTTGGAAAATATATGAGCCTTAATATCTAAGGAAATTATAAAAGCATAACATGCATTCCAATTTTTTTCTTTTCCTGTTAAGGATTTAATACCTGAACTGTATAGCAAGATTAGATGATCCTGGCATATGCTAATCTTAAATTAATGTAAAACCAACAACAACAAAAAAGCTATTCCTAATAGGTAAGTGATGTTTTTGATTATTATAACTAGGTTTCAATTATCCTTCAAATGCACACTTAGATTGTTATCTCACTGTTTATAATAATACTAAAAAAGTGCTTTAATTGTTCTGCAAATTTATGCTATTTAATGTGTGCTATACTTATAATTTACTATGTTTGCTATGATGGGAGTGTCGGACTTCTCCAAAAATAAGAGCTCTTAGGGTTTCTCAGGCCCAAAGATCACCAGAGCAGGTCAGCAGGGATCGACATACATATTTACTGTATCACTGTGTTTACAAAAGTATTGCTTTGTTTGACTTTTGGTTTCCTATGTAATTAACACCTCCTCTGGCCCTCAAAAAGCTACATACGCAAGAAAAGCCAACAAACAACAGAAATGAGAAGTGAAGAGGATAATCCAAAGTGGAGAGAGACCGTAATCTCTCAAATGATCATGAAAGGACTTATCAGAAGCCCGTGTCAGCCCCCAGGAAGTGCAGCCTAGGGTGCCAGACTCTCTGCAGGAAAGCTGGGAGGTCTCTCCTTGCCCAGAGGTCTGCTGCAGCGGTAAGAAGTCACGTTAAGACGCAGGGACTGACGTTTGGGGCTGACAAACGACAGGCAACACTCTTCATGTGTCAGATGAACCCTAAATCCAGAAAGGTGAAAGAGAGACAGAACAAAAGCGTTTCAGTAGACCTCAGGGAGGGCTTGTGGTGTCGTTGTGTCTGTTGTCTTTGGCTCTACTGTGGTCAAGAGACGCTGCCAGGAGCATGCATTCTTTGCCAGGGAGGTGGCCGCCTTGCCACATCAGGAGTGGACACTGGTTTCCTGGCATCGTTCCCTTATGTAAATGGCACAGCTCCAGGAAAGATAAAAGAAGAGGTGTGTGAGTAGAAGAGCATTTTCTCCAGGCAGCCCTCTGCTGCCTTCAGTGGACAAAACGCATCGGCAGGCCCCGGATTTGCTAGACCGTAGTGCTTAATGGCAAGGGCTCCTGTACCCCTCTTCTCACTTATGGCCCAAACCGAAATAAAGGGGAGCTGTTCAACACTTAGTTACATCTCTTCAGATACACACACCCAAAGCTCTTTCTTGAAAGAGCCTTATTTGCCCATTATCAGTTATTCTGGGTTTGTTCAAAACAAAAATCTCACTGCAGTTCCTCTTATCACCTTTGATCCTGTCCATCCATCCACCCACCCATCCATCTGTCAATTCTTTCATCCATTCATCTATTCACCCATCCATCTTTCCAATAATTATTGTTTGTGACCAGTTTTCCAAGCACAAAGCTGGCCCATGTTTCTTTAAAATCATTGGGTCTACGCCAAGGTAGTTCATCCATTCGGTATCTGTGAAATACCAAGGTCTCTGGTAGGCTATCAGAATGTGGCGATCAGCCAGACTGCCACTGTGTCTTTCTTAATAAAATTTACAGTCAGATAAAATGCCAATTAATGTTAGGATTTGCCTAACCACTGATCTCTTTGAACTGGAAACTATCCAGCCTATAATATTAATAGCACTTTTTTCCAGCTACATAACAGTGCTCATATTGAGCTTGATGCTCAATATGCTTAGATTTTCAACTGCAGTGCTTAGATTTTCTCTCTCACTGGGAGGAATACCCAGAGTGAGGGGATGCCACTGGTATCACAGTCAGATCACATCCACCGCTCCTAGAAGTCTTCATGTACCTGACACATAATAGACAGAAATATACATGGAATGAATTTGTTGGTTTTATTTCTTTTATGTTTCACTTTTAGAATCAGCATCATTCCAGCCCTCTGCTATCTTTATGAAGCCTGGTTTGTTATCTGACACAACCTTTCTCTTACTTGCTTTTCAAAAAAAAAAAATTCTGAAAAGACCACAAGAAAGCCATCAAGACCTGCATTCAAATCATTGGGAAAAAAGTATGGAAAACTGAAATCTGGCTATACCAGAAAGTTGATGTCAACTTTTGAACTTGTCAGAACTAATCAAGAGTAGACTTCGTGGGTCTTTTAGAACAGGAAAGGAAAGGGAAACCAAACATTCAAGGGGTCAATTTAGATTCATGAAAAAATAGAAAGGAATAAAAATGAAAGCCAAGAGAATTAATGTTAGTTTCATGCAAAAATAAATCACCATTAAAAAAAAAAGTCTCTAGCCCATTTCCCCCCCCACAAGACACTGTGGGGCTGTATGTGTGCTGTGCTAAGTCATATATAAAAGAGTAAATCAGAGCTGTGGGTGCCAGGTCTCAATCTCTATTTAAGTTTCCTCCTGCCCAGGAGTGACTCCAAGAAGGAAATGAATTCTCAGTGGGGGATCCTGTAGCTGATTAGCTTTTACCTTCCAGAGGAGATGTCAATCATGTTAATTGGAATCAATAGACAGCTGTTGGGGTGGGGGAGCAGGATAATTAAGCCACTCATAAAGGGTAGAATTAGAGTTCCCTCTAAAAATTAAAAGGGATCCCACTGTTTGCTAACATTTTAAGCCACTCTGGCTACCTAGACCTATTCTGATTCTGATTTAAACTTACTGATCAAAGAGAGGCCAACTTTTGTGAAGGGCATATGCTCATCCTGTGGGAAGGAGGAAAATCCACTGTTTGGCAGTGAATTGCCATAGCACACCAAGGGGAGATCTCCATGTGTGGCTTTTGAGCTTATGAACCAGGCTGTTCTATAGAGCTGGGGTGGAGGTGGGGTGGGGAGGGAGAGAGAGTGAAAGATAGAGCGAGCTTAGACACTAGTCCTCTGGGCTCCTGTCCTTTTCAAGCTGTTGTCCCCTAAGCAACCTACAGAATCCACCATCTGTGACCTGGGTCTCCCTAGAGGGTGGTGCAAAGAAAACTTCACAGGAGCAGAAGGAAAGAAGACAAACCGACTGCACCTTACACTAACCGGACATCCTCAGCCCGCTTCAAAAAGATGCCTCCCTGCGAGCTTCTTCACAGAAATGCATGTGCATTTTTATGCCTCCTTTAAAACTTGAAAGGGAATTCACATCCCACCACCAGCACCTCGTCCCTCCCCCTGCGTGCACACACACACACACCACACATTTGCTTAAAGACAAAGAAGGGCTCCTTCACCCACATGGCAGCATGAAAAGAAAATGAAATTCTGTCCCAGGGCTTGTGAGTTTTTTTTTTTTTTCCCTTCCTTTTCCTGAGTCAATGAATGCCAGATGTTCCCCCAAAAACGTCTTCATACCTTCAGGACAGCCTGAGAGCGTGCTGTTCATTACTGCTCAGAGGTCAGGAGGCCGTACAGATTTATAAGAAGGCTGTGATCACCCTTCAGGTCTCGCATACCTAGGAGTTCTATGAGGCAAGAGGCAAAGGTGGCTCTTCCCGCTACACACTTGACTTCCTCAGGGCCAATTTGCTGGGTCAGATTAAGAGCAGAGGTGCCTTCCCCGCCTTAGGCGAAAGCTTGTCAAAGCCAGCGAAGCTGTATCAGACTTTGCACCTGTCAGAAGAACTAAGAACTAACATCCAAAAGAAGACAGAGTGTGAGGGCCATTAAAGTCCTTCTGTCAATGATCTGCAAAACATGGGTGGGTCACACTCTTTTTGGCCTTGACCTGGCAATATCTCAGCCCCAATAAACCATTGCATGGTTGAGGTCTTCCAAGGTTGAATTGGGTTCAAAGAAGAAGGAAGGTAGATTTCACTCTGCACAACCCAACCCAAGCTTCCTCCCGCGACCACTGCTGAAGTACTGTATCATTGCCTCTGTCTGGGGACTGCAAATTCAATCAGCCTTTTCATGGGGATCCCCCACCTACCTCCACCCCTGTCTGCTTCAAAGCACAGGTGGATGTTGCAGAGAACCACGGCCTCCAGGTAAACATGCTGAAAGGCACTGACATCTATGGGAGAGTGGGTCTTATTTGGTCTGCACATCAAAGAGGCTTGGCAACAGGCCCCGGATGGACCATGTGAGAACAAGGCCCTGGGTTCTCGGGGCCAACGTGGAGGGTGCTCTACCTGCAGAGTCTGTAGGCTGTTTCCTGTGCATGCGAATGCCCTTCTGAAATAAACTCTGTGGCTAGAGCCAGCTGCCCTTCTCTAAGGTTTTTCCAACCAAACAAGACACTATTGATTTCAACCTGGCTCCTGAATGAATAGATTCGGTCAATAGTTTCAGCTGGGAAAACGAGTTTCCTTCCTCTTCTTCTACAAGGAAAACTGAGGTTGTGTCTCTGGCTCTAATTTTTAAGAAATCACTTGAATTCAGTAATTTGATTTCCTTTTCAGCTTCTAGTCTAAATTTTGAAACTGCTTCTTGGTCACTTCTTTCTTTCTAGGGGAGTTCTTTAGGCTACTGAGATGGCTTTGGATGACAGGCTAAGTATTTGAAGATGAAGAAAAGAAATTGTGTATATTCTATATTTTAAGGAATGGCTTCACCCTCTACTATATCTGGTCCCATCACTTCATGGCAAAAAGATGGGGAACAGTGGAAACAGTGGCAGAATTTATTTTTGGGGGTTCCAAAATCACTGCAGATGGTGACTGCAGCCATGAAATTAAAAGACGCTTGTGGCTTGGAAGAAAAGCTATGACAAACCTAGACAGCATATTAAAAAGCAGAGACATTATTTTGCCAATGAAGTTACATCTAGGCAAAGGAAGCCAAAGGGAGACTAGACTACTGTCTAGTCCAGTAGTCATGTATGGATGTGAGAGTTGGACCATAAAGAAAGCTGAACATAGAAGAATTGATGCTTTTGAACTGTGGTGTTGGAGAAGACTCTTAAGAGTCCCTTGGACTGCAAGGAGATCCAATCAGTCCATCTTAAAGGACATCACTCCTGAATATTCATTGGAAGGACTGATGCTGAAGCTGAAACTCTAATACTTTGGCCACCTGATGGGAAGAACTGACTCATTTGAAAAGACCCTGGTGCTGGGAAAGACTGAAGTCAGAAGGAGAAGGGGACAACAGAGGATGAGATGTTTGGATGACATGACTGACTCAATGAACATGAGTTTGAGTAAACTCTGGAAGTTGGTGATGGACAAGGAGGCCTGTTGTGCTGCAGTCAATGGGCTGCAAAGAGTCAGACACAACTCAGTGACTGAACTGAACTGAATCACCCTCCACTGATTCCATAAATCCTAAACATGGGCTCCCTCTAGATTACCCTGTCTCCTTCCACCTTACACATTTGCTTAATTACTAAGACTTAATGAATACATTTTCATTTAACTCTGGAATCTTTCCTCTTCTATTCACTCTCTATTATGGGTTGAATTATGTGCTCCCCAAAGATATACTGAAATCAAAACTCTTATGCCATGGATTGAATATTTGTGTCCTCCTAGAGACTGAAAGCAAAAGGAGAAGAAGGTAGCAGAGAAGGAATGGTTAGATAGCATCGCCGACTCAATGGACATGAATTTGAGCAAATTCCGAGAGATTGCGAAGGACAGGGAAGCCTGGCGTGCTGCAGTCCATGGGGTTGCAAAGAGTCGACTACAACTGTGAGCGAACAACAACAATGAAATTCACATGTTGGAAGCTCATGTCAAAGCAGAGACATCAAAGGTCTTTATAGTCAAATCTATGGTTTTTCCAATAGTCATGTATGGATGTGAGAGCTGGACCATAAAGAAGGCTGAGCACCAATTAACTGATGCTTTTGAATTGTGGTGCTGGAGAAGACTCTTGAGAGTCCCTTGGACTGCAAGGAGATCAAACCAGTCAATCCTAAAGGAAATCAGCACTGGAAGGACTGTTGGTGAATCTGAAGCTCCAATATTTTGGCCACCTTATGTGAAGATCCAACTCACTGGAAAAGCCCCTGATGCTGGGAAAGATTGAAGCCACAGGGAGAAGAGGACGACCGAGGATGAGATGGTGAGATAGCATCACTGACACAATGAGCATGAATTTGAGCAAACTCCAAGAGATAGTGGAGGACAGAGGAGCCTAGTGTGCTGCGGTCCATGGAGTTACAAACAGTTAGACACAGCTTAGCAATGGAACAACGGTAATGCCCAATGTAACAGCATTAGGAGCTGGGGCCTTTGGGAAGTATGTAAGCCAACAGGATTGAGCCCTCATGAGGGGATTAGTGTTATACAGGGAGCCCGCAGAGTTCTCCAGCCCCCCTTCTGCCATGTAAGGATACAAGGAACGGTCAGCAATCTGCAACCTGGAAGAAGGTTCTCACCAGACACAAAATCTGGACATCCCAGCCTTCAGACTTGTGAGCAATAAATTTCTATTGTTTATAAGCCACTAAGAATTCAAGCTATTTTGTTACTAAGATAACCTAGGGCCTATGAATGTGTACAAATTTCAAAGTGGGGTCTTTGAAGATGAAATCAACATGAAGTCATTAACGTGGGCCTTAGTCCAACATAACATAAGACAGGGAGAAACAGGAGAAGATGGCAACGTAAAGACGGAGGCAGAGACTGAAGCAATGCTGCCCAAGCCAAGGAGCACGCTCGGAAGAGTCAAGGAAGGGTGCTTTGCCAGAGCCTCCAAGGGAACTTGGACTTGGCACACCTTGGCTTTGGGATTCTGTCCTCCACAGCTATGAGAGGGTCCATTTCTGTTTTAAGCCGCCCACTTGGTCATAATTTGTTACATCAGCCTTAAGAAACTATGCCAGCCCCCTAGTCCAGGCACACAGGATCTTTTTTTTTTTTTATTGTTTTTGCCATACAATGACATGATATCACCATGGGTTTACATATGCTCCCCCTCCAGAACCCCCCTCCTTCCTCCCTCCCCCCCGGGAAATCTCGCTGCACCAGCCCCGAGCATCAATCCTGGGCTGGCGATTGATTAGACATATGATAATTAACATGTTTCAATGCCCTTCTCCCATATCATCCCACCCTTACCCTCATCCACAAAGTCCACGAGTCTATTCTATACATCTGCGTTCCTTTTGCTGTCTCGCGTGTTGGGTTCTCATTACCGTCTTTCTAAATTCCATATATATGCGTTAATATACTGTATTGTTGTTTTTGCTTCTGGCTTACTTCACTCTGGATCATGGGCTCCAATTTCGTCCATCTGAGTAGAATTGCTTCAAATGAATTTTTTTAAATGCTGAGTAATATTCCATTGTGTATATGTACCACAGCTTTCTTATCCATTCGTCAGTTGATGGGCATCTAGGTTGCTTCCATGTCCTGGCTATTGTAAACAATGCAGCGATGAACATTGGGGTACACGTGGCTCTTTCAATTCTGGTTTCCTCGGATCTTTTAAGACCAGTATTTTCTTCCTCTGACACATCCTCTCCACTGGGGCCAACATTATTATGCTAAAAGTTCATTGTTTTTTTCAAGAATAAGTCCAGACTTTTATATTATAAAGGTCTTTCATAATCTAGCCCTTCTCACCACTCTAGCTCCTACTTCTCTTTCATGGGAATCCTTTACTCCAGACACACAGGAGGATGTCTGCCAGGCTCTCATGGGCCTCTTTTTAAAAAATATTTATTCGGCTGCATCGAGTTTTAGTAGCTTCAGCATGGAGACTAAGTTGTCCTGTGGCATGTGGGATCTAAGTTTCCCGACCAGGGATAGAGCTCACATCCCCTGCGTTGCAAGGTGGACTCCACCACTGGATCATCGGGGAAGTCCTTCTCTTGGACTTCTTGCTATTCACTTTTTTTCTGCTAAGAATACTGGCACCCCCTTGTTTGCCTAATTCCTACACATCCTCTCAGTTACAGTTCAAGGTTTATCTCCTTTTGAAATCCCTTCTTTGAAACCTCTGACCTAGATGTGTCTGTGTTCATGACACATACCTTTGTTATATTTCTTATCATGTTGAACAAATATCACGGAGTTCTCTAGATCGTGAATTCTTTGAAGTCAGAGCCTGGCTGGTGGCCCCAGTACCTGGCATACAGGCTAGAAATAGTAGGGCAGCAGTCCCCAACCTTTCTGGCACCAGGGACTAGTTTCATGGAAGACAGTTTCTCCACAGACTGGGGGTAAGGGATGGTTTTGGTTTTGCCCACCACTCTCCTTCTGCCATGTTGTTTGACTTCTCACAGGTCATGGCCTGGTACCAGCCAGTGGCCTAGGGGTTAGGGATCCCTGTAGTGGGGAATTACTTCATGTCTGTTGAACAAATACATTATAAAAAAGGAAAGATTGAATCTCTGACAAATTTCAATACAGTCATTTCTCAACTGGTAAAGGAAACTGTTGGGTTGGTGGTGGGGAGGAGGAATTGGTCCTATCATTCACATTTCATGAAGAGACTAACCATGAGCCAAGTAGCACTAAGCACTGGGGATGTACTGTGATAAGACAAAGTCCTTGCTTCCCAGAACCTTTCATTGTATGCAGATGGATAACAATTGAGTAAATAGTATATTTCAGATGGAGATACATGGTAAGAGAAATAAAGTGAGGTAATCGCTAAGAAATAAAACCAGGTAATAGCACCTATTTTAGAGGAGGTGACACTTGATATTAGACTTGAATAACATGCTAAGCGGAAAGCTGGAAAGAGGTTGGGCAAAGGCCCAAAGGTAGGGAAAGCCTGACCTGTTCAAGTAAGAGCAAGAGGTGAGAGGAGGCTGCAGCTTAGGAAGCACACTGGACAAAGGCACAGGAAGAAGTCAGAGAAAGAAGGAGTGGTTGGGACTGTGGGGCTTTATCCACAATGGCATGAACTTGGGATTCTCTGTAGATACAGTGGGTCACGAGTGGAGGTGGGCTTCAGCAGAGACGAGGTATGAGCTGACCTAGGTTCTCAGGAGACTGTTCTGGCTTCTCCCTGGATATGGATAGTAGAGGGCAGAGTGGAGTGAAAGAGGCTGCTTATGCAGCTTTTGTGGTCATCCAGGTGGGAGCTGAAGGGGGCATGGAGGAGGCAATGGAGTTGGGGGTGTCCCATCTCTTCTCCTCAGGTAAGGGGATCGCACAGAAAGGGATCTGAGGAGGTCGTGGGGCCTTTGCTATAGCATCAGGAGCCTGGCCTTCTCCTGGGCCCAGCAGGTGATGAGAAGGCTCCCACTGCCTTCTGAGGCCTTCTGGGTTCTGGGCTGAGCAGGCTTCCAGCAAAGAGAGAGCAGGGGAGAGGTCAAAGGATTCCTTGACTATGAAGACAGTTTTTGTTCCTTCTGCATTCCACCAATGCATATGTTTATACACACTTACATATGCATGTGTTGTGTTCCCAACCACCTTCAGAGAGGCCCAGGGGTGACTGCCTTGTCTTTTCAACGTAGACTGTTGAGTGAGCTTGCTATCACATTGCCGTCAATAGAGAGGTCTGACTTACAAATTATTTACTACTTACTATGGATCATTGGCCACCTCCAAGATAGTCAGAGTGGGCAGTCTTAAAAAATAAATTAAATGAAGCTCACAGTGACTTCAGCATTAACTGCCATTAACCATTGCCATTAGCCATTAACCTGGCTTCCAGGATTTGTGTCTATCTGAGGCAGAATTCCTGCCGTTCTTGCAGCTGCTGATTTCATGGTTTCTACTTTCTAATCACTCTAAGGGACAGGGGAGCAGATTGGCAGAGCTGAGGGTACCCTGTGACTGACTTCACAGCCCCGACAAGGGGAAGGGTACCCTAGCAGGGGAGCAAGGATGGTGCCACAGAAGGAGGGCTCAACCAAGAGTAAAAGCACCCATATGCTCTTCTCAACTGTGCCCCCCACAAGCAGTGTGACCTTGATGGGTCAATTTTCTCAGTTTTCTCAGCTGTAAAACAGAAAAATGCTATCTACCTTACCTGTCCCCATTCTGACAAGAATGCTGTAAGTGACATGGTGTACATGAGCTCAGTTGCTCAGTCCTGTCTGCCTCTTTGCATCCCAATGGACTGTAGCCCGCCAGGCTCCTCTGTCCATGTAATTTTCCAGGCAACAATACTGGAGTGTGTAGCTATTCCCTTCTCCAGGGGATCTTCTCAACCCAGGAGTTGAACCTGGGTCTCCTGCATTGCAGGCAGATTCTTTGCTGTCTGAGCTACCAGGGAAGCCTAAGATCAGCCCTATTCCGTACGGTAGAAAGAGTGGAACTTCCTTTAGGGTCAAATGCATGCTGTAGCAGATGTAGCACTGCCCTGTTCTCACATGCGAGGTCTACTCATTAGCCTGCTTCTCAAATATTCTGCCTGTCAAAAGACCTCCCCTCTCAGGCGGCTGCTCCAGACCCTGTTACATCCACTACATTCATGTGATGGGGCAAATATAGATGCTTATGTATTCGTTCCTTCCCAGGTGGCACACGTGGTAAACAGTTTGCACAGGCTATTCTTACACTACGCATTCACAGCCCCCTTCTCCACCGGCACTCCAGTACAAAGTCTTCGTTGCCTGCCTGCTTTCATTGCCTGCAATTCTGGGGAGAAGCTCAAACCAGAGCAGCTGGGAAGGTGAGGCTGATTTGCATGGGAAAGACAGAGTTAGGAAGAAACTAGATCTGAGAGGCAAGAGAGCACAGGTCAAGCAGGCAGGGGCAGCTCAAGCTACACGTGGAGGAATAACTGAGGGCAGGCCAGGGTGGGGGCAGCTGCCTGACCAGTGTGAAGTTCGGAGAAAATTCAGAGAACTTCTGTTATGTGTTATGAATGGAATCCTGTACCGTAGCTTTTGAGAAACTGTTTTGAGATCATGGGGCCTTCTTTTTGGGTGCTGGTCTGTGGTTCGATCTGAATGCTTCACGGCACCAGGACAGACTCTGCGAGGCAATTTGGCCTTCTCTGGATTGCCTTAGTGGCAGCTCAGCTGGTAAAGAATCTGCCTGCAATGCAGGAGACCAGGGTTCAATTCCTAGGTTGAGAAGATCCCCTGGAGGAGGGAATGGCTACTCACTTCAGTGTTCTTGCCTGGAGAATCCCATGAACAGAGGAGGCTGGCGGGCTATAGTCTATGGGGTCACAAAGAGTCGGGCACGACTGAGTGACTAACACTCACTCACCTTCCCTGAGCAAGGGGAGCCCTCCACTCTCTCTCCTTTTCTGAGATTCAGACAGTAGGCTGAGACTGGAGGGGAGAGTAAGACCACCTCAGGTTTGGAAAGTGCATCTCCTCAGGGAAAGGATTCTCTGCTGCTTCAGAAGGTGGCCAAGAAGAGCTTCCAGAACAGTCCTTACAAGGAAGCCACTATCTCAGGCCCCTTTGCACAAGGTCAAACGTAGTGAGAATGTTGTAATGTCCAAAGTGTGGAACAGAGGGGCTGAAGAGCTTGCCTAGAGAACTGAGGATAAACCCTGAAGAAGAGGGTTCATTTTGAAGCATGAGCTCCAGAACACTTGCTTTTGTCCTGGAGGGGTGGTGAAGGAGCAGATCTCCAACTCCTGGCATCCTTTGACCTTCCTGGTAAAGAAGCCACTGTCAGAACCTTCCTTTCAGAGAGAAAGCTGCAAGTTCTTCAGCTCTAGAGATCCTGTGAAGGACACCTAAAGCATCTTCTCTTCTTAGGAGCAAAGTCAGGCAGCTCACCCTTCACACCTACATGATACAATGATAATAATAGCAAGATTTTTTAAGTGCTTTCTACCTGCCAGGCCCTGTACTAGGCATTTCAAAAGCATTACATAGTGTATTTAACACTACAGCAGGCCTGCAAGGTGGTATTAGGATCCTCTTTTACCAGGATGTCAGGTCATTTAGCAAACTGCACGATCAGGAAATAGAAAATCAGGAATTTGGACCCAGTGCTGACTGTCCCAAATCCCTTTCTCTAATCCTCTCCTGTATGCAGGAGTCTCAGAATGGGGGGCCTGTAAGCTTCCTTTAGCCCACAGCTGTATGTAACATACCCAGCACATCATTAAAAACATGCAGCACTATTTACGATAGTCAGGACATGGAAACAACTTAAGTGTCCATGGACAAAGGAATGGATAGAGAAGATGTGGTACGTATATACAATGGAATATTACTCAGCCATAAAAAGGAATGGGTTTGAGGCACTGGTGGAGATGTGGATGGACACAGAGTCTGTCATACAGAGAGAAGTACGTCAGAAAGAACAAAACAAACATTGTATATCAACATAGGTATGAAGAATGTAGAGGAAACGGTACAGATGAACCTAGCTGCGGGGCAGGAATAGAGATTCAGACATAGATAACAGACATGTGAACACGGGGGGACGGGGGGTGGGATTCTAGGCTTGACATAAATGTACCATCATGTGTGAAACAAATGGCTGGTGGGAACTTGCTGTATATAACACAGGGAGCTCAGCTCGGTGCTCTGTGACGACCTTCAGGGGTGACACGGGGGTTGGGTAGGAGGGAGGCTCAAGAGGGAGAGGATATATGTATGCATATAGCTGATTCAGTTCACTGTACAGCAGAAACTAACCCAACACTGTAAGCAGCTATACTCAACAAAACATTGAAATAAAAAAAAAAAAAACAACAGCACTCTTTAAAAGTCAGTCTCCAACACCGTAAAGATGGGAGATTTTACCTTTAAAGACCTGTATTTCTATAGGTGCCAGGGGAGAAAGCAGAGCAGGTGGAGAGGGATAAACTGAGAGACTGGGATTAACATATACACACTATTATATATATAGATAATTAATAAGGACCTACTATAAAGCACAGGAAACTTCTCAGTACTTTGTAATGACCTATATGTGAAAATAAATCTAAAAAAGAGTGGATATATGTATATGTATAACTGATTCACAGCAGAAACTAACACAACATTGAAAAGAAAGAAAGACAGCGCTAAGACATGTCCAGCTCTTGTGATCCCATGAACTGTAGCCTGCAAGGCTCCTCTATCCACGGGATTCTCCAGGCAAGAATAATGGAGTGGGTTGTGATTTCCTTCTCCAGGAGAACTTCCCAACCTAGGAATTGAACTCAACTCTCCTGCATTGCAGGCAGATGCTTTACTGACTGAGCTACATGGGAAGCCCTTGAAAATAAACTATACTCCAATAATACTCAAAGGCAGAAATTTAATATTTTTAAATTTTATTGAAAATTAGCTAGTTCAAAAAAAATTTTTTTTAAATTTCTGCCTTCAGTTCAGTTCAATTCAGTTACTCAGTTGTGTCTGACTCTTTGTGACTCCATGGACTGCAGCATGCCAGGCTTCCCTGTCCATCACTAACTCCCGAAGCTAGCTCAAACTCATATCTGTTGAGTTGGTGATGCCACCCAATCATCTCACCCTCTGTTGTCTCCTTCTCCTCTTGCCTTCAATCTTTCCCAGCATCAGGGTCTTTTTCAATGAGTCAGTTCTTCTCATTAGGTGGCCAAAGATTTGGAGTTTCAGCTTCAGCATCAGTCCTTCCAATGAATATTCAGGACTGACTTCTTTTAGAATTGACTGGTTTGATCTCCTTGCAATCCAAGGGACTCTCAAGAGTCTTCTCCAACTCCACAGTTCAAAAGCATCAATTCTTTGGTGCTCAGCTTTCTTTATGGTCCAACTCTCACATCCATACATAACTACTGGAAAAATCATAGCTTTGACTAGACGTATCTTTGTTGGCAAAGTAATGTCTCTGCTTTTTAACATGCTGTCTATGTTCATGGTCTATGACCATGTCTATGGTCATAGCTTTTTTTCCGAGGGGTAAGCGTCTTTTAATTTCATGGCCACACTCACCATCTGCAGTGATTTTTGAGCTCAAGAAAAGAAGTCTCTCACTGTTTCCATTGCTTCCCCATTTATTTGCCATGAAGTAATGGGACCGGTTGCCATGATCTTAGTTTTCTCAATGTTGAGCTTTAAGCCAACTTTTTGGCTCTCTTCTTTCCCCTTCATCAAGAGGCTCTTTAGTTCTTCGCTTTTTGCCATAAGGGTGGTATGCATATCTGAAGTTATTGATATTTCTCCTGACAATCTTGATTCCAGCTTGTGTTTCATCCAGCCCTGCATTTCACATAATGTACTCTGCATATAAATTAAATAAGCAGGGTGACAATATACAGCCTTGACGTACTTCTTTCCTGACTTGAAACCAGTCTGTGTTTCATGTCCTGTTCTAACTGTTGCTTCTTGACCTGCATACAGATTTGTCAGGAGGCAGGTTAGGTGGTCTGATAGTCCCATCTCTTTCAGAATTTTCCAGTTTATTGTGATCCACACAGTCAGTCAAAGGCTTTGTCATAGTCAATAAAGCAGAAGTAGATGTTTTTCTGGAACTCTCTTGCTTTTTCGATGATCCAACAGATGTTGGCAATTTGATTTCTGGTTCCTCTGGCTTTCCTAAGTCCAGCTTGAACATCTGGAAGTTCACAGTTCATGTATTGCTGAAACCTGGCTTGGAGAATTTTGAGCATTACTTTGCTAGTGTATGAGATGAGTGCAATTGTGTGGTAGTCTGAACATTCTTTGGCATTGCCCTTTTTTGAGATTGGAATGAAAACTGATCTTTTCCAGTCCTGTGGCCACTGCTGAGTTTTCCAAATTTGCTGGCATATTGAGTGCAGCACTTTCACAGCATCATCTTTTAGGATTTCAAATAGCTCAACTGGAATTCTATCACCTCCACTAGCATTGTTCATAGAGATGCTTCCTAAGGCCAACTTGACTTTGCATTCCAGGATGCCTGACTCTAGGTGGGTGATCACACTATTGTGATTATCTGGGTCATGAAGATCTTTTGTGTACAGTTCTTCTGCATATTATTGCCACCTCTTCTTAATATCCTCTGCTTCTGTTAGGTCCATACCATTTCTGTCCTTTATTGTATCCATCTTTGCATGAAATGTTCCCTTGGTATCTCTAATTTTCTTGAAAAGATCTCTAGTCTTGACTTACAAAAATTAAAAGACTGAGTGTACAGGCCCCACATGACCATGGGCCCATCAGGCAGGAGTTGAGGAGCAGCTGACTTCCCTTTGACAGAAGACAGACTCCCAGGTGACTGCTGCCCATTGGATGACCTGCCAGCCCCACAGGTGCGTGGGTTCCCTAGTCCTGTGTCTGTTGTTATGTCACCACCACCTTGGGTACGACTGCAGCATGAGCATCACCTGCCAGGTTCTGGATCAGGACTCCACAGTCTCTATATTCTGGTCTCCCGCTCTCCAGCGCACCCAATGATGCAGCCTCCTCTTCTGCTCCTCAGCCAGACTCCAGCCTGAGGTTGTCCAGAAGCACAGCTGCAGGCAGAGAGAAACCTTGGACCACAGGATGAAATAGTGCTCATCGGGCTTTGCGAGGCACCAACCCCAACCTGGGTCTGATTCACGTGAGGCCTGGATTAGAAAACCCACGGCTGGGACTTCCCTGGAGGTCCAGTGGTTAAGACCTCGCCTTCCAGTCCAGGGGGTGTGGGTTCAATCCTGGTCAGGAAGCTAAGATCCCACATGCCTTGTGCCCCCAAAACCAAAACATAAAAATCAGAAACAGTACTGTAACAAATTCAATAAAGACTAAAAAATGGTTCACATTAAAAAAAAAAATAAGAAAGAAAGAGACAAGAAAGGAAAGAAAGACTGAGAGGAAGGAAGGAAGGAAGGAAGCCAGCCAGGCAGCCAGCCAGCCCAAGGTTGTCTAAGTGCTGCTGAGAAAATCACCACCCAACCCTGCGCACTGATGAGGAAATACCCATCCGTCCTGAAGAGGAGCTGCAGAGGTGCCCCAAGGACACAGGCAGTGGCTGTGGGCTCCAGTCCTGCCCGCACTTCTTCCTCAGGTGTGTCTCATGCAACCCTTCCACCTCTCTACACCCCCAACTCCTTACTTGCAAACTGGGGGTGGTAACAGAGGCCACCTCGCTGGGAGGCTAAGAGTATCCAGTGAAGTAATTCATTGGCATGGGATGTGGAATAAACATTATATAAATAGAAGCCACTCTTACCATTTTCCCATTTGTGTTTCCCTCCTGGATGCCTTAGAAGGATTTTCAACACAGCCCAAGGAGGAGAATGCCCCTTTACAAGGGTGTGGATGCCGTGTGTGCCCTCAGCAGTGTGTGCCCTCAGCAGTGTTTGGGGGAGTTCTCTTAGAATTCTGGTCCAGTGTGGGGTTGGGGAGAGCAAAGGTCTGAAGTGATGTTTCCCATCTGCTGTGCACAGGACTGGTCTTTGATGGATGACATGCCCTGGACTAGAACCTGAGTCTGCTTGACCCTCAGGTGTGTATTTGTTCTGCATAATTCTCACCCCTAACTGTAAATGCTATTCATCCTAGAAGCCTACGTCCCTGCACTCGACTTCCCACCGTCTGCCCCATAGTCCTGACTGCAGAGAGCATCCTGTGAACCACACAAGCCGAGGGTGATGGACAGATGATCCTGTGCAGCATTAGATGCCCTGCTCCATCTTCATTTGAATGTATCACAGAGCTCACCTGACCCTCAGCAGGAGCTAGGAAGAACAAGGCTGGCCATGTTTCTGTCCTACAGGCCTTTAACAGTATACAAGAAACCCTGAGCACTTGGAATAGAAAGGCTTTTTAAAAAGCATCAACAAGATGCTACCAGCCCTTCCTGGGAAAATACTGAAACGTCATTCATCTAAGGTCATGATTTGGGCTCTAGGAAACAGTCCCCTTCTACTCCAGCTGGATACCAATGTCAGGAAGATAGAATTGTCCCTCACCCCAATCCCTCCACTCTCTGGGGCCAAAAAGGTGCCTGGTGAGGCTGAGTCCATCCCTGTATAGTGGGGAAGATGGGGACGTCAGAGCCTAGGTTACCCTGGAAAGAACTCCAGGCAGTTCATTTCACAGACCCTCACCAGGGATCCTTCCAGTTAGATCTTCATTGATGGAAGAAACCGCCCCCCCACACACACCTTTACTCAGTGCTCAGTAATGCTTTAGGGCTTCCCTGGTGGCTCAGTGATAAAGAATCCACCTGCAGGAGACCTGGGTTTGATCCCACAGAAGAAAATGCCAACCTACCCCAGTATTCTTGCCTGGGAAATCCCATGGACAGAGGAGCCTGGCAGGGTACAGTTTATAGGGTCGCAGGGTGGCAAAGAGTTGAACACAACTTAGCGATTAAACAACAGCAGCAGTGCTTTAGGAACTCATTGAGTCTATACAGATGCCTAGGAATAGACTTCGGTATCTGGTTTAATCCTTTTCCTTTCACCGTGTAGGCCCTGAACCATCTGACCGCGTCTCCGTCTGATCTCATCTGCCTCCATCCCCTCCCCACCCACTGTGCCCTGGTCGCACTTTCCTCCTCTCTGCCCCTTGAACTTGCCAAGCCCCTTCTTGCCCCTGTCACCCGTCCACCTACTGTGCCTTTTAATCATTATTTAGTATGTTTTGAAATTACTTCATTTACTCTTGCCTTTGTTTCTTATGGTCTGTTCCTCCCCAAGACAAAGTAAATTCCCTGAGAGCAGAGACCATCAGTGAGGTCTCCGGGCACACAGTCAGGCATAACAGAGTTCTTATTACCCTCATCTTCCCAGTAATGTTTCCACCATGCCTTAACCGTGCTGAGAGGTTCTCAATATAGCCAGGGAGAAGAAAGGTCTTTAAGAGGAGAGAGGGAGAAAGAGAGAGGCTTTCTTTCTGAATGCGAACCTCTTCAGAATCGAGTATTGGTTAAGATGTTCCTTACGTTTGAAATGGAAACTTTGCCTGAACTCTTTAAAATGCACCTGTTGGACTGTCTGCCAAGCTTAAATGTGATGCTTGGACAAATTAGCACATTGGCAGCCACAGACACCCAGAGGAGGGAAGTTTGGAATCCTGAATGCCAACTGTGCCCCAGCACCAGCTGTATACAGAGAACCATGACCTGCCACGGAGCCAGATGCGGGACATTGCCAGTCAGCTCTGTGGCCTTCAAGATCATCTCACTCAATCTCCTCTTAGAGGACTGCTCCTCTGGATTAGCTCCATCTCTGGAAGGAGGGGGTTGCAGATTGCTTCCCTATCAGGAAAAGATGATACCCTCAGTATTTCTTCTCCTAAATGTCTCTGTTCCTTCCATCCCCAGACGTTCTCTTAATTCTTTAGTTCTTCTTAATTCCTCCATCTTAATTCTTCGGACGGAAGGAGTAGGGACAGACTTGTCAGAACCAAGGCCCCAAACACCTCCCCGTGCCGCTGGCTTCTGGATGCTCTTTCCTGGTTTTTACACCCTGCTGCTGATGACGAGCTCCCAGGCCACTCCACCTGTGGCCACAAGTGACTTCCTCCCGCGTGTGAGAAAGAGGGCCATCCGAGTGGAAGTTTTATGTGTGTGATGTAGACACCATAAATCAGGGCCCTGGCAGTATTTAAATCTGTGAAATGCAAAGGGAATTTAAATAACAAGCCAGCCACTCAGGCAGGTGGCCCCTGCCTGAAGAATGTTCATCACACGCTAACAGCTTGCACATTTATATTATGGTAGTAGAAGCAGCAAGCAGAGAGAGAGAAAGGTGTTAACAACTACTGCAAAATATTTCTTTAAGGATACATTTCCTCCATTTCCTCTCAATATAAATCCTGACAACACAAATGCAGTATTTATCCATGAAATCATGTATCAGGGAGGACTGCTTTTAATTTATGGAATGATTTGAAAAAGCCGTCCTTTAATCTATACCGAGAGTAGTTGCTTAATGTGATGTAATTAGCAGGGTAAATTATTTTCATAAGGGAAAGGTTTAAGCACGAAACCAGTCTGTTACAAATGAACACCTTTCCATTCTGTTTGGTGCCAGAAAAATGGATTCTGTTGTTCTTCTTTAAACAGATACATAGATGCACATTCTTGGATATGAAAAATCAGACGGCTTTTATGATTCACCTGTGACTTCCTGGAAGGACCCTAACTGAAGTGGGAAGGGGAGACAGGGGCACAGAACAGACAGTCTTTGCCTGCTCCAACATTTCTCAGCCCGTTGCCCCTCTATGCTTCAGGTGGCTGAAAAAGGAACTTGACTTCTCTGTTTTAGTCCAATAATAGCAATGGTGGTCACATAGTAACTGCCCGTGTTGTGTGAGGCCCTCTAATACACAAGCATTTTTAGACACACGAGCTGGTGTGCCACTCATAAGACCAGCAGATACATTTTCTTTCTTTTTTTAAAAAAAGAAAACATAGATGGAACCTGAGGCCAGAGAGGTGAAACGGCTCATTTTCAGGTACAGAGCTAGAAAGTGACCCAACCAAGATCTGAATGGCCAGGCTCTCCCCTCTCTGCACATCGTCTATCCTGTGAAGCTGCATTTCTTTCAATAGCAATATTCTAGGGATGTGCTGCTGATGAATCCTTCTGGACACTGCACATACACTCCCAGGATGTTACAGCTCCAAGGGGCTCATTTCAATCTCTTGATTTTAAAGATGGAGAAATAAAGGTTCCAGTGGGCTTTTCCCAGCAGTTTTGAAACTAAAACCTGGTCTACATGGCTCACCTTGACGACATGAGCTTGGAGCTCTCACTTCTACTATTTGGTTTTATCCTTGAAAGTTTCCCTTCGAGGCGGGTGTGGAAATTACTACTATTATTCTTGAAGAAAGGGGAGCCCAGAGGAGCCAAGGTCATATGGTTAGACTGTCATATCAAATACTGATGGAAAGGGTCAGAGCTGGACCTGCAGTAAAAGTCGTGCAGTCGTGTCTGACTTTTGGTGACCCCATGGACTATACAGTCCGTGGAATTCTCTAGGCCAGAATACTGGAGTGGGTAGCCTTTTCCTTCTCCAGGGTACTTTCCTGACACAGGGATCGAACCCAGGTCTCCCGCACTGCAGGTGGATTCTTTACCAGCTGAGCCACAAGGGAAGCCCAAGAATACTGGAGTGGGTAGCCTATCAATGGATAACGCAGAAGCTGACATGCAGAGCAGTCCAAGGTTCCTGGTAGGGTCTTCAGTCCCTCCCTCCACTTGGGTGGCTCCGCTGAAGTGCTTGCAGAGTTAAGCCAGTGTCCTGGTGTCCCCAGAAGGTCTAAGCCCATGTCCCTTGGGAATGAATTTGAGGAGCCTGACCACCACAGCGACTCTCTTTTTGACTTGACATTTGTCTTGACCTTTGACCTGACCACATCAGACAGCCTACTTATTGCTAGGGCATGTGGAGGCCAAGTCGTCCTCCCCAAGGTATCCTTGAGTCCTGGGAGCACTTCTATTCCCACAGCACTGTGGATCAGGACGGAGGTGGGGTATCTGCAAATTCCCAAGAGGGCCCAGCCCATGGGAGCTGGAAGACCTTCTAACACAGCATGCACCTATCTCCGCTCATCCCCTCAGCAGAGTGACAGAGAGGTTGAGGGAGGTCCCAAGGGTTACATCAAGGCTACTGGAAAATGACATGCTGCAGCAGAAAACCGACACTGCAGTCCTTTAAGTGATGATAATGATAATAATGGCATCTCTCAAAGGTACCATCTTTGTGCTAAGCACTATGTTTTATAAGCTTTATCACACTGGCTTTGTGATGCACTAGACAACACTTTGTGAGACAGGGGTCATTATCCCACTTGACAGATGAGAAAACTAAAACTCAGAGAGGTGAGGCAATGTGGCCTAAGTTCACAAAGCTAGTAAATGGCAGAGTCAGGACTGAAACATGGTCTAACTTAAATGACACACATGACCCAGAATTGGCAGTAAATTTTTAAATATTTTTGGGTAGTCTGGAAGGTGCTATGCACACTTTACTAGACTTGGATGCAGTGGTACCGTTATACTTTCCCTAACACCAAACCCAGACGTCATGCTATCCTCCCCTTTGGCATGTAGCAACATAGCCATTCAGTTCCATTTTTGGTAAAGTAGGATACTCTGAGCCCCTTGAAAGATAATCACATCAGTGTTAACATCACAACACAAAATGCAGAAAGGACAAGAAGAGACAACTCACAAAATAAATGCAAATGACCAAAACATGCATGAAAAAACATTCAAACTTTCAACCTGAATTGTATGGAAAGAAAACAAGCTCAAATTAAATGAACTACTATTCTCTGGGCCTTAAATCTAGAAAAGAATATTAATCATAAAAATGATAATTCTCAGTATAGAGAACATTAATACAAACATTAAAATTCTCCATTCCCTTTGACCAATATCTAAAATTTTTGTTCAAGGAAGTAATCAAGTATATTTCAAAAAGGATATTAATTGTAGTGCTACTGATAACAATATAAGCTTAAAAGTAATTCATTCAACAATTGGTAGAGATTAATAATTTATGGCACATCTATTTAATGACATACTTTGCAGCCCTTAAAAAGAGATTTGGTAGAAGATGGTTTAGTGACATGGGAAAATGTTCATGATATATTGCTAAGGCAACAACATGGAGCCATTTCTGAAAAAAAGAAAAAGAAAGCAGAGATAAATATATCCCTATAAAAACATAAGAAGAACAAACATGCCATTTTAATAGTGAAACAAATGATGGCTGTTATTCTGTTCCTTCAAGGCATTTTCAAAAATTTCCACAGTGGCCACAGCTTTGTTTTTAAAATACACATATTTTTAAAAAGGTAAAGACTAAACAGTGACTGCAGCCATGAAATGAAAAGATGCTCGCTCCTTGGAAGGAAAGCTATGACAAACCTAGATAACATATTAAAAAACAGAGATGTCACTTTGCCAACAAAGATCCATATAGTCAAAGCTATGGTTTTCGCAGTAGGCATGTATGAATGCAAGAGTTGGACATAAAGAAGGCTGGGTGCCAAAGAATCGATGCTTTCAAATTGTGGTGCTGAAGAAGACTCTTGACAGTCCTTTGGACAGCAAGGAGATCCAACTAGTCAATCCTAGGGGAAATCAACCCTGAATATTCTTTGGAAGGACTGTTACTGAAGCTCCAGTCCTTGGCCACCTGATGTGAAGAGCTGACTCAGTGGAAAAGACCCTGATGCTGGAAAAGACTGAAGGCAAAAGGAGATGTTATGTTAGATAGCATCATTGACTCAATGGATATGAGTTTGAACAAACTCCAGGAGATAGTGAAGGACAGAGGAGCTTGGTGTGCTGCAGTTCATGGGGTCGCAAAGAGTTGGACAGGACTTAGCAACTGAACAATAAGAACAAAGAATGAAGACTATTACCCTACATAGGCAATGAGGTTCCCTACATAATAGACAGGGACACTTCATTCTCCTCTGCACATCTCAGGAGAAAGAGCCAGCACGTAGAGGGAGGATGCTGCAAGTTTTAATCCTCAGCCCAAAGGCCGATATGCACCAACCTTTGAGTCCGCCATTTGCAAATTCACATAACTCCAGTTAGTTGGGCTTCCCAACTTACATCCCAACTAGAGATCAAAATATGCCCAGGGAAATATTCCAATTGGGTTAATTGGGTTAGCTTCCAGAAGCCTCTTTCATCAAGAAGAAGGCCGTGGAGGGTGTTATGAGCAGCACTCCATAAAACCCAAAGATATGAGCTCTGAGAAATAGTGCTCTCTGTCCTCAGTGCTTCCCTGTGCCTGCAGGCACCCCAGCCTCCGAAACAAAACAGCAGATCTGTTGTCTGCTGCAGAGAAAAAGGCTGAGGCTGAGGCCAGCTACAGTACTGCTAACACACGGGGCATTGAACTAGGCTGGAACACTTGAGGGAAATTATTTAGTTATGATCATTATTAGCTGCTTTTAATCACAATAATGAACTAATACAGCAGTACTTATGCGTGGGAAAGTCAAAGAGGATCCATTAAAAATCTAATTAAAAGCCAGTCCTTAAGAAGAATCATGGCCTATTTATCTCTCTATTAGGTAATATAAACTAGTGGACTGTGCAGCTTGGAAATTTTCCACCAGCAGAGCTGGTAAGGACTATTCCCTGTTGGGCTATAAAAGTACAATAAATTCTGCTTTAAGGGAACTCTCACTATGCTTTAAGACAAGAAACAATAAAGGAGGAAAAAAGAGAGGGAAAGAGAAAGAAATGTTAATAATGTTTCTTCATTTATATTTTGCCATCTTCTCAAAAAGGTGGTAAAAGACTTTGGAAATTAGACTGGGGTTAATAATTCTTTACTATGGGTCAGGCATTGAGTTGATGTTGAGGTAAAGAGACTAAAGTAGAAGGAAAATAAGGTGGGCCACTGAGATGAAACCTGAGGTCAAGTCAGATATTGATCATCTGAGGGACTTGTGTACGTGAGCTGTAAGTTATCCTCTGAGCTTCCTAGCGGCCAACGCAAAGAGAGATACAAAAGGTCAAAAGATAGCAATCACTCTATAGAGTACTTCTGGGCTACCAAGTCTGAATGGAATTTCTTTGGTGAGTTTCCAAAACACAATGCTCCCAACAATACCCGCAGAGAGGCAGTATCCTGGCAAGTTTCAGAGGTCGTGCCCACATGAAGCTCCTGGTATCTTACAACATCCCTTGTTAAGCAGCAGTCACTCTTCAAATGTCTAAAGCAACAAGGTCCAGATACTTAGATGTTCAGTGAGACAAGCAAGTGAAGAGCCTGGATGGCAGAGCACACCTGGGCATGGGCACGCGCGCACAACACACACACGGCCCGCCAGGCTGCAGAAGCCTCACCACAGTGCTTTTACTCTATTTACTACGGGGAAATTCCTATTAAACATCTAAACTGGAAGAGCCTCAAAAGAAGAGTGCAGAATCCTTTTCTTACGATCTCAAAGGAAAAGATTACCTTCTGAAATAGCAGTGGCTCAGGGACAGTTCAATTTTGGTTAATAAGCTTGTTGGTTTGTTTCGTAACATACAGGAGAAATAAGTGGATGGGAAGAAAGTCTTTCAGGTGGTGCTGGTGGTAAAGAACCTGCCAATGCAGGAGACGCGGGTTCCATCCCTGGGTCAAGAAGATCCCCTGGAGGAAGGCATGGCAGCCCACTCCAGTATTCTTGCCTGGAGAATCCCATGGACAGAGGACCCTGGCGGGCCATGGTCCATTGACTTGCAAAGGGTCGAGACATGACCGAAGCGACTTAGCATGAATGTGTGCAGAAATTCTGCTGTCATGGAGTAGAAGGCACGGATGAGAAATAACAGGAGCGGCAGTTACCCTTTGCTGACTGCTGAGATATGGACTATATACTTTATGAAAACTGTCTCAATGAAGCCTCACGATCACCTTACAGGGAGTTACAATTTCTATCCTCCATGGACAGAAGAGGCACATATCAAGAGGTGTGAACAACAGGGACGCACCGTAGAGCACAGGGAACTCTACTCCACACTCTGTAACGGCCTGCATGGGAAAAGAATCTGACTCAGCTAAATAGAGCTGAGTCACTGTGCTGTACCCCTGAAACTAACACAACACTGTAAACAACTATACTCTGATAATTATTTTTTTTCAAAAGAAAGTGAAAGTGGATAAGGTAAGTGATGAGGGTAAGGGTGGGATGATATGGGAGAATGGCATTGAAACATGTTAATTATCATATGTGTAATCAATCGCCAGCCCAGGATTGATGCTGGGGGCTGGTGCATCGAGATTTCCCGGGGGAAGGGAGGAGGGAGGGAGGAGGGAGGGGGGTTCTGGAGGGGGAGCATATGTAAACCCATGGCGATATCATGTCATTGTATGGCAAAACTAATAAAAAAAAAAAAAAAAGAAAGTGAAAGTGAAGCCACTCAGTCGTGTCCGACTCTTTGGGACCCCATGGATTGTAGCCTACCACACTCCTCCGTCCACGGGATTTTCCAGGCAAGAGTACTGGAGTGGGTTGCCATTTCCTTCTCCAGAGATCTTCCCGACCCAGGGATCGAACCTGGGTCTCCTGCATTGTAGGCAGATGCTTTACCATCTGAGCCACACTAATCCTTGGAGTCAGAGATGGAAGGTGAATGCAAGCCCAGCTCCAGAGACCACCTATCATGGTGGGGACTATCTTCCAGATGCCTCTATAAGGATGGGCAGCAGAGGAGTGACCAGCAGCTGCCAGGGGATGGGTGTGAAGACTGCCATGGAGGACCCAGGAGGTTGCAGGAGGTCTGCAGTCCAAGCTGCCTCCGGACCTCAGTCAGAGAGGGAGCGGTGACATCAAAGGCTCATTCAGGCCCCACCGGCTCCACTGACTCCTTTGAGCATTTACCATGTACCAGGTCCTCTGCAGTTCACCAGAGA
Organism: Antilocapra americana; assembly: GCA_007570785.1. Lineage (NCBI taxonomy): Eukaryota > Metazoa > Chordata > Mammalia > Artiodactyla > Antilocapridae > Antilocapra > Antilocapra americana. The sequence goes on along the minus strand of ML664243.1, from coordinate 5,598,601 downwards.
AACAGAGCCTGTGCTCACAGTTCCTGAGGAACGCAGACTTGAAGGAGTGACCCCAGAGGGCTTGGAAGCCCGGGAGGAAGATACCTAGCTACTACTGGAGGCTGAGCACACCCTACACGTGGTTAGATTATTACAGGTAGAGGCGATAGAGCATGCAAAATGTGTGGCCTCTTTGGGGGTTGGCAATAGGAGAAGGAGGGTGGGGGGAGGAGCAGGGAACGTGTGAGGAGGCAGACACACAGAAAGACAGAGTGGAATGAAAAAAGGGGCGGGGGAGTATGCAGGGTGTGTAACACATGAGGACAGGGAAGCAAGCAGGACCAGTCCAGTCCAGGAAAGAGTCTGGGCCATATTCTGAGAGCAGCGGGGAATTCGGACAGATTTGGAGAAAGAGTAAGTGAGGGTCAAGTGCAGGTTCTAGAAGGGTCATTCCGCCTGGGTATAGAGGAGGCATAGGAAGGTGGGATGTAGACAGGTCAGGTGGAAGGGCATGGGAGGTGCATGAGGGCAGCAGCAGTTAGAACAGAAAAGGCCAGGAAAGGAAAAGAGACCGTGGGGAGGCAGACAACCTTATGAGAGGCTGGGTAAGAGGAAAGACTGGAGCAGATCCCTAGGGTGCTGGCTGAAGGTAACACAGAAGGGACACGGGGCTTTAGGAGTTTCAACAGGGCAATATCTGGGGGCTTGTGATATATTTGTTCAGATGATGTGCCTGGGAGGCATGGGCCCCGGGGAGTGACCCATGGGATGGACCAAAGAGGCTGCAGTTGGAGAGCCTGCTCCCTGTCACTACGCACCCTGATGAATCTCAAACCCCACTCTGGCCCACACGAAAAGAAATTTTTGATTACCACACCGTCTACATCAAGTCTAATCTCAGGCTGCCTCCTGTCACTGACCATATGGTGCAAAGAGGATGAAAATTTGAAGTTTCGGCTAAAACTCACTGGGGAAAAGCAAAAGGCAAACTTGAACTAATTGCTCCATTGGTTGAGATGACCTTTAGAAACAAGCCTGAACTTTTGTCGGCATGTTATCGGTATTTCCATCAGGAAGTATTTCAACCAGCTAATGTTTGCCAACTGGGAGGACCAAGTGTTCGGTTCAGCGTCAGGGTTTCTGTGCTAATCTGACCTTCTAAGGTATTTAAGGATACAAAGGCCAGATTCATCATTTGAGCTCCCACACCCGTCGCCTGAATACCATCATGCTAGGTCTCCCAACACGCGTCCAGACTTGCTGTCTACTTTCTCCTCCAAAAGAAGCCTAGTGCCCTAGCTTTTGAACTGACCTTACAAACCTTCTAGAGTCCCATACTGCTGAGGCCCCTTCAGCATCATCAATCCCTTCTGTAAAAAGAAGCATGCAGAGCAGTTAGGTACTTGGGCTCAGGAGCCAGCCTGCTGGGTTTGAATCTTGCCTTCAGGATTCCTTGGGCAAGCTACTTCACTGCCTTAAGCCTCAGTTTCACCATGTGTAAAATGCAGCTTGGAAGGGACATCAGCTTACACAGAGGCTAATATGAGATGTGTCTTGAGACTATTCTTATCACTGGTGGTGGCACATGGGGAGTTATCACTGGTGGTGGCACATGGGGAGTTCTTGATACATGAGGCCATTATGATCCAAAAGTCTTTGTTACTGAATCAAGTCTTTGTTACTGAATCGCATAGAAGGTGCTGGGTTAGGTTCAGTCCCTGATGGGGGCCCATGCAGCTGACCCAAAACCAGGGAATGTGCTTGTCTTCCTTCTTTTTTATAAGCAGAAGCAACAGATAAAATCATTTCTGCACAATTGAAGAAATAGCAGCAGGAGAAATCCAGTTTAATTCAATTCTCTTATTTTGCATAAAGAGACTTCAAGGAAAAGGAAGTTCCTCAAACGCTGACTGTTGTTGTGGGGGGCACACAGAGTGACAGCACTGTGCCATGGCAGGGCATGTGGAGAGGGCTTTGCCCCCTCTGGAAGCTTCCTCTAGCTCAAGGCGCCTTCATGGAGCTGCATCCCTGTAGGACCTTCTGTGCCCTTTGATGGCGAGTCAGTGCTGGGCCGAGCTGAGGACCCAGGATCGTGATCGCAACCAAAGCTGCCCATCTCGTCTCTTTCCAGCATGAAGGCCTTGTGTTCCTGATTCACCACCACGACTACTTGGCCTCTTGTTCATGGAACAGCCACCCTGCCTTCTCAGTTCCTTGTGTGAACAGTCAGGAGGGGAGTGGCATGGGGCAGGTGGAGGAGAGGCATGGGGTCGTGATGGCCAGAGAAGGAATGTGGCGCAGGGGCATGGCTCTCAGAGTGTCTCTAGAAGGGAACAGAAGCTTTCCCTTTGATGTTTCTTGGGTCTAAGTTGGCTTGAGTTGGGACTAGAACAATAGCTCAGGTTTGATTTCCAGAGTTCTTTATTAACAGGTATGAGAATCGCTATCCCCAGATTCCAGAAACCAGTGAGGGGGAGAGGAAGATGGCCCCTCATGAACATACTATACCCAGACAGAGGGGGCATTTGGTGGTGCTAGCGGTGTGGTGGTAGCCGTGAGCCACAGGATACCGAAACACACGGAAACTAAGACCATGAAGAGAGCTGCCATCTGACCTTGTGCCAAGTGTTCCCCGTGCATCATCCTCCTTCATCCTGACAGCATCCTGGGCAGGCTACGTCCAGCCCCAGGGCTGTCAAGCACTGTGCTCTACCTCCAACACAGATGTGTCTCCAGACAAGGAGAGAGACGATCACCCTGGCCCTGCATCTGGGGACAGGAAGCCTGAGATCAGCCCTCTTCTGTTGCTGTGTGACCTTGGAGAGGTCACGGAAGCTTTCTGAGCCCCACTCGCCTCCCTCCTCTAGCAAACAAGGTTGGTAAATATCTGCTGGCCCTTGAGAGGAGCAAATGACTTAAGACAGGTACGTCTGTGTATAAAATCACCTCTTCCATTATTCATATCCGGTCGCTCCAGCTCCAAAGGGGCCGTGATGAAAGGTGAGTACAAATGATGATGTGACTTATTGAAGGCTAAAGAGTCTCCGATGGCTCAAACAGAGCCACTACGCTGGGTCTAGCTTGTCTGGAGAGGCTTTATCATCCCGACATAGCCACCCAGGCAGAGAGTTAGGGATGTTTCTAGACTTCAGGGGTCAGTGCAGAGCCAAGGGGGTACTTGCCAGGGAAGACAGAACTCACACCAGATCATCTACACAGCTGGCTCAGTGTCCAGAAGAATCCCTCGGGCACCTCACGCCCAGCCCTGGTCTGAGCACTGAGAGGTTCTTTCTCCTGCCTCTGGCCACGCTTAGCCTCCAGCACCCTCCCCCTTAGCTGGCCTGTGTTTCCAGCAGCCCTAAACGGTCCAGTAACGGGCACCGGCCCCTCGCTGAAATGCTGCCAGCTTCCATGCAGACCCCAGCCTACGGGGACACACTTGTGGCTTCAGGGGCCATAGTCATCCAGTAATTGCAGCACATTCATTATACGTTTACTGGTAAATGTTCATGCCTTGCAGGGAGCAGGGAGAACACTGGAAATTTATCCTTCAGACTGGACACTTCACATCCCATTGTGAGGCTTTATCTTTATGCTCCTTTTCTTAGACTGTTCCCTCCCCTCCCCCCTGTCACTTGGTTTCTCCTGGGGCTGGGGGTGGGAAGAACTTAACTGCCTCGCCCTTCCAGAAGCACCAACACACTAAAAGGGGGTGAGGCTTGTATCACACCAGTCACCACCATGCAGAGGCCTAACTCTGCACATACCCCTTCCTTCCAATATTTGGGGAATTCTCTGAAGTCTGAGTCTTGGGATGCAAAGCCTCTTTCTACAGTGAAACCAGACAGTGCCAGACACTTGCTTCCTAGGTGCCCGGCAGGAATAACAGAGACAGACCACTGAGACTCTACCAAGCAGAGCAGATCCACAGGCAAAGGAGGAGTGGGTTCTTCAAAGAAAGGGAATTTGGAGGAATCTTTCTCAGAGGTTGAGCAAGAAGGGGTTCTGGGGCAGTGGCAGCTGGAGAGGGCAGTGGTGTGCACCATCATCTCTGGAGCTCAGTGAAGGTAGCAGCTTTTTCCTCAAGGGCAAGTATCCAGGGTGACCTGGGGTGATATTCCTGAGTAGGTAGTCTCCGGGTCTCATTTTCCATCTCTCTCTGAGCAAGTTTGTAGGCCATCCAGCATCATTTTTTTAAAGTCTTTATTGAACTTGTTGCAATACTGCTTCTGCTTCTTATGTTTTGGTTTTTTGGCCATGAGGCATGTGGGATCGTAGCTCTCTGACCAGGGAGCGAGCCTGCACCCCTGCCTTGGGGACCAAAGTCCTACCACTGGGTCACCAGGCAAGTCCCTAGCTAATACCATTTTTAATGCATTTCTCTTCTGCTCAAATGAACTAAATCTGATTTTATAGCTTAAAGCCAGGAATGACACAAATAATGGTAGCAATAATATTCCCATAAAATTTGTATTTTCATATTCCAGACACCGTCCCAAAGGTTTTCATATAATAGCTCATTTATTCCTAAAACATAGTCTATGAAGTAAGTGCTGTAAGCAGCCCTGTCTTATGGTGGAAGAAGCAGCTGGAGAGGTAGGTAACATAGGTCTCAAGTGTCACTCCTTCCTTTGACCATCTCCTAAGGAGCAGGCTTAAGGATGCAATCCAGAATTCAAGTCCTCATGCTTGGAGGTCCTAACTCTGGCTCCTGTGTGTTTGGACCTGGAGGGAGCCTTCTTTAAGGGGAAGAGTTTACACTTTCCTAGGCTTCCCACGTGGTGCTAGTGGTAAAGAATCTGCCTGCCAATTCAGGAGATGCGAGTTCAGTCCCTGGGTGAGGAAGATCTCCTGAAGAAGGAAAGGGCAACCCACTCCAGTATTCCTGCCCGGAGAACTCCATGGACAGAGGAGCCTGGTGGGCCACAGTCCATGGGGTCACAAGAGTTAGACACGACGGAGCATGCACACTTGCACACCTTTACATCTTCAAGTGTTCTCTGCAGTGAGGCTGAAATGTCTCCCAGACAGACCAAACTGGGGCCTTTCCCCTTGGTTGGTCTTGCTACAAACAACGGAACCAGGGTCCAAAGTGGGTCAAGCCCCTAGAGTGGCTTGAATACAGAACCACCTGAGGCATTTGGAGCCCTGGGGGGAGTTGGCTGCTGGAGGACAGAGGGTGTTCTCTGGACACATCACTGCTGACCTCAATCACCATCCCATGGTTGTATTAATTAGGCGAAGAGCTCTGCATACCGAGCTGTTCTCACATATGGAGGAGGTTTATAACTCAGGAAACCCACCACTAAAGGCCACCTGTCGAGCCGGAGAGTCAGATATAAACACAATACATCACGGTGAGGCTCTGCTAGTGGCCGGGTCATGAGTCGTCAGCTGGGAGTGATGGATGGTTTTCTCTTTGTTCTAATTTTGGCCAGTCACTTCGAGGATGAAGGCTGGGTTTGCCATTTCAGTCATCTTCTCTCTTTCCATGAGGAAGTCTAAAGTAATCATGAGTCCAGTGGGAAAGGGCGGGTGGAGGGGATCTGTTGGTGCCAGATTTTTATATTTATTTTTCTTGAACCAACTACAATAAGAGCATACTTGGGGAATAAAGTCTTTTGCACAGGGGTGGGGGGGGGCTTTCTCTGTTGGTCTGCTTGTGGTGCTGCTGGTTTACACGTGTCTAAATCCTGGCAAATAATAAAAGCCATTTCCTCAAATCTGGGGAATAGAAGGCATTTTGTTAAGAGATTTTCCCTTCTAAAACTCCAGAGTAAGTGTTTGCCTAAATTCTAGCTATGCTAGAGTGGGCTATTTAAAGGCTTTCTTTGCAGACTCTCCCAAACAAATCTGTGATAGGTTGACTGAGCTTGGTTTATGCCTATAAACACTCTAGAGAGAAGCACAGGAGACAGGTTCCTATGTACAGACAGAATGATCAAGCAGAAAACTCTTAATGGCAGTATTCTTTTCAGAATTCCCACTGCGTTTCATGCAAAGCCCTACCTGATCTGGCTCTTTGCTGCTTCTCTCTTGGATCTCACCCAGTACTTTCTCCAGCCACGCTCCTTTGATTTTCATGCTCCTAACAGGCCAAGCTAGTGCTCCCTTGTTTTACCATCCTTGAGATCCTTGCCTGGAGAGCTCTCATCTCACGAGACGGTGTGATCACCCTCCAAGGTGGGGCTGGCTCTTCCTTCACTGGCATTTGGAACCTTGCTCCTCAAAGTTTGGTCTAGCCTACATCAAAGCATGTCAGCGTTCCTGGGAAGCTGTCAGAAACATGAAGTCTTAGCCCCACTCAGCCCTTCTGAATCGGAATCTGCGTTTTTAACAAGATTTCCCAGGGGCTTCCCTCCAGGTCCCAGTGTGAGAGCATGGAATCAGAACTCAGCTTAAAGGTCACCACCTTTCTGTCACCTTGGACGCCTTCTCTGACCACCGCAGCCTCCTAAGCAGGGTTCCTCCCACTCCTAACCACCTCCTCCAAAGTCTGTTCTCTGCATAGAACTTAACAGAACTTGACGTTTCTGTTTTACTTTCAGTCTGTCTGTGTGGTTGTAGTCTCTGAAGCCTCGGTGGGACCAAGAAATTGTTTGTTTGGTCCACCTGAGTGTTCTCCGAGCCAAGATCAATGCCTGACACATAGCTGGAGTAGGTGTCCAATACCTAATGAATTATTCTTTTCAACTTTATAGAGTATAGACAAATAAAATCATCAGCTATAAGGTATAATTATCTTGATTTGATACACATATACATTTTAAAAAGTTTCCCTCATCTAGTTAATTAATGCATCCATCACTCACACATTTATGTTTTTCAATAAACAATTCTAGAATGAATGTTTAAGTCCATCAATCAGTTAACTGTGACTACAAGACCACCCTCCCGACCCTCCCTCTCTATGGATAGATCAATTGATCTATCTATCTAGTCTGTCTCTGGGGGTCTTAATTCAACAAATCCCACCAGAGAAGTGAAGGGAAGGGCATCAGGATCTTGGGGTGAGGTGATAGCTCCACTCCCTCTTTGTGTACCTGCAGTGTGGTGAGAGGTACCCTAGGAAGGCCCCTTACCAAAGCTGAGCCCCATTTTACCCTGGGAGAAAGGTCCTTGCAGGAGATCCACCAACAAGGGCAGGGCCCTCAGAGGAGGTTTCATTCAGGACAAGCAGGCCCACTGCTGGCTCTGCTGCTCAGTGGGTCTGATCCAGGCTACAGGGAGTTGCAAAGGGATTACAGGAAAGAAGATAAATTGGGTTTCTCCAATAGTTTACGAAGAGTGCTATTCAAAGGCCAAAGGAATCAGGAGTCCTTTTTAGACTTAAAGGAGATCAGAGAGACTATATATTAGGGCCAGGGTTTGTTCAGGGGGCTGTGATTATTACCCTGCACTGGCCTTTGGGGGGCATTCAGTGAGTATTAGCTAGATGGACAGTACTGCAGGCCACACCCTGCAGGGAAGCACCACCCAGATGCCCTTTCGCTCTTCTGCCCTCCCACCTCCACTCTCTCTCTCTCTTTCCTACCTTCCCTTCCTTTCTTATTTATCCCTCTCCCCATTTCTCTCCCCAGCTTGCTAAAACCTCTTTTAATACAATACATGTAGGAAAGAAACAGTCAAAAGTTAGTTTTCCCTGCTCTCATACTTACTCAAACAGGGGAGGGAGAACAGAATAATTTTGTCTTGCAAGCCTATGAGAAGTAGGGGACATAGTAGAACTCAATCCATGGCAATTCCAGTCTTTGGAAATTCAAGAATAGGTTGGAGAATATTGCAATTAGCATTTCCCAAGAAAATTCTTTTTAATTTCAGGGACTTGAGAAAAGCTAATCAGAAATAGAATCTAGTTCACTTCACTCAGTACAGGACGTGATAGACAGTCAGTGAAATAAATTGAACTGATGGATTTGGGGAAAATTAAGTACTTAGAAAATAATAAAAATATACCCCAACTTTACACCACCCTCATCAAAGAGAAAGGCATGTGCAGGCAAACATATCAAAAAGTCAAGAGTGGATTATCTCCTGATGGGCTTATAAGTGTTCAAAATGAACACTTACAACTTCCTTAATTCTTAAAAAAAGAAAATGTCATTATAAAATATTAAATATTATTTTTAAAAATAGCAACACTTTCCAGGTATACTCTTTTCACGCTGTGTCTCTTTGGACACACAGCCAATTTGCCACCTGGGCCAATTGACAAAGGCAGCCTCCATGTCCAACCCACACAGGATCCAGACAGCCAGCTGTCTGTAAGGTGCAGAATCTGGGAAACACTGTTTAATTTTGTGGGACATGGTCTGGGCCTCCACGTTCACTGTGCACCCCCTGACCCCTGGGGAATGTATCCCAGACATATATCACCCTCTCTGGACCCCAACCACTGACTGCTTCGCCTAAGTCACATCAAGTTACAAAGAAGGTTGAGCGATAAGGTGATGTCCAAGCGCAATGACTTCTTAAGCTCAAGTCCAACCAGCTCTAACTGGCCTAAAGCAGTGAGAACAGGCTGGTTTTGAAATAAGAACTCCAATCTCCTCCTTTTCTCTCCTTTTGCTTTTCCTGCTTCATGCTCTGCTTCTTCCTGGTTTCTCTGCTTCTCTTATCCTCTCTGCCTTCAGACCTCATGGCATTTTGTATCCCAGGCATGCCAGGAAGTCTGGGCACTGTGGTCACAAATGTATTGGGTTGGCCAAAAAGGCAGTTCAGGTATAGAAAAATCCAGACTAACTTTTTGGCCAATCCAATATGTCTCTTTGGAGACACAGCACCAGTAAGTGAACGTTTTCACTCCCATCTTACAGACGAGGAATAGAGACTCAGAACATACGGCCAAGGGGAAATCACAGAACTAGGATGTGGGAAAAGGCTGGCCTCCTCCAAACCTGGGGATCTTCCTTTCCCTACCTCTCCGTTTCCTTCTCTATTTTTTCTCCAGAATCCCCTTCCCCTCACTTTCCTTATTTTATCTCTCCTCTTTTTAAGGAGCACATCTACAGTGAGAAAAGAAAAAAATAGACATACAATGGAAATAAACTGAGCTTGGCTTACACACATGGTATCTCAATAAATAATTTCAACAACTCAGTAGGACAAGTAGTATGCATTCATTCAAATACTTACTAAATACTAACAGTGCAGCAAATATCACAAATATGACACTCAGAGTGAAATAAGTTAAAAAAGGATACAATCCCTACCCTCAAGTCACTTACAGTTCAGCAGATACTTCCGTTATCATTTGTATTCAAAAGATAAAGAAACTGAGTCTTGGAAAAATAATTAGTCTTCTCCATGGCTTAGTTCAAACTCAGAATACTCCTTTTTGACCCCAGATTTCAAGCTTGCTATTGGCACCAGAAAGACTCCTCTGTCCATGGGATTCTCCAGGCAAGAATACTGGAGTGGGTTGCCAGGCCCGCCTCCAGGGGATCTCCTGACCCAGGGATGAACTCCTGTCTCGTTTGTCTCCTGCACTGGTAAGCAGGTTCTTTACCATTAGCGTCACCTGAGAAGCCCACAGAATTCTGGGGCCTATGCAAAATATCATAGCCTCCCAGAATCAACCTTCCTCTTTAACTCTTCAAACACACACACACACACAAAAGACAAAACAGAGAGCGAGAGGGACAGAGGTGGGAAGGAAGAAAGACAGAAAAGCAGATGCTTGGCCCTCAGCCCGCTGTATCCCAAGGCAATGACTCACTGATGAATTCCTTTTTTTCCATCCAGGAGCGAACATACTTCCAGGGGCCCAAGGCTTTCAGGCCAGGGTTTGCCCAGGTGGTTGTTTAAACCAGAGAATGAATGAAAGAGTGAGGCGTGTCATTATGCACCTGCCTCCTTTCAGCTGTTTTGTTTTCAGATTTCACAGCCTCTAGCTAAACAAAGAAGCTTTACCTACTTCTCATCGGGGTCTCTGGCAGAGAGAATTTCAATTTGTTCAATGGAAAGGAAGACTCCCACTGACCGGCAGAGAGAGCAGGGTCAAGGACGGGATCCCCAGCTTCAGGACCCCGTGGGAAGATGCTGCTGCTGCTGAGGATTAGGAGGATGAGAGCACTGAGCATTTGTTGGGCATCTATATGCCAAACTGTATGGTAGGTGCTTTTACAAACAGTGAGAGTTAGTTGCTCAGTCGTGTCTGACTCTTTGCGATCCGAGGACTGAAGCCCATCAGGCTCCTCTGTCCATGGGATTTCCCAGGCAAGGATACTGGAGTGGGTTGCTGTTTCCTCCTCCAGGGGATCTTCCTGACCCAGAGACTAAACTGGGGTCTCCTGCACTGCAGGTGGATTCTTTACCACCTGAGCCACCAAGGAAGCTTCTACATATAGGATCTCATTTAACTCACATGAAGGATTCTGGAGGTAGATACTATCATCCTGCCCACGGTAAAGGCAAGGAGCCTGGGCTGGGAGACAGGACATACATGCCTAGGATTTCCCCGTGAGTAGGTGACAGAACCAGGACTTGGTCCCAGGCTCTCTGGTTCCCAGACCTGTACAGGCACATCTGTTATTACTCCCCACTGAAAGCTACAAGGCCATGGCAGACATTCAGTCAATGTTAGCTTCCTCTTTATTCTGGTAAAACACCTCTGGGGAGGCTGCTTCTCATAAAATGCACCCCCGCCCCCATCAGCCACTCCATATTCTACCATACAGCCAACTCTGCAATCAGGAGAGGAGACCTCTGCAGTGTCTATCCCGCATCCTTCGTGCTGCTGGTGAGCCCCCCGACCTCAGCCGGCTGCCCCCAAAGGGCGCCTCGGTGCCGCTGGCGTTCCCTGCTATGACCAGATTCCTGGGTGATTCGTAAGCCCAGAACGTTTAAGAACCACTGCTCTAGACAGCATTTGTGCTTGGTTTCTCTGAACCATTTATCATATTTCAGGGCTTGAAAGAAAGAAAGAAAACAAAAACATAAAAAGCCAGGCACCCTGCAGGAGCTGACAGGATAACCTCTGACCTACAGCTGAGGATGGGAATGACTGAACAGCAAGCTCTGTGCCTGCACCCCACCCCCTCGCTCCCCTCCCCCGCAGCCTGTGTGGACTTGGAAATGGCCTGGGGAGGTTGGGGAGGACTGGATGGACACGAAGGCTCTGCACGAGTCCCGAGGGCCCGGGCCAGGCTTGGTCAGCCAGGTGCCCGCCACTTACAAGAATACAATTTTCACAGGTTGAGCTCTACCTGTAGTGCTGAGGGTGGATGCCTTTCTCTTTCATTAAACAAGGGCAGGGGGTACACAGCAGGGTAGAAAGGAGTCTGGGAGGGGAGGAGAGGAAGAGGGCTTCATGCTGGTACAGGCAGGGGCTGGCTGGGCCTCCAGCTCCCAGCCCGGGCCAAATGGAGCCGGAGAGACCCGCGGGTGCATAACTCATCTTAATGAAGGGCCTCAGGAAATCTGCCATGCCCTCAGGTTCGGCAGGAAGCTCCCAGCCATTCTGCCGACACTTGTCCCCAAATGTGCACGTGCTAAGGCTCCTTCCTCCTGGGGTTTTTATGGCATACTTTGGATCAACTGGAGGCTTCAGAACTTTCTCTCATCAGTGCCTCTGAGGAGTGGGGGATGCAGAGCTGACAGGCCTGCTCTGGGAAGGTCCCAGAAGCCACGAGAAGCTCCTCCACTCAACAGCACATGCCCTGCTCAGCCGAGAGCTAGTGGAGGTAGCGGTGGTGGGTGCAGGAGGCTGGATAGAAGGACTTATACTCACAGCAGCTCAGAACACTTCAGATTTACCAGAAATTCACTGCCCGGTGCTCTTTTTACAGACACGGTGTTACTGCTCATAATAATACACATATACGTACGCATCGTGGGTTTTCAGCTGAAGAAACAGAAGCTCAGAGGGGCTGCGTGATCTGCCCAAGGCCACACAGCTGGAGAGTTGTGGAGCCAGCATCAGAGCCCATGTCAGTCTGACTCCAGAGCCCCCACACCATAAGACTGAGTGAGTACTTCATGAGGTAAAATATATTCAACTTCTCTTTTAATGTAAACAACTCCCTACAAGGTCCTTGTAATTAACACATTTTGCAGATGTGGAAGACAGAGCTCAGACAGGCATCAGGATTTGCAGAAACTAATGAAGGAAGGAAGTATCCTTAGCCAGAACTCTGCAGCCTGAGGCCCTCCCAGCACACTAGTCCATGAATGCAAACCTGCACTAAACTAACTACCGATTTCCACAGTTTAGTTTGAAGTTCCCAATCTTTGCTAGCTTTTTTTCATTTATCCCACACTCCCAAGGAAGCTCACAAAAACTGAAGATGGAGGGCTTGTATACCACGCCACGTTTTTGTTTTTAATCTACAGAACCTACAGTTTGAGTTGTTGGCCAAATATTGAGTTAAGATAATGATGAAATCAATTTTTTAGAATATAGTATGCTTCACCTATTTCCAAAAGAGAATGAGAAAACTTATCTTAAAAAATAACACACAAGCCTCCTCCGCCACACTGTGAGCTCCAGGTTGGATGTCTGTCTCTTGATGCTCTGTATTCTGCCCTTTTGACCCCAAGGCCCAGGGCTTTGAAAAAGTGTGTGTGTCGAAATTATGTGAAGAATGGGAGAAATGACTGTACCAGGGCTAAAAGTTACCACAATTTGCCATTTAATCAGTTCAGATTATTCTGGCAACCCTGGAAGAAAGTGAAGAAATGACAGAAATGAAGTTAGTTAATACTTTTTTCCCTTGTAAGACCCACAGCTTCTTTTTCACCTCAGATTGGTACCTTCATCAGCAATTGTACATAGCTTCCAGCTCCTTTTGGCTAAGTTTATCCCTGTTCCCTCCTTGTTTCAATAACATCATTCACAGGTCATTGATAAACGTGCTCCCACCAGTTCAACTGAGCTCATCCATTTTTTTCTTCCAGCTCCAAAGAAAATGAAGTGATCGTAGAATCAGATAATCTGATCTTTGTGAATGACTACCATATGTGACATAATGTTTCCAAAAATCAGAATTTTATTTCGTTGCACGCATGTCTCTCTATCTGAGAACCAATTAGTTACCTGAGAGAGGGAATGGAACACACAAAGGCCCTAAACAAAACTAACTTCACTGTTGATTCTACTTCCATATATATTATGCGCTGCTGCTGCTGCTGCTGCTAAGTCACTTCAGCCGTCTCCGACTCTGTGCGACCCCACAGACGGCAGCCCACCAGGCTCCCCCGTCCCTGGGGTTCTCCAGGCAAGAACACTGGAGTGAGTTACCATTTCCTTCTCCAATGCATGAAAGTAAAAAGTGAAAGTGAATTCACTCAGTCATGTCTGACTCTTAGCGACTCCATGGACCGCAGCCCACCAGGCTCCTCCGTCCATGGGATTTTCCAGGCAAGAGTACTGGAGTGAGGTGCCATTGCCTTCTCCGATATTATGTGCATTTGGTTTCAAAAACACATGGTTATCTAGATACACATGCAAACGTCCATTGCTGGGCAGGACACACATCTATTCCTTTAAGAGAACAGATTCTTATGTAAAGGGTCTGTGGGTTAACTGGGCCCTGAAAGCTTGGCGGATCTAACACCCCCTCTCCCTCCAAAGCACAGGCACCAAAAGATCAAACACTGGGCTGAAAAGAGATCCACCGAGCCTTTAGCAGCACTTCCTAGCTGCAGAAGAAGTGCCATCAACATGCCTTAGTTAAACTTCACACAATCCCACACTGATGAGATCTGGGGCTGCAAACTGGCAAACAGGAAACTGTCCCTGTGATCTGCTCTTCAAAGGAGAGCCTCTCCAGTGTGTTTGCCAGTTCAGAGTTTAATTAGCCATCTCTATGTACTCAATCTGGGCTCAGCAGGGAGGTCCAAACACCTTCAGGGCTGGAATCAGCCTCTGGGAAGCACAGAGCACTGCTCAGAGCTCTGTCCACCAGGGACCTGGCATGCCAGCCACCTCCAGGAATTCCTCCTTCCCCTTCCCAATTTTTAGGGGCCTGGGGGGAGACCTGGAATTCTTCTAGTCTGCCAGGCAATTAAAGAGAGGGAACTCATTAGAGGTACAGAAAATACCCAGCTGGAGCAGAACTGTCCATCCTGTTAATTCTGCTTGACTCACTTAGTAACCACCCCACCACCCTCTCAAGGTTTTGTATCCCCTTGGGATTTTACTCTCTTCTCTGGGAGAACAGTCAGCTCCTTACCAGTGTCAACATGTTCAGACCTGGCACTTGTTCTTTTCAAAAGTGTATCCATTTTGGTATAAGAATCAAAAGAATCTTTTGTTTCAATTGTGTGTGTGTGTGTGTGTGTGTGTGTGTGTGTGTGTGTGTGTGTATGTGTGTGTGTGTAAAAGGCGCTTGCTCCTTGGAAGAAAAGCTATGACAAACCTAGACAGTGTCTTAAAAAGCAGAGACGTTACTTTGCCAACAAAGATCCGTCTAGTCAGAGCTGTGGTTTTTCCAGTAGTCATGTATGGATGTGAGAGTTGGACTGTAAAGAAAGCTGAGTGCCAAGGAATTGATGCTTTTGAACGGTGGTGTTGGAGAAGACTCTTGAGAGTCCCTTGGACTGCAAGGAGATCCAACCAGTCAATCCTAGAGGAAATCAATTCTGAATATATATTGAAGGACTGATACTGAAGCTGAAACTCTAAATCTTTGGCCACCTGATTCAAAGAACTGACTCACTGGAAAAGACCCTGATGCTGGGAAAGACTGAAGGCTGGAGGAGAAGGGGATGACAGAGGATGAGATGATTGGGTAGCATCACCAACTTGATGGACATGAGTCTGAACAAGCTCTGGGAGTTGGTGATGGGCAGGGAAGCCTGGCTTGCTGCAGTCAATGGGGTTGCAAAGAGTTAGACACGACTGAGCGAATGAACTGAACTGAACTGTGTGTGTGTGTGTATGTAGGAGCAGAGGTGTGTATGAGTTAACTCTTTCACAATATAATATCAGAGTCTACAAAGCTGCAGTGCAATCTGCCCCTCACCCATACCTCGCTGGCTCAGTCTAACACTCTGCCGGTGTCAGTCGCTGAGCTCTGCCTGGCTCACTGTGATGCTGCAGACCGCAGCGCCCCAGGCTCCCTGTCCTGCACCGTCTCATGGTGCCTGCTCAGACTCCCGGCCATCGAGTCGGCGATGCCATCCTGCCACCTCATCCTCTGTCGTCCCCTTCTCCTCTTGCCCTCAATCTTTCCCAGCATCAGGGTCTTTTTCAATTGAGTCTACTCTTCCCACCTAGTGGTCAAAGTATTGGAGCTTCGACTTCAGCATTAGTCCTTCCAGTGACTATTCAGCGTTGATTTCCTCTAGGATTGACTGGTTTGATGTCCTTGTGGTGACAGATTTTATTTTCTTGGGCTCTAACACTACCAAGGGGAAACAAAAAAGGTGGCTTACATCTTTAAATCATGATATTTCATACACAAAAATTCAGTTTCCAGTTTCCTTTAAAAACAAAAAACCAAAAGATGATGGCAAGCTGGGCCCACAACTTTTTGCATGACAAACACTGCCTTGAGGGAGCCCCTTTCAGCAGGTGGGCCACTGCATTTGGTTGGGGGAGGGCTGTGTCTCTGAAATCACAGTTGGCCCAGCTGGCTTCCCCAGGGAGGAAGGAGCCCCTTTTCCTAATTTACTCAAAGGTTTCCTATGGGCTAGAGGAGCCCAGTTCCCTCCACTAGCCACCTGACCAACTTCACCCACTCCAGTTACTTTCTTTTCCCAGCAGGGGTGTCTAATCCCCACTACAGACTATAAGGACTTACAGCTCTAAACTTTTTACAAGTTCACAGCACCAATCCATACATTAGATTTCTACCCAGGCTTTAGGAGAAAATTCTTTCTGGGTTGCTATCCAAGTCCAATCTTTTCTAGACCCCATGTTGCTGGCTTTCTCCAACTCAGCACCCCTCCTTCTGCTCCAGCTTCCCTGCTTCCCTGGGTCCTGGAAAAACACAAAACCTGACTCCTGGAGCCAGAGCAGGTCAGCTGGAAACATATGTGGCTTATTATACCACAGAGTTATAAAGAATAAGACTGGCTGGTCCAATTTCTTTGTGGAACAGCCTGCTGTCTCTGAGGTTGTCAACAATCTTGGGCTTCTGCTTTTATGACATCTTCTGACTCAGTGAGCAGACCTGGGCAGTAAAATGCAAATCATTTCGACAGTCAATTAATCCCACTGAAATCTCTTCAACTAAAACAGCAGTAAAAGAGTAGGGGGCCAAGGGGAGGGGAGAAGTTTTTCTCTCTCATCTTTTTCTACTCAGATATAACCTACAAAACTTAAAGGACTTTTAATTGTCCAGATCCACCCCAATCCCCCAAATTCAGGCCACATGCATGGCTGTTTAAGCCTTAATGAAAATTAATGAAATGGAAACAAGAAGGCAGTTTCTGCTGTGAATTACCACTGCCTGGTGTCAACACCCAAACCAAACACTGCCTACCCAGCTCAGCAAGAGGGATCACAGTCTTAGAGAGACCAGCCAGTGGGATGCAATGCCTACCCCAGTCCTAATGCTGATTCATCCTCTCCCTGGTTTCTGGAATAATGAAAGGTCAATGAGTTCATGAAAATTCCTTCTGTCATTTTCTCAGCTGGATAGAGTGTGTTCAGGCCACAAGCAGAGATGTCATGGGCACTGAGAAACAGCACCATCTTGTCCCTCGTCTCAAAGCTGGTCCAGTGTTGACATCTCTGATCCTCATCTGACTCAGCCACAAAGTGCCAGCCCTCAACCCCCAGCCCAGCTGAAGTCAGCATTAGCACCAAAGTTAACTCCATGGGTGCTCAGAGGCCTTGATTTGAGGTAGTCAGCATCCTCAGCAAAAACGCTAACCCTCCCTAAAGCCAACAGCATTTCCACTCTCAGTCATGGGGTGTCCTTCAAAAAGCATGAGCATCCTATATGAACGATTTTTATTCTCCTGAAAGAATGGCCAAGGCCAAGGAGCACAAACACCTTTTTTCCAAAAGCTTAGAGCTCCAATTTACACAAAAACAGAACAGAAATGACTTGTAGGAAGGCATACAGCTAGGATCAGAATCCAAGCATCCAGAGTCACTATTCAAGTTCTAAAATTAGGTTGGCATCTCCCCAGTCCTTTCCCATTCTCTTTATTCTCCTATCATCTATCTTGTTTTTCCAGGTCACTTACAGGGGGTGGGGCATCCCTGGTTTCTAAGAAGGTGGGGAAACAAAGGCAAGAGGGCAGAAGTGCCCCTAGATGCCAACATCCATGTCTCTCTGCATTAGATGGTGCCACTACTCTTCTCAAGGCAGACACTCCCTGGATTCTCTAACAAAGGGCAATGGTTTTAGATAAGGTGGGAACTAAGCAACCATCTCTCCTTTCCTGTGTCTGTGTGTGTGTGTGCTGGGTCGGGGGTGTCTGGTACTGGTGAGAGAAGTCTGTCCTTCCTCCTAAGTTGTTCTTATCTTGGCCAGGAGCTATATGCCTCAGAAGCTTTAGGGTCCAGTAAGGAGTTTGCAAAATGCTGAGATCCACATTGCCCTCTGTGTGTGTGTGTGCGTGCCCAGTCACTCAGTCGTGTCCGACTCTTTGCGACCCCACAGACCAGCCCACCAGGCTCCTCTATCCATGGGATTCTCCAGGCAAGAATACTGGAGTGAGTTGCCATTTCCTTCTCCAGGAGAACTTCTCAGCCTAGGAACTGAAGCCATGTCTCCTGTATTCACACACAGATTCTTTGCCACTGCACAAGCTGGTTTCCCGTCCATTTTTTTTTCCCTTAAAATAGTTGTTCTTTGCCTCCACCACCACAGAAATAATTACAACAACAACGGGGATTGGAAGAGCTGACCCGAAGACAATCGCAGCAGGAACCTAGCATTTTTGAAGAAGGTATGCATCTACAAGCCACCAGAAGCAAGGAGTACGGAGGAAGCAGTAATCACACACAAACAAGGCATGGGGCAGGGCCCCCCAAGGTCAGACGGTGAGCACTGGCTGCTAAACCTGCCTATGCATAACGCTCTCCAGGGAGCTGTGGAGACTACAGATGCCAGGCCCCTTCTCAGAAATGCTGAAACTGGGTCCCCAGAGATGGGGCCAGAGAAACTGTCTTTTGAGCAAAGGTGTCTAGAATTCTCTGGCAGCCAGCCCCGGTCTCCGGGCCTGAACGCAAGTGCTAAGGCACCTTAGGATCCCTTCTCCATCCTTCACTCTGGCTATCCATCATTGAGTTCAAGGGCTTCTTGGGAGGTGGCAGGCCCCTCTGTAGCTGGAAACTTCTAGAAGCGTCTTCCTGGTGTTTGGATCCCAAGGTTCTCTCATGTGGCGTCTATGTCCAGTACGTGATACCTCATTACTTGAGAAGAAAACTCATTGCTCAAATCCTACAGCTGGGTTGGGGGAGTGAGGTGGTATCTGTCCCTGACCTTCTGTGGCTCAGTTGAGCCCTACCTTAGGTAGCTTCCGGCCTGGACTACATTCTTCTCCCTTCTAAGGATACAATATCGTTGACTCCACTTCCCACACCCAAACGCCACAAGAGCCTGCATAACCCACCTTCTGTTTTTCCTATCTGCCCTCCCGGGAGAGCCCTTTACTTGAGATGTTGGTGCTCCAGTCACATGCATCTTTTTTCAGACCCCAGATAGCTCACTTCTGCACCAGGGCTTCTGCATATATCTTGCTCTCCCTCTGGAATATCTCAGTTGGAACATCTCCTAACTCCACTCTCTACAAGGAGCCCTCATGACCCTCCACCCTGGGCTGGACATCCCATCATTGTATTTTTCTAAAGCTCTGTTACTTCCCTTTCATACACTGCCTACTGTTTGTCATCATGTATTTAACTGGGTGGCTAGTTGATTAGGGTCTACTTTTTCCATTCAACTAAGGGTTCCAAAGAGGCAGGATCTGGCTGGCTGGTTCACCACTGCAGCTCTCGGCACAGCAGTCCTAGACTATTCCATCCTTCAAGTCCCAGCTTGGACTTGGCATTGGTCAGGGGGCTACCAGGAAAACTGAAACCACCTTAAGTGTTTCCTACAGAGGGAATTTTATGCCAGGAAATGGCTGTGCAGGTGATAGAGGAGCTGAGAGCCCAACAGATGATGCTGAGCTACTTCACAGGAACAGTGGAAGCTGTTCCCAAGTCTAGGCTGGAGGCCCGAAAGGAGCAGGTTATGTTACCAGAGCCCAGAGACCCATCTGGTAGGAAATGCAAAGGCCAAGGATACACAGGCTCTACCAAAAAGGCTACGAGGCAAAAAGGAAGGCAAAGAAGAGGAGATACCCTGGCTTCTCCCTCCCTCCCATTCTGCTCCCCAGCATCTCCAATGAATGGCTCCTTGGGAGAATTCAGATGGAAGCCAGTTGACACAGGAACCACAGCCTTCAGGCGTTATCCCCCACCCCAAGACACAGAGTGTTTCAGGAAGGGAACTGGGTCTGAGGGCAAAGGAGCCCTAAGAGCTGAGGTCCCTAATTCTTCTAGGAACCCTCTCTTGCCCCATTTCAGGCTGGACTAGGGAGTTTGGTAGGCTGAAAAATTCCCTCCCTGAAAAAATATATGTATTTTCTAATCCCTGGGGCCTCTGAATGTTACCTTATACAGCAAACTTACCTGTGCAAAAAATGTGATTAAGTTACAGATCTTAAGAGGAGGAGCTTATCCTGGATGCTCTGGATGGACCCTAAAGCCATCATAAATATCTTCATAAGAGAGAGAAGACAGATCCACAGAAAACAAGGTGATGTGAAGACAAGATGAGACGGAGATGGAAATGATGGAGCCCCAAACCAAGGCATGCAGGCAGCCCCCAGAAGCTGGAAAGACTAGGAACAGATTCTCTCCTAGAGCCTCCAGAGGGACTGCAGTGCTACCAACACCCTGATTTCAGGCTTCTGGCCTCCAGAAAGGTGGCAGAATGCATTTCTGCTGTTTTAAGCTACACTGTATTTGTTACAGCAGCTACAGGAAACTAATCCAGTTCCCCTCAGTTGTGTTCCCACAACACCCCCTGCTTACCCCTGTAGCTCACTGTCCCTTTGCACTGAAGTAGCCCATTTCATTGTTTTATCTGTCCAACTAGACTGACCTCTTTGAGGGAGGGCTATGTCAGGGGTGGTTATTTCTTCAGTTCCCTGCACGTGCTAAGTTACTTCAGTCATGTCCAACTCTTTGCATCCCTATGGACTGTAGCCAGACAGGCTCCTCTGTCCATGGGATTCTCCAGGCAAGAATACTGGAGTGGGTTTGTCATGCCCTTCTCCAGGGGATCTTCCCCACCCAGGGATTCAGCCCACATCTCTTACATCTCCTGCACTGGCAGGCGGGTTCTTTTCCACTAGCTTCACCTGGGAAGCCCTGGTCTCTGCATAATGACTGGCATATGATGGATGCTAAGTACATATTATTGAATTAAATTCAGGTTTAAGCCACATCTGATCTTCGATCTCTTACTTAGGAGAATATTGCGCAAACGAAGAGGTTAACACATTCTAACATTTCTAGCAAACCTGTCAGACTTTAAATGTCAGGCCCCATCATCCAGGCCCCACCTCCCAGGGCCCCGAAAGGGATACCCTCTGCTTCAGGTGGCAGGAAACAGTCTCCAGATGGCAGCTGCGGTCCCACTCTGCCTACCTATCCAACCCATGGTCCACGAAAGTGATGGTGAGCCACTGGGGAAAAATGCTCTTCTATCTAGCTTTTTTCTTGAGTCATTCAACTCACAGCCTGGGGCCAGGTCAAAAGTTTCTTTGGAGATCCCCTGTGTTAACAAGCTGGAAGCCAAACAGCACAGTGTGGTACGGCTTTTTGCTGAGTAGTTAATTAACGAGGGGATAAGCTACCTTGACAATCACTGGAGCAAACAGCCTCGCTGTGCATTTGTAAAGAGCGATGGGATTAGTTTCCAGGGAGACAATAGGGAAATGACAAGGCGGGAAGGCTCGATGGGGCCCTGGCTTCCTTGGCGCTGCTCCCTGCCCGCCTCTCCTCCTGCGCACAGTGCAGAGCCTCGTGGAGGCTGGACCGGCCGGTTACCAGCCGTCACTCAGCGCTGCTGACGGCTTCAGAGTCCGCTCAACGGTGCCCTGAGTCAGGTGAAGGACTTCCTGGAAATCACACTGCCTGAGCCTGACAGCCCAAGGAGGTGGCGTGTTCCGGGGAAATCACTGAGTGACCCAGGGGAGTGACTCAAGAGGTGGGCAGGGCTGATCATGCCCAGGTGATCATGATCAAGCAGGTCATGGGTGCTGGCTGACCCACAAGAGAGAGGAGGCAAGGTGTGGTGGTTGCTAAGGGCCAAGGAAGAGGAAGATGGACTGCAGTGGACATGTGCCATTTCAAGTTATTTCTTCCACTCCATTTCACTCTACTTCACTCCGCTGCATTCCATTCCACTACTTTCTGCTGCCCCCCGGCTCAGGGGGAGGTGTCGTCTGCCTTCCACTGAGAAGCCAAAATGGCCAGCTCATTTCCCAGCCTCCTCTGCAGCAGGATGCAGACACGCCATGCAGGTGAGAGCACCAAAGTCACACTAGCTGTTGAACAGCCATCAGGGGGAGGACGCTGGAACCCACCAGACACACGAAGGAGGCTGAGCCAGTCAGACACCCCCGCCTGGGGTTTTTGACTCTGAACCACTTAATGAAGAAGCAGTGTCAGTCAGCATGCAGAATTCTGGCAGGGGACACAGCAGAGGACACTTGCGGGACAGCAGTGCCAGGGCGTGACTGTCTGTGTCCAGGACAGTGGCCGGGCTGCGCCAGCCTCCCCTGCGTCCAGCCCTCTGTGGTGCTGGAGCACCCTCTGCCCTTGCTCCCAGACCTGTCCCCAGCCCCGGATACCTTCAGATCCCGAGCTATGCTGCGACTCACCCGGTTTACTTTCTAAATCAATTTGCTTTTAGCCAGGGTGGACTTCTTATTCTTTGGAATATTCACCCAGCCTCACTCAGACTGTCTAGTGCTTTATTTCTAAGTGGTTGGAGAAAGTGACAAAAGCTTGCCCTGTTTTTTTTCCAGAACAGAGTTCTGGAAAATGACTTTCATTCTTTTCTTTCTGTCACAGCATAAGGGGTTGGATATACTAGTCAGGCCTCTTTGCGGTGTAAGTGACAGAAACTGGTTTAAGCATAATGGGGATTTATTGATATGTGTGAAGGACAGGAGCGAAGAGGATCTGGGCACAGAGGGAAGCGGCATCAACCTCTTTCCCTGTCTTCATTCTTAGGCAGGTTCCATGTGTGGAGTGGACTCTGGCTCCTCCAGGCTTACATCCTACCAGCTTAAAAGTGTCCGTAGAAAAAAATAAAGACTATTTTCCCAAAAAGGTCAGCACAATCCTGGGCAAACTTGGGTCATCCGTCCATTTGAACCTATGGATCAGGTCGGGCATGGTGAGGGGCAGAGGCAGACTGGCCTGGGCTAGACTGTACCATGGGGTCCACTGGAGACGCTTGTCTCCCATCCTCTCTACTTCCTTTGCCTATGAGAATTAAAGCCTAACAGCAGAGTAACTCACATTTTAAAAATTTTAGTCATTTATAATTAATGCATTATTAGTAGAATTTAGTTGCCTCCCTATACACTGTGCCAGATAGAAGAGAGACTGTTTATTCTATTTTGAACTTTTTATTTTGTATTGGAGTATAGCCAATTAACAATTCTGTGATAGTTTCAGGTGAACAGCGAAGGGACACAGTCACATATATATGTATATACATCCATTCTTCCTCAAACTCCTCTCCCATTCAGGGTGCACTTAACATTGAGCAGAGTTCCATGTGCTATACACCCTCATGTATATATGTGTGTGTGTGTGTGTGTGTGTATACTGCAGTGAAAGTGAATAGGGTGACCTTATTCTAAGTGCTGGAGAAGGAAATGGCACTTCACTCCAGTACTCTTGCCTGGAAAATCCCATGGACGGAGGAGCATGGTAGGCTATAGTCCATGGGGTTGCAAAGAGTCGGACATGACTGAGCGACTTCACTTTCTTTCTTTCTTTCTATTCTAAGTATGTGTGTGCCCAGTCGTGTCCGACTCTGCAAAACCATAGACTGTACCTGCCAGGCTCCTCGGTCCAAGGAATTTTCCAGGCAAGAATACTGGAGTGGGTTGCCACTTCCTACTCCAGACCTTATCCGAAGGATAGCCTTAAGTCAGCTTTCATTTATTAATTTTGAAGGTAGGTGAGAAAATATTATTATTGAGAACAACGTGCTAATAACAGAAGCAATAACTACCACTTACAACCAGCAACCGATGTTGACAAACATCTCTTTTCCCAGAAAAATTCTAAGCTCTTCCTGTCAACTCACATCATAGTCCTAATATTCCTAATATACACTGTGAAGTAGGTATCCTTATGAGTCCTATTTTATAGATAATGAAACTGAAGAATGGAGACATAAAGGACCTGGCTCAAGATTACACAGCTAGTAAATGTTGCAGCCATGACTGGAGCCCAGTAAATCTGTATTCTATATTCTTGAAAGTCACTCAGTCTTGTCCAACCCTTTGCGACCCCATGGACCACACAGTCCATGGAATTCTCCAGGCCAGAAAACTGGAGTGGGCAGCCTATCCCTTCTCCAGGGGATCTTCTCGACCCAGGAATTGGACCAGGGTTTTCTGCACTGCAGGCAGATTCTTTACCAGCTGAGCTATCAGGAAAGCCCAAATGTAAATATATCCATACCTAAGCTTAGGTATGCATGCTAAGTTGCTTTAGTCATGTCTGACTCTGTGACCCTATGGATTGTAGCCTGTGAGACCCTCTGTTAGTGGGATTCTCTAGGCAAGAATCCTGGAGTGGGTTGCCATGCCCTCCTCCAGGGGATCTTCATGACCCAGGGCCGGTTCTTCATCACTAGTGCCACCTGGGAAGCCCTCTATATTCTTACTATTATGTTAAACTTCCTCCATTCATTAATCTAACAATATTCAAAAGAGCCCAATGAGGTGGGCATTATTACTATTCTTACGAATGATGACACTAAGCCTCAAGAGGCAACACCAATTGGCTCTCCAGGTGGTTCAGACGGTAAAGAATCTGCTTGCAGTTCAGGAGATCTGGGTTTGATCATTGGGTTGGAAAGATCCCCTGGAGAAGGGAATAGCTACCCACTCCAGTATTCTTGCCTGGAGAATTCCATGGACAGAGGAGTTGGGCAGGCTACAGTCCACGGGGTCACAAAGAGTGGGACACAACTAAGCAACTAACACTTTCACTTCACAGAGCTAATTCTGGCTTAGGGCCTGAATTCAAAGCCACTGTCCTTAACCAGCTCCTAGCACACTGTAAAACGGGAAAGAGCAGAGTGTTCACACCCCACAGTACAGAATCATTATTTTAGAATGTTTGTTTTAGAGGCTAACAAACTGTGGTTCATGGGTCAAATCTAGCTTGACACTGTCATTATAAATAAAGCTTTATTGGAATACAACCATCCCCATTCATCTAGGTACCATCTATGACTGCTTTGTGGTCACAAAGCAGAACTGGGACAGAGACCACAAATCCTAAAATTCTAAAATATCTGTTATCTGACTCTTTACAAAAGCAATCTTGCTGCCCCAGGAAGACCCAGGATGGCTCGTGACATGCTGGTTCCATCAAACACCACACAGACCACCACAGGGTGGAGGCAAGCAGCAAGGAATGACAGCTTCCTTAATCCCAGAGATGAAGTCTGAGTATCATCTCTGTAGCTTTGAAACTTTATTTTCTGGCCCCACTTCCTGTTTCTGCCCTGTGCTCCCAGCCAGGGCACACCCTTGTCTTATACAAGAGCCCCAGATCTGGCCACCTACTCAGTTTCTTCTTGTCTATTGTCTACTGCTCATCCCAAGAAGCTCATTGAAATTCTTCTCCAACTGGGTGGATTTCCTAATGTTTAAACTATGAATGTGGAGTCATCTGGCCCACATCTGACTGGCACTTATCCTTTTTTTTTTTTTTGCAACCATCTCAGAAATGGGCTTTTATTTTTTTTAATCCTAACGTTAAAAACCAAATCCGATTGCCCATTCAGTTTCATGAAGCCCCGAGAAACAGAATACGTTTTCTGGGTCCCTCATGCTAGAACATACTGAAGAAACTACATTGAAAGAGGGAAAGGGGCACTTCCCTGGTGGTCCAGTGGCTAAGACGCCACACTCCCAAAGCAAGGAGCTCCAGGCTCAAGCCCTAGTCAGGGAACCAGATCCCACATGCAACTAAAGAGTCCTCATGTTGCAATGAAGTTTGAAGATCCTGAGTGCTGCCGCCAAGACCCGTTTCAGCCAAATAAATGAATAAACAATAAACACTTTTAAAAAGGTGGTGGAGGAGGGCTTGATAAGAGCAAACCCCATGCCCTAGTCTGACAGGCCAGAGGGACTCCAGGGCTCTGTCAGATGTTACAGCGTAGGTGTAACCCCTTAATCCTCCTTTATGACCTCCACTGTGATAAACATCGTCCCCTGGTGCGAGCCCTCTCCCCCTCCTGACTGTCACAGGGCCACATCCGTCACTGCCCAGGGACAGTGGTGCCTTTCCAGCCCCCACTCTTTTGCTCCTGCAGTCCCTTTGCCTGGCATTGTGCTCCTCCTCATCGTTCCACACACTGGGATCACACCCATGCCTCAGTGTTCTGCCCGAGTGTCTTAACATTTTACAGACAATGCTTCCCCGATCAATCTTAACTACACCAGAAATACATGAATGAATTCTCCTGGTCATAACATAGCAGCGTTACAAATAGGCCTGACATCTACTGACAAAAGACAGCAAGCTCTCTTCCTCCTGGAAAGCAAGGACTATTATCTGTGTGTTGATTTTTCCGGAGTCATTTCTATGCATCTGTATACTTACATAAGAACCAGTAGAAAATATACAATGACGTTTTGCATGTTTTATACAAATGGTAACATCTTTGCTTTCTTTCACTCCATAGTCTCTACTGGAGATTTTTCCACATGACTCAATAGCAGCAGAATGCCTTCTTTTTATCTGCCATAGTATAAGCACAGGACTGCTCTTCTGATTGACATTCGATCATTTCCAACTATTTGAGAGCAAAATAATGATGCTATAAACATCTTTGTCTATGCCTCCTGAAGTACTTGTGTGTTTCTCCAGTGTAGATTATATATTATTTATTGTTTGCTAATTGCTTAGAGCATTTACAAAAAATGCTGTTTTGTAAAGGGCCAGGAAATAAATATTTTAGGCTTTGCAAGCCATAATGTCCTTGCTATAATACTCAACTCTGCCCTGTGGTTTGAACCTGGCCGCAGACAATACATAAATAAATAGCTGTGACCCTGACCTAATAAAACTGTACTTACAAAGCAGCCAGTGGGCAGACTTGGCTCACAGGCATAGCTGGCTGTCCTTTGGTTTAGAGTACGTAACATCAGTGGTGTTTTAAGGGTATTTTTATACTATCACACCAATGCGCCAACAATTACTAACATTTATGGAGTCCTTCAGATGCGTGATGCCCATTATACATGCTTTGTCTGGATTATCTCATTTAATTCAAGCTCAGTGATATTAACTACTAACTCTTTATAAAGTCACAAAGCTGGTAACTGATAGAGCTAGGCTTCCTATTCAAGTGGCATGACTCCCCAGCTTGTGTTTATCTTCCTACTCTTAAAGGGAGAAGATGTAACTGGGGGACAGGTCAAAACAGCTAATCAGTAATTTAAGTCCCAGATGATTCTGACAACTTAAGAATCTGACGGTTTGGGGTGACCATTTCTTTAGGAATATGCACATTCTTTTTATCTAAAATCTCAGGTCATTTCGGAGAGCTCTGACTGCCACCCATGAGCCCCAGATTCAGATTCCTTGTTTTAGAACAGCGTGGCTAGGTACGTATCCCATGGTCTCCTGGCAGTGGGCATCACACCCTGCCCACAGGGTTGAGGCACTATAACTCTTAACTCTTTTCTTGGAGTGGAAAGTGAAAGCGTTAGTTGCTCTGTCGTGTCCAACTCTCTGCAACCCCATGGACTGTAGCCTGCCAGGCTCCTCTGTCCATGCGATTCTCCAGGCAAGAATACTGAAGTGGGTAGCCCTTCCCTTCTCCAGGGAATCTTTCTAACCCAGGGACTGAACCCGGGTCTCCTGAACGGCAGGTGGCTTCTTTGCCATCTGAGCCACCAGGGGCCCTTTGAATGGAGGTCCTCACTTATCTTTCCTACTTGGTCCAGTAAGTTTGAGAAGTGGCAATAAGGCTGATTTGTGTTTCCCTCACTGAAGATGAAAGGAGGCTGGATGGACAAATAGATAGGTGGGCAGGAGGATGGAGGGAAGGGAGTGAAGGGAGGGGAGAAGGGAGAAGACAGAAGGGGAGGAAGGAGGAAGGAGGAAGGAAGGATGAGAGAAGGGGAAAATTAATCACCTTTCTCAGTACATATGTCCGCTTAACATTGTATTTACCCAGTATGCTTTCATCTCTTAGGGATGCTTCAGGGAACTACTAAGACTATTGGGGCAGACGACCAGGGAGATGCTTATTCTGCAAGAAGAGCAGCTTTGGGAGAATGTGATCTTAGCAGTCAGGGGCAAGCTGGCCATCAGGGGTTCTGGGAGGAAGTGGTCAGGGGAGGTGGCAGTAGCAGGCACGCTGCCAGTTGACCCTGGGGTTTTACAGCTTGCTCTGGGGCCCCGAAAGTTTCCCCAGTGCTGTTCCTCCTTATTTCATCTGACTCTTGTTAGCTCCAAACCCGGATCCCCAGGCACAACCGGGAGGATGAAGTCTGTCTTCCACTCCCATTCATGTCAGTGGGAAAGCCGAGCTCTGCCAAGGACTGAGCTGTTAGAAATGTAAGTGGGGAACTCCCAAGGGGCCTGAACCAGGGGCCATTCAAAACGTTTTCTTCCTTTTCAAAAAAAGTAATATACTTGACAAGTGCTGATTCTCAGTTTGGGGAAAACTTGTCAGAGGGATGCCCAGGGCAAAGGAAAACTTTGAGTCTGGGCCAGCTGCCCATATACCTTCAGGATGGTTATCACTGGGCCTTGCTTGGTTTTATTTCTTTTGGAGAACTGCTTTCTTCTCACCTGGGGCATTTCACAGCTTGGGGTTCATTATTCAGTCACAAGTTACTCCAGAAATAACTTCCCTTTCCAAGAAACCAAGTGACCAAGTACCTTTCCTTCTACAAAAAGAACCTCATCGTTTCACTTTAACTTAGGCAGCCCCTGCCCAATGGTGCCCATGTACCCATGGGCATCCACATACACCCTACAAAGGCAGTCAATAAGCACACACTATCTCAGGCACATTTTTGGCTTGACTGTGAATACATGCATAGCAGAGGCAGAAGCTTTTGTTCCCTCTAAGCCTAGAGACTCTGCAGAGACTATTTTTATGACAGTAAATCAGAATCTGAATAAATGCTGGTAGGCAGGGAGGATTCTATCAGTGGATTCACCACCTATTATTCCACACATCACATGACTCTAGTTCTAGATATCTACCGTTCTGATCATTCCAGAAAGGGAGACGTCACACACAATTATGAAGACATGAAATAGCTCAGCAAATGAACACAGTAGTGAAAGTGGGTGAAGCTGACGTACCACCTACGGACGAGCCCTACAATATGCGAGTTATGTGTGGGCTGCTTCTGACAAAGATGTCACTGGAAACCCAAGCCTTCTACTTGGCCGTGCGAGGTCACTACAATGGGGCAATTGTTCCTGCCCAAGAAGCAGGAGTCACATTTTCCCAACTTGTTTGTATTTTTCCCTCCCAAAGGGGCACTTCTTGAGAAGTCAGAGGAATTTGGCTGATTACATCTGCAGCATGGCCACATTCCAGGGGGTGGGAGTTTCACACACCTGGGTAGGCAGGAGAAGGCCAGAGCAGGGGCCTGAGGTCACAGCTCCAGTATCTGCCCCTCCAAGCAGCACGAAAGCTCAGGGCCTGCTCTCTGCAGCCCAGCGAAGGTTTCACAAAGCTGCTGCCTCTGCTTGAGATGATTCCACTTCACAGGGCTGTTGCAGGGACAGAGTAGCAAGAAAGTGCTTTGTAGGACTTCCTTCCAATGCAAGGGGTGTGGCTTTGACCCATGATCAGGGAACTAAGATCCCACACCACACAGTAAAGCCAAAACAAGACCATGATAAGCAAGTAAGATGTGTAAGGGAGTCAGGAACATGGAGCCGTGTTCTCGTACGGGCAGAGGAGAGTAACAGTAGCTCAATAAATGATGTGTGAGGTCTGTTTTGATCTTGGCTTGGTCCCTCTCTCCCGAGGGTGGGGAGAAGAGGGAAACAAAGCCCATAGCCTGCATCGTGACCATCTGACTCAGCGCTTCCACCCCTAAACCAGCGGTAGAGGGAAAGGCTTGAGGAGGTTCTGAGCCATGCCTCCTCCCAGTTCTCCTGTGGCCAATCCCACATGCCTCCGTCCTCACTAACGGTCAGGGGTGCTTCCAGGTTGAGAAGCAAGCCGGCTCATCAGCATGCTCCATGGTTACTGACATGACTAGCTGATCATGGAAATCCCATTTATCAACGAAGCCTGCAGGCAAGAAAATGCTGGTTGCTGCCTCTCCAAATGTCCTCCTGTTTTCAAAACAAAGAGCCCAGCATGGGAGCCAGAGTGAAAGTCGACAGTGGAAGTCCTTCTCCCAGGGTCTCATCAGTTCACCAGTTTTGATTTCTGTCTGTTTTGACAGAGGAGAAGTGAGTATCCAGCATTCGGTCTTATCCCAAGTCTCACGGATGACTTAAATTACTGTTTTCACGTTGATGGTATTTAGGACCTGAGGAAAACTGGTTGTCACCTTCCAAGAGGAAAGCTATGAACATGAACACTGGGGGCAATGAGACCTTTGATCCGCTGTACAATGTTCAGTCCAGGAGAAAGAGCCCACGAGTGTCCCACCCAGCATCATTACTGAGCTCCTGAATGGTCCCTCTTCACAGGACATGACTTGGGCAAAATGAGGAGGCAAGCGAACTTTCTTTTCAAGGTCCTAGTACCTTCTACACCTCTTATCAAGGCAACTTGCTCTGGGGGAAGGTTCCTGAACTCATTCACATTACAATGTGATGAGAGATTAAACTCTTCTCCCATACATACCCAGTGTGGTAGGAATCTAAACTGTAACTACTAGAATGGAAGTCTTAGACTTCTAGGCATCTGCAATGGAGACTACCTGGTCACCTCACCTCCACCTTCTCCACAATACAGCTAGAGCGATTCTTCTAAAATGGAGATTCTTTTGTCATTTCTTTGCTAAAAACTCTCAGTGGTCTTGAATCACTTTCAGAAAAGTTGATCCTGATGATCCTGCCTCTCCTTACATCTCTGGTCTCAACCCGAGTGCTACTGTGGGCTCCAGCTTCGGCAAACTATTCTCTGAAGCCACTCTGCTTCCGCTACCACAGGGCCTTTGCGTATGCCACTCCCCCCGCTGAGAGTGTCTTTCATTTTCTTCCCACCTGCCTGAACTTCTACTCAATCTTCTAGGCTCAGCTCTAAGACTCCCTCTTTTCAGTGGTCTCCCTCAACAACCTCTTTCCTACAGACCAGATAGCTCCAGAGAACCTGACCATACCTCTGTCCTGGTACTGACCATTCAGCATGGCAGTTTTCTACTTACACATCTTCCCTCTCCAGCAGATGGAGGGCTCTTTATGTGAAGTGACCCATGTCTCACTCACCTTAACCCTGCCTCCTACCAGTGAATATTGACATATGGCTGGATCCTATATTCTGAAAGGTAGCCAACTTTCCCAGTATGCCTCAAAACATTTCTCCCTGGACTGTGTGGAGCTGCATAGAACAGTAAGGATGTGTGTCAGGACGGGAGTGAGGACAGGAGATCATATGCCCTGTCAGTCTGATGGGGACAGTTGAAATCACCCCCAACCAATTTTAACTATTGCTTATTTTTCAAAGAACCTGGATATTTGGGTTGTTTTTTTAACATGGAAACATGTACACACACACACCTTCACAGACAAACGTACCATTGAGAGCCAAATTTGGCCCTTATGTCATGCATTGGGTTCTCCAGAAAAATGGAACCAATTGTATGTGTGTAAATAAAACATATATAACATATATTACACACATATAATACACAAATACACACACACACACACACATATATATATATGTATATATATATAAAGAGAGCTTTATGATAAGGAGTCTGGCAAGTCCAGGATGTACAGAGCTGACGTAAGATCAGTAGGCCACTGCAGACCCAGGAAGAGCCAGTGTCCCAGTTAGAAGGCCACTGGGCAAGAGAATTCTCAGAAGTTCAGCCCTTTTGTCCTTTTCAGGCCTTCAATTGATTGGATGAGTCTCACCACACTAAGGAGGGCAATCTGCTTTACTCAGGCTACTGATTTAAATGTTATTCTCATCCTAAAACATCCTGACAGAAACACCCAGAGTAATGTTTGACCAAAATCTGAGCACCTCATAGCCAACTTGGTAAATAAAACTAACCATAAAAGGACACTTCCACTGCAAATTGGTAAATTCCAAACATGCTTTACCCCTTAGAAAAATCCTCTTCTTCTTCAAATTGAACCTTCCTCACCACTCTTACATGATAGTGAACTTGGTAAATACTAATAAATAGTAGCAGTAGTATTTTTATGTGATTATTATACTCAACCTCTATTCATAGTGCTTTGTATACATTAGTCATTGAATCTCCATAGCAATACTGTGAAATAGGTACTATTATTCTATTATTCTGCTTGCCCTTTCACAGAAGTGGAAACTGAGGAGCAAAGAGAAGGTTAGATAATATAATTAAAGTCACATAACTCCTAAATAGAGAAGGTGGCATTTGAACTTAAGGAGTAGAATTTCTTCCCAGCATGCTATGTAAAACAAACGAAGTCTGTTCTATTGGAGGTGGAGGTGTATCCCCTTCCTCCCAGCAATGGCTCTGGAGTTGTAGCCCTGGCTCAGGTGATCTGCAGAGACTGTGAGAAAACCAACCTGATCATATGTGACACTGTGGTCCCCCGTACAAGGAAGGTCAGCTCCACCTGGTGAACTCTGAAAGCAAGTGGCTGCCAGTATCCTGAGTTGTCCCCTGGGCCAAGGCCAGGAACATATGTGGAGGGTGAGACCCTCTTTCCCACTCTGGGCCATTCCACTTCCATTTGGAAAATGTAGGGATTGAATTACACATCTCAAAGCCCCTGTCCCAGGGCCCCTGTGCTGTGACAGAGCGAGAGGGTCAGTCCCTTTTCTAGGCCTGGACAGAATGGCTTCCAGCCTGTACTACAGGAGCTTTCTGCAAGCATGGCCTGGCACCCCTCCCCTCCAGGCAGGGGCAGGCCTACATAGGTCTAGGGCTGCCCGTACTGCCCAGAGGCCTCAACTCCCACCCTCTGTCTCTCACAGCAGGCAGGGCAGAAAGACCAAGGAGAGAGTGAGCCGGCTGTGCGTTCCGTCCCTGCCACCAGGGTGGACCTGCCGCATGGTGCTCGGTGTTGGGGTTTCCTCCAGACCGGTCTGTGAACCCCGCAGTCACTCGTTAGCAGGGCTGGCTACAACTTGTCAGGGATCCTATTTCTCCTGAATCCAGTTCCAAAAACAATATGGGCCTGATATATTAGCCCTGATTAAATTGGCCCACAACATGTTTTTCACTTAATTCACCTAGTTTTCTTCTTGCCTCTCCTCTGGGTTCCACCCCTCGAAGCTCTGTTTAGAAATAACCCCACATTTGATCCCAAGGTGGGTCCCTTTGTGGAGAAGAAGCCAAAAACTGTGAAATCATCTGCCTCTTGTGCATTTTACATCTAAGCCTCAAAGAGGGGAAATGCCCAAAGAGTAGACACATGAAGAATAAATAAGCCCACACAGAAACACTAGGGAAGAGGCGGTATATGCTCAGCTCAGTCACATGGCCCGATTTCCTCTTGTATATTTTTCCTGACATCTCTGCATAGGGTAATTCTGATGAGGTTTTCACCTGTCAAATGGAAAGGCTTTTAAAACTAACAGCCGGTTTCACACAGGGGCCCTATTTAATCTTATATCAAAGGCCCATTGAATGTGACGAGGAACTTCACATGAACACGTGGGCCTGTGGGCCATCTTCTCCACCATCACTGAGTGCGCACCTTCATTCCGCTCCAGGGCCACGCTCAGACACTTATCACCTCCTCCTGGCCAGGAGCTCCAGTGAGCTCTCCTTGTCTTCCGGTGGGTGGACTTCGTGGAACCATCCATCTTCTTTGCCCAGTTCTCCTGGCAACCAGGGAGACATCTGGGAGCCAAACAAGGACAGCCCACCTTGATGTGGTGGTAAAAAACCAGTGCTCCAAGGAACACTCCCAGGAGAAAAAAGGAAGAAACTCAGTCCAGTACTCTGTGTCTGGCCTTCTGATATGTGCGCCTCTTGACCGGGTACAACATTCTGAAAGCAACATGCACAAGACTTTAATGTCAAGAGAAGAATTAGAATCTCAGAAAAGCCTCAAGTACGACCACATGTAATTGTTTTATAGATGCTGGCACAGGTTCAGGGAAGAATGGGTTTTTAATACCAAATCTTTCCATTTCTCTTTGTTTCCCTGTGATTTGTGGGCTCTGTGAGTGGCAGGTTTCTGGCAGATCCACAATTTCGATTTCCCCTTTGTTTTCTCACACTCATGAAGTTCAAGGTTTCTTTCCTTTTCTTTTTCCATGCATCGCAAATACTATTTAATGGGGGTAGGGGGTTGTTTTCTCCCCACTGGAGGCACATCATCTGGTTAAACCACACATAAATTTTACCTCTCTCCAAAGAAACATTAACAATTCTAATGCACATATATGTACATGTTCACACAGATTGAGAAGGCATTCCCTTTTCCTTTGAAACCAAGGCAAATCCAAAGAACAACTTCTTGCCCCATCTTGGTCCTCATGGAAAAGCAATTTTTAGGCAAAGGAATGCAGGATGGCTATACTCAACTGTGTTGCAAAAGTCTTCCCCTGACCCCTACAAAGGCATGCCTAGTGTTACTGAGGTTTAGGGAACACCTTCCAGAGGGGGAAGGCAACCTCGGGGGGCTCAAGCCTGTGAAGATAAAACTCACCTATCAAATAATGCCCTCAAAGGCTATTCTTCAGATCAGCCCACATGCTCTAGAGCAGAGGAAAGGAGAAAGAACAGGATTCAGAAATGAGTGACTTTGGGTTTGTTGTTGTTGTTCAGTCGCTCAGTCATGTCCGACTCTTTGTGACCCCATGGACTGCAGCAGGCCAGGCTTCCCTGGCCTTCACTATCTCCTGGAGTTTGCTCAAATTCATGTTCATTGAGTCGGAAATGCCATCCAACCATGTCATCCTCTGCCGCCAACTGTGAAAGTGTTAGTTGCTCAGTCCTGTCCGACTCTCTGTGACCCCATGGACTATAGCCTGCCAGGTCTTCTGTCCATGGAATTCTCCAGGCAAGGACACTGGAGTGGGCTGCCATTTCCTTCAGGGGATTGTCCCAAACCAGGGATCAAATCTGGGTCTCCTGCATTGCAGGAAAATTCTTCACTGTTTGAGCCACCAGGGAAGCGGTCCTCTGTAACAAGACGCAAAGCCAAGGATCCTCTTTAAAACATATTGTTTCAAACAAACAAAAAAAAATCCCTCCATCTGCAACACAGAGGGCAGACCAGAGAAAGACCAGTACTGTGACCGCTGCGATACTATGAGTGATGGATGCTGAGGGTCTAGGCCAAGGGTGTGAAAGGGGAGGAGAGATGGAGGAACTCCATGAATATTTCCACCCAACGGGCCCTTCCTCAGCACCATCGGTGCAAAGTGGGTCCTTCTGACATGACCATCTTGGCACAGTCCCTGCAATGTCACAGATATCAATGTGCAAAACACTGTTTTTCAAACAAATTGCCAGGATTGAGAGGAACCATCATCTCATCCCTGATCTTTTACTATCTCTGACCTCTCCATTCTCTGTCTCAGTCCTGAGCTTCCCCCAACCCTGATGCTCCTGCACATGCCCAGGCCCGCTCCCCACTTTTCTGCAGCGGCTGAGGCATCATCACACAAGCAGACAATTTACTGGCCTGTTTTCCAGGATGTGTCAAAATGACTCTGGGTCAAAAGCACCAGGCCAAAATATTCCCCACCACTGTGCAGAACTTCAAAAGAAGCACAAGTCCTTCAGATTTTGCAGATAAACCCTCCAAAGACAGAGCTGGGGAGATGCCAGTCCTGGGCAGAAAGCAGTCTCCAGAACCTTTAGCCAAACCCCGCTTCCCTGGGCCTTGCAAGGTCAGGTACATCTCGAGATGAGCCACAGGATCAGGTGAGACTCTGCCAAGAGTATCAGAGGAGGCAGCACCTGTCAGCCCCCTCAATCGGGGCTGCCTGCTCTGTGCAGGAAATGGTCCCTGCTGGGCGCCCTCACAGCTACTTCAGCCAGGCTTTCCTTTGCTCCTCATTCGCACTGAGCAGGGCACACAGCCTCCACCTCCTCACCACGGCCCATATGCTCCTCGTGGCTAGTGGAGGTGAGAGAGCCTGTCCCTGTTTCTCTTTTTCCATAGATCAACGCTACAGTTACATTCCCCCAGCTCAAGCTTTTATTCCCAAAGACATGGTGTGATGAGGATGTATAGAGGAGAGAATCAGGCTTCCTCTCCCCTTTAGAAGCCCAGGTGCGCTTGCTGACTTTATCAGCTTTCCTAAGCGCTGTGGCCGGCATACTTCCAGGGTTCTCAGAGCTGAAACACTGGCCTCTCGTTCCAAGTAGACGGGGCTTTGACATTTCTGAACACTCGGGAAAAAAATGTTATTATTCTAAGCTGTCTGCCTCGCACGTGGTAAGATGACTGGCTGGATTTCTACACGGCACTAACCTCTCCCAATGGGTGACGGCCCTGAGGGGAGGCAAGGCGGGGGCCCTTCAGAATGGTGTGCGCGGCCCTGGCTCGTGGGTCACAGGGAGCTGGGAACAGGGAGAGCGCGGGCCCTCTGCGCCTCTCTGTTTGCGTCTGGCTGGCTGTCTTCAGACCGGCTCTCTGCTCTCCAACCCAACTGGCCTTGGGAGTTTCCCCACACTCTCTCCCACTCCAGGGTCTCTGCCCTCTGCCTGTATTACTGTTCTAACTGCCTCTTCTCACATCCAGGGCTTGACTCTTCTTCCTCCCACCTCCCACCTTCAGCTTCAGAAGCAGGGGTACCTTCTCTGACCTCGCCTACCTGCTCAGATGCTGCCTCCAAGGGCTCTGTCACCACCACGCTCTGCTCGCTCTTAATATTTATTACAGAGGGAGGCGCACGTCGTCTCCACCTAGGTGGGTTTAGTTCACACCTGTCTCCTGCACTAGACTGTAAGCTCGCTAAGGGTGTTTTCACCCCAGGGCACCCAGCACAGGGTTTGGCACCCAGTAGGCACCCAATGGACACTTGTGGAATAAGTGAATGGAAACATACATTACCATATGTAAAAATACACAGCCAGATGGGAATTTGCTGTATGATTCAGGGAACTCAATCTAGGGTTTGGTAACAACCTAGAGGGGTGGGGTGGGGAGGGAGGTGGAAGAGATTCTCAAGGGGGAAGGGAAATGGGCAAACCTATGGCTGATTCATGCTAACGTCTGGTAGAGACAATACAAGATTGTGAAGCAATTATCTTTCAATTAAAAATAAATAAATACATTTTAAAAATAATTAAAAAAAATTCTCCAGATGGAAGGCAGGCATGGGGGCTCCCCATGCAGACAGTGAGGTGCTCTGGAAGAGAGGGGCCTCCAGGGTCAGGTGACCCGTATCCACGTCCTGCCCTGACACAGGGATACCAGCATTGCTACCTGTGCTGTCTGCTTTCGTTGCTGTTTAGTTGCTGAGTCGTGTCTGACTCTTAAGAGATCTGCAGCACTCCAGGCTTCCCTGTCCATCACCAACTCTTGAAGCTTACTCAAACTCACATCCACTGAGTCGGTGATGCCGTCCAACCATCTGTCACCCCTTCTCCTCCCACCTTCAATCTTTCCCAGGATCAGGCTTCCCTGGGGGGAAGACCAAACAAAGGCCTCCCACCACTGATGTGGAGTCAGGAAGGATTTTTCAGAGAGATGTCCCTCAAGGCTCGGGGAGGAGCTGGGCGGAGAAGTGGCAGAGGCAGAAGAAGGGCACCAGGTCACGGAGGGTCTGGCTCAGTTACTGTAAGAACGAGACACGGTGGCTCCAACTGCTAGGGATGCCTGGGCATTGTGACCCCTGACGTCTGAGGGCTGGCTAAACCCACAGCTGGCCAAGGGCCCTGCCTAACACTCTGGGGGGTGGAGTAGCCTTTTGGGGGAGAGCAAGAGTGGCAAATTTCTTGCCTGTGATTACATTCAGTTATGCAAGACTCCGTCTCAGTGGACAGGAAAGAGGTGCTCCTTGCTGGCGTGGTGGAGCCAGGCATGTTGAAGAGGCCCCAAGGGAGAAACCGTGGGAAGCCCCGAGGACAGGGTGGCGGCCTCTGGCCAACAGCCAGCAAAGAGCAGGACCTTCAGTCCTCCAGCCACAGAGAAGTGAATTCTGCCAACAACCTGCAGGAGCTGAGAGGTGGATTCTCCCCTGGTCAGGCCACCAGCTGAAAATGCAGTCCTGCCAACAGCTTGAATGCAGTGCTGTGAGACCCTGAGCAGAGGGCCCAGCCAAGCTGTGCCCAGACTCCCAAGCCCAGATGGTGACAGGGCAAGTGCTGTTTTGAATCCGCAAGTCTAAAGTAATTCGCTACACAAACAGAAAAGTAACACAGCTACCAGGACTTGAATTACACTCTTCCTCTATCTGGAAAGGTGGGGCCTCGAGACTCTTATGAGACCAGGGTTAGGGGCCACTTCCTCCAGGAGTCTCACCCTCCTCTCACCTTGGGAGTCTGTCATCTGTACTCTGACAAATCACAGACATTTGCTCTATCTATAATGACACTTCTGACTCTAGATGTTTATATCTGCAGTCACTGAGCTCCTCAAGGGGAGAGGCGTCTTTCCATTTCCTTTCCTCTCTTCTTCTTACCTTTGGCAGAGCTCACAGTGGGGCAAGGAAGTGAGCTACCTGCCAGGATACAGAGGCAAAAAGCACTGGCAGCCCAGAGATCATGTCTCATGGAGTACCTGATCTAATAACACAGAGACACATCAATCCCAGAATCACACACTTAAGGTTGTGGCTAAGCACCAGGGTGGTGCTAAAATGGTAATAATGGTTTGATGTGACCTAGTGAGCAAGTTCAGAGAAGGATTCCTGAGAAAGGGATGCTTAGGAGCCTGTATGAAGGACAAACAGGAGTTGAACAGGCAGCGGTGAGGTAAAGAATGGCTTAGGCAGAGAGACACTTTACATAAAGGTCTTGTAGAGGAAGGATGCTCAGCAAGTTTGAACAACTCAAGGAAGACCAGAAGGCAGAGAGAAGGTGAAGGCAGGTGGGGTATGAAGAAGTGGATTGGTCCCCAGAGCAGACCCTGCAGAATACCACAGACCATGCTAGAGTTTAGCCTTGACCCACTGGGTGCACACTGGAGGGTTTCAAATAAGAGACTGACCTGATCTGATGTAATGCCGGTGTGCTCGGTCGCTCAGTCACATCTGACTCTGCAGTCCCATGGACCATAGCCCACCAGGTTCCTTTGTCCACAGGATTTCTCAGGCAAGAATGCTGGAGTGGGTTGCCATGCTCTCCTCCAGGGGATCTTCCTGACCCAGGGGTCAAACCCTGTGTCTCCTGCATTGCAGGCGGATTCTTTAACGCTGCGCCACCTGGGAAGTCCGTGTGCTGATGTAAACTCTAAGAACTCATCTGAGATGTGGACAGTCAGCACAGGATGAGGGTTTGAGGATGGGGATGGGGGTGCTTTGCAAGAGTGACTGTGGGGAAACCAGTTGCAATAGTTCAGGTGACCAATCACAGGGTTTTATTTTAGGGGCTGAACTATATCCCCCACAACTGGGGCTCCTCACTCCCCAGGACCTGCAAATGTGACCTTATCTGGAAACAGGATCTTTGCAGACAATCAAGTTAAGATGAGGTCACGAGGATGGACCCAAATCCAACCTAGCTGCCCCACAAAGAGAATGTGAACCTAGAGACAGACATGCACCGAGAGAAAATGATGTGAAGACACAGAGAGACACACTGTCTCCAAATCAAGGAATGCCTGAGGCTAACAGAAGCCAGGACAGAGGCCAGGCACGGTCTTCCCTCCCAGCGCTGCCAGGGAACAAGCCCTGGGACACTGTCATCTCGGATTTCTAGCCTCCAGCTGCGAGACAATAAATTTCTGTTATTTTCTGTCACCCAATCTGTGGGACTTTGGTTAGGGCAGCTCCAGCAAACTAGAGCCCTTGGTTTAGCTGAGGAGTGAGCGAGCTTTTTCTGTAAAGATCCAGGGAGTACATGGTTTTGGCTTTGGGGGTCACACTGTTCCTGCAGACGTGACGTGAAAGCAGCCTGGAGGCAGCAGGTGAACACATGGGCGTGGCCCTGTGACTTCCTCAAGTAGGCAGCAGGCTGGGTCACAGTTCTGGGCTCTGGGTCT
Organism: Antilocapra americana; assembly: GCA_007570785.1. Lineage (NCBI taxonomy): Eukaryota > Metazoa > Chordata > Mammalia > Artiodactyla > Antilocapridae > Antilocapra > Antilocapra americana. The sequence goes on along the minus strand of ML664243.1, from coordinate 5,559,135 downwards.
AGGTGATGGTGGGAGAGCTGGAAGGGAGAGGGTGGTGTGTGACATACCAGGGCTACGGCTAGCGTCTCTCCCACGTCGAGTGCAGACTGGACACCAGCGAGGTGCTGGGCGAAGGCTGAACTGCTGAGTTACTCCCACTGTGCTAGCGGGTCACTCTGGTCCAAGCGGGTGGGGTGGGGGTGGGGACAGGGGTCGACAGATACTCTTGGCTCCAGCATCCCCGTGTCTGGTACCAGGGGTGGACGGATGGATGGAGCTCTCTGTCTGTGCTTAGTGTGGCTTGTTACAAAGTAAGTTTCCCTGCCTGAAGGCTCAGTATGGGTTGAAGAGGCACAGGGTCTGTGCATAGTAGCTCCTTTTGTCTAGACACAAGACACAATGCGGTCCTTGCTCAGTGACCGCGTCCTGACGCTGCAATAATGGTGGTGACAGTGAGTGACAGCCTGGCTGAAGGTCCTTGCATTTGGTGGAAACAGCTCAGCTTTGGAGTCTGAAATCCTGGCTTTGCTCCTTGTTAGCTGCCTGATCTTGGGCCAGTTACTAAATTGAATTCTCTGAGTTTCTCTACTTTCAGCCATTTGGGAAGAGAAAGCACTGTGCTGGACACATCCGAGAACCTCATTACACTTTAGGGTCTGTTTCTCTCTTAGGAGAACTCTGAGGTTCAAAGCCTGCATTGCATTCACTCCTTGTGTGAGTGACTTTACCTCAGTGTCCTCATCTGTACAGTGGGAACAATGGTAGCTGTTCCCAATCTTTTCTGGTCACCCCACCCCACCCTCCGCTCTTCTCTGAGCTCTGGGGAGGCTGGTTCCATGGAAGACATCATCGGTTTCCCCTGTCCTCTGGTTCCAACTTGGTGTGGCAAGGGGTGTCACAGGCAGCAGGGCCGAGGTCAGGGCGCTTACCCGCTGGCTCCCATATGTGGGCTGAGGTTCAGCAGTGCCCGGTTCCTGCACCTACAGCCACAGCCCCTGCTGGATGGCCTTCTCCCTCGCGTTCTCACCTCGTTTCTGGTGGCCACCCCCTGCTCAGCCCTCAGGCCTGTGGGTGGGTGAGCTTCCTGTGGTTGCTGCCAACTCTGTGCCGAACCTCATTGCTCCTTGGCACCTACACCCATCTGTGTCTTTGTAAACATCCTCATCCTTAAGCCCTCTTTTAAACTGTGGTAAAATACACATGATATAAAATTTACCATTTTAACCATTGTTAAAAGTACACATTAATGGCATTAAACATACTCACACTGTTGTACAACCATCGCCACCACCCATCTCTAGAACTCTTTCCACCCTGCAAAACTGAAACTGCACGCCCATTCATCAAGTACTTCCCCAGCCCTCTAGTCCTTGGCAGCCATCCTTCTACTTTCTGTCTCTAACTTTTCTACTCAAGGACCTCATGTAAGTGGAATCATGCAGTATTTGTCTGGCTTATTTGACTGGCTTACTTCCCTTAATTATCCTTGAGGTTATCTATGTTGTAGCATGTGTCAGCACCTCTTTCCTTTTTAAAGATGAATAGTGTTCTATTGCCCGGAGGAGGGCATGGCAATCACCCACTCCAGTATTCTTGCCTGGAGAATCCCATGTAGAGAAACCCGGAGGGCTACAGTCCATGGGCTGCAGACAGTCAGACACGACTGAAGTGACACACTATTCTATTGTATGTATATACCATATTTTGCTTGAGCACTCTTCCATTGATGAACATGAGGGTGGCTTCTACATTTTGGCTATTGTGGAAAATGCTACTATGAATATGGAGGTGCAGATATCCTTAACCCCTGTTTAACCATCCCTTTGAGGGTGCCACTGAATTCCTCCTAAGACACTCAGTGATACATAATATACACTTAGGATCATCATGTCATTTTGAGTCATTAAGTTAGTACATGCAAAGTGCTTAGATCAGCACCTGACACCTGGCATGTACACAGTGAATACCTGCTGCTACTAAGAAGGTTTCTCTGTGTGGCAGAGGCTGGGTGGCAGCACTCCTTCATTTTGAGTGCCAGCAAACTACCTTCACCCACCTACTTAGGCTGGGACCACGAACCTGCATTCTAGAGCTTGGACTGTGACTGAGTGCGACATCCCCCTTCTAAGCCTGGCCCATCAAAACCTCCCCCTCCCAACCCTTCATGCCCCTCCCTTTCTGTGCGGCAGACAGCCACCCTGCAGGAAGATCCTGGATGCCATGTGTTTAGATGGCAGTGCTGCTATCAGTCTGGGTCCCTCCATGGCTGGAGCAAAGGTAGGTGTTAGAATTATATTATCATCCATGATTTACAGAGGAAAAATCAGGAGATCTAGCAACATTCCCAGCAAGTAGCAGAACCTAACCTAGAGTGGGACCTTGGCCCCAGGGTCCACACTCCTAATGCCTCCTCTGCACACCCTCTTTTTCAAAGTTAGGAATAAGGCTTGGCAATTATATTTCCCTCTTCCCAGACAACCCCTAGACCCAGTCTAAACTCAGGCTTGCCAAGGCGGAAATCCATGGAGCTAACCACTGCACAACAAGGCCGAGGTGACTGGTGGGACATTCCAACTTATTGTAGTTCATTCCAGTGGGGCCTGCAGGGCCAGAAGGAAACACATCGGCACTTGCAGCGTCCTTGGCACCTCTGTTCTCTGGCATTCTTTTCTCTGAAAGCCCAAGGTTTGCTCTAACCACTCAGTAAGTAGGCTGAAGAAAGAAGGGTGCTCCCAAGATTCATGGCAGCAAAGTCAGGATTACCCGCTGACATTACATCTGGCAGCCTCTGGCTGTTGGCATCCTTTAAAAGAGAACATGATGGCAATTTTCCAGCTAAACTCTCCCAATTAGGCCATTAGAGAAATATTATCCACCCTAGGATCAAGCTGATGAAATGGAGGAGGCAGGGCTTGGGAGGAAGGGTGCTAATCTTTGTGTGTTGGATCGCACAGCCCAGAGCATGTATTTCCAGGGGTGTTCATGGGGAGGCGTTTGCAGTCTGATGAGCTGCCTGGGGTAAAAGAGGTGATCTGTCTACCTTGGCCACTTGAAGGGCCCCACTTTCTTGAGCTAGGAGCACAGAAAAGTCCCCCAAATCCCAACACTCCCCCAGCTCTGGTCTGGACTGAGTGGACTGACACAAAGTTAGAGCAGAGGGGGGCCTCTCTACAACACCCCAACTAGACTCAAGGTAGGGATGTAGGAAACTGAGGCCCACCAAGGCAAGCCTGAGGCATGACAAGGGCAGAACTCCTGATCATTTCCCCACTGTGATCCTCCGAATCCCAAGATTCTCTCATTTACTGAGCCCTCCTAAAGTGCAGGCATTTTACATCTATGATCACACTTTAATCCTTACAACCCTGGGAGGCTGGCACTCCAGATCTCCCCTATTTACACTGGAGGAAACGGAGATTTACTCAGATTTACAGAAGCAGACCTGGGGTTCCACACGCAGACTGAGCCAAATGTTCAACCCCACAGAAAGGCTCTAGATTTCATCACCAGAAATCTATTCATCAATACACGCCTATATAATGATTATAAGGATAATGATGATAGTAGTGCATTCAGCATCATGCCAAGTGTCTAACCTAGAATATCAAATTTAATCATGACAGCTATTTCTGTGACAGGAGTCATCACTCCCCACTTTGCAAATGAAGAAACTGGACCAGGGAGAGGAAGGAACTTTCCCAGGGGTGCACACCGCGGTGGGACTCAATCTCTAACCCTGCTGACTCGGTCCAGTGCCCTGACCTTAGTGTCAGCCCACCTCCACTTTGGAAAAGGCCCTCCCAGCACAGCAGGCACAGCGGGCCCTGCAGAGAGGCAGAGAGCAGTCTCCACATTTAGGACAGGTATCCTGTAAAGTGATGAGAAATAAACTCCCAGTCTGCAAGTGCTAAAGGAGCAAAGGCAGAGACAGACAGACAGACAGACCTAGTACTGGGGCTGTCAGGGATGCTCTGTGACAGATGAGGATGTGAATGGAGCATCACTGCAGGGCAGCACAGCCAAGGGAGGTCTTCTGCAAGAGAATGTGATAAGGCAGGTACCTGAGGGGCCAGGAGCTCTCTGGTCCAGTTTCCACAGAAGCAGTGTGGGACGTGAGGCCATAGAGATGAGTTGAGACTTGAGACCAGGCTGTGTAGGGATCTGGATGTCAAATACAAAGTTAGGACCTTACTCTGGAGAAATAGGGAGTTACTGAGCGTTTGGGGGCAAGGAGCCAAGATTTTTCTTTAAGATGAACAACACTGTTATGGTACTCAGAGTGGATCTGAGGAGGGAAAGACTAGAAGCCTGAAGACATGATAATGGAATGGAGAGGGAATTATCAAGGTCATTCTGACAGAACATGGTGGCTGACTGGAAAAATACAGGCAACTGGGGCTATTATCATCATTGATAAGAGGACAGTTCATGTACATGGTCTTTCTGTTAATTACACTTCTTTTGGCCACAAATATTTCTTCCCCTTTAACAAAAGATTGAGGTCGGTGTGAGCGCCAGGCTAATCAAGCCTACATTATGAGAAGAGTCTCCAACTGCTTGGCACCAGTGCTAGAGAAAAGTCCTCAAGCATGAAACAGCCTCCTGCTCTCCAATTCCCAGGGCAATCATGGCCTAGTTGTTTACAGGGACTCTAATAAAAAGCAAGGGGTCGCTGATTTGTTGAGGTTTCCCTGAGCGGCCTCAAAGTCCACGCAGCCTTTTCGATGTACATAACCCTTCGCGGAGGGCTGCATCCTCAAGGCTCCTTCGCCCACAACATTCGGGCTGGGCTGGGCTCTCGGCCAGCCAGGAGCCGCCTTGGCAAGGGGCAGCGAGGGCTTCCGCGAAAGGCGGAGCGGCCACCTTGCTGGGCGAAGCGACAACAGCATGGAGGAGAGAGGCCCATACATGTGTGTCCCTGCGTGGTCCTGGGGCACCAATGAAGATACGGAAAACACCAGTTCACCAACCGCCGGCATACATCACCTCACAACGGACTTACAGTCTGTGAAAGCGCAGCTCCGTGCCCGGCGCGCCGCGAGAGCCAAACCGGAAGTGGGAGAGCAGCGATCTCGCGAGATCACTTCCTGGGTGCAGATCCCCATCCGCCGGCCATTCAGAGCAGTTACCCTCGCCGTCGCCGCAGCCCTCCCTCCTCTGCCCCACACTCTTGCCCGCCCTACTTTGCCCATAATTTTGAAAGTCAGGGATACGTTTCACGGGGACTTGGCTCAAGTCTGCCAGGAAAAGCAAAGTTGGGCCAGAACTAGTAGAGTTTAGACGTGATAGCTGCTGCCAACCCGAACTTCACCTCAGGTTTGACGTGGGAAGGAGAGACGGAGGGTTTCTAGGCACTCATGGGTGGTGTGCACCAGCATTCTGTTCCTTTAAAAACGGTCACCCAACCCACAGCCAAGGTAAGGGTTTCCATTCCCTGGTGGCTGACAAATGGTATTCCAGGGTACCCAAAGGTCTCTGTTCTCAAGAGCAGAACTCTCTTGTTCTCCTCTGCAAGGTGATCTCTGAACATTGCCAGTGACTTCAGAAATAGACCTAATAGATTTGGAAACTCTAAGTTTCCAGAGTTTGGAAACACAGTTCTCTTTCTTGGGCTTTTAAATGGCATTTGAGACCCTTCTAGGTTGTTTTCCAAACACAAGTTGACATAACAAGGAAAAGATGCTTTGATATGGGCCTGAAATAGTGTTGTAGGTCTTTGATTCTACATCCTATGCTTTCCACTTCAATATTTTTAAAATGTGTTCCTTTCCAATATATATGTAACAGAGCCTTCCTTTCCCCAATAATTCATATTAGACAGACTGTGTGATACAATTAATGATGTCTTAAATAAAGACATTTGTGTGCTGGGAAGGCGCATTTGGCAGACAGCACTAAGACCAAGGATCGGACTTTGAGTTTGTCTCTCCTGTGACAATGCTTGAAGTGGCCGCTGGCTTAAATGCGCCTTTCAGTCTTTGAGGATTCCCTGAACCTTTGAAATAGCCTTTGAAAGAGCATGTGAAATCAAAAAGTAGAAAGAAAATCTGCAATTAGCAATTTTTTCCTGCTGTTCTTGAACTCCTAGGCAGGATCAGGCCACAGCAGGCTGTCAACCCAGGAGATGGGTGCGGTTGAGGGGGTCAAGGAGCAGGGCTCCATCTATGCTCTAAGTTAAAGGTGTCAGATACAGCCTTCCAGGTGGTCTGCTATGAATCTCTAGAGAAGAGGGGGCCCAGGGATATGGATGGTATACAGGTCCAGGGGCTTAGGACTTTGGCCATCATTGGGAGATGAAACTTAACAGTTGCTACAAGGAGTCAGCATGTTATTTGGCACCTGAAGGAACCCCTTATGTGCCAACCTGCCACTCTGATAGTGACCCACTCTGAGAATAGGGAACACTAGCCATCTTTTCTTTTTTTTTTTACCTGAATGGCATTTATGACATTCTTTGGTTTGTTTCTGTCTCTAAGAATAGACTCCACAGTGCTAAAGTCCCAACAGACTGGGACTTTATGAATGTTTAAAAACAATTTCAGTGGTCTCACTTTTTTTCTTTTTTAATTTTCTTTACTTTATTGTGTTGGTTTTGCCATACATTGACATGAATCCGCCATGGGTTTACATATGCTCCCCCTCCAGAACCCCCCTCCCTCCTCCCTCCCGATTCCCTCCCCCTGGGTCATCCTGGTGAACCAGCCCCGAGCGTCAACCCTGGGCTGGTGATTGATTTCACATATGATAATTAACATGTTTCAATGCCATTCTCCCATATCATCCCACCCTTGCCCTCTTCCACAGAGTCCACGAGACTGTTCTATACATCTGCGTTTCTTTTGCTATCTCGCATACAGTGTTCTCGTTACCATCTTTCTAAATTCCATATGTATGCGTTAGTATACTGTATTTTTGTTTTTCCTTCTGGCTTACTTCACTCTGGATAATAGGCTCCAGTTCCGTCCACCTGAGTAGAACTGATTCAAATGAATTTTTTTTTAATGCTGAGTATTATTTCATTGTGTATATGTACCACAGCTTTCTTATCCATTCGTCAGTTGATGGGCATCTAGGTTGGTCTCACTTTTTAAATCATCATTTATGAGCACTTAATGTACCAGGCACCATGCTAAACTATCCTACAAAGATGATTATATTTTTTCCACTGTTAAAATTCTCCCTAGCTCCCACTACCAGTTAGTATTGAACCTCATATCTCAACCCGTCTGTCCAGATCCAGAATCCTGACACCTGGACTGCCTGTGCAGTTATTAAAAGCATCAAAGCCAATTCACATGGATGTCAAAAGACCCTGGTGGACTCAGAGCAAAAATCTTGAATTCCACCAGGACAGCCTTCTTCACCCTTGCCTATGTATCTTGCAGATGACCCTCAGAAACTACCCAAACTAAATCTCACCCAGGAACATTTCCCCTATGACCACATATGACTCCCTTAGGAAACTGCATCCACCATAAAATGATTTTCCAATCTTCATGAAGGGATGAAGGGACCTGCAACTGGCATAAACCCCAGCTATGCTGTTAAGGACTTTACACTGTTATCATGCTGATTAATGCTGCCATTGTTTAGAACAGTGATTAACTGGGCAGGAAGGACCCAGAGAAATGAAACAGTGCCTCATCAACTTTGAAAGAATTGCCAAGTGATGTTTATTTCATGAATATTGGAGGCGACTAAAGCCATAACCATTTCTCCTTGACACTGACATTCCCGCCAACAGGTGGGCAGCAGCAGCAGTCAGAGCCCATTCATATCGTATTTCAGGTGGATGGTCAGCTAACACTTATGCAGGCAAAGCAGGAAAGGGATGAAAGGATTTGTCTTTGGCTGACACCCATGGTGTGCTGCCTCTGTGACTCTCCGCTCTTCCTTCCAATTTTAACATCCACTTTCTCAAGAGTGGCTCACCTGAGTTGCTAATTAAATAATTAGCATTAAGTGATTTCCTTGTTCATCTGACTTGGATGGTTTTCTTGTAGCATTGCCAAGTGAAAATAGCTCTTAATTATGTCAATTCACAAAACCACACCAAAGACAACTTTATCAGAATATTTGTTTGCCACACTATTTAAAGAAAGAAAAAAAGTTAGATAACTGATGGAGGGGGGCAATAAAATCCTTTGTCATCATAAAGCTCTTCAGATTTGCACCACTTGTCCATTCAAACGCAGAGTTGAATCTGCCTATTTGAAACCCTACTCTATGTGGGGAACATAGCAGAACCAAGAAGGATATCTTCTGAAGTAGGAGTGCAGAGAGAGTCTCACCTTTCCTCCATTTTAAAAGAGACTTAATTTGATCTTTCAAGAAACATAACTGGTCACAGACATGAAGTCAGGGTGCTCAGCTTGGGGATAATGGTATGAGACATAAGATGGAGAAGCAACAGGGACCTACTTTTCTAGCCTTGCCCATCTTCCTCATATAGTTGGTCTGGGAACCCATGCTTTGAAGAAATCCTATAGGAGAGAAATAATTTCAGTCTAGTGCCACCTAACAGAGTTCCACCCCTGGCCCAGGAACAGAGAGAAGGTGATCTGACAATAGAAACAATGAGAGAGATTTAAATACAGTAGTGCTGCTTTGAAGATGGAAAAGGGGGCCATGAGCCTAGGGAGGTAGGTAGCCTCTAGAATCTAGGAAGTGGCTTTCTCCTTTGAGCTTCCAGAAGGAGTATGGTCCTACAATATCTTGATTTCAGCCCAGTGAAGTCCGTTTCAGACTACTGACTTCCAGAATTGTAGGATGATAAATTTGTGTTGCTTCATGCCACTACATTTATATTAATTTGTTAAAGCAGCAGCAAGAAATTAATACACGTGATCCAAGACTTTTCCTGCATTGCACACATACATGCTCTGTGCCCACCCCCATAGTGGCATCTCTCTGTGCTCACCTTCCCACTGGTCTTCTTCTACCATCGTCTTCGTTTACCTGCCTCTAACGTACCACCCACAACCCAACATCTAGCTTGTTCCCTTTCTTCCTGTTTTAGTGTTGTTTGAGTTGGATCCTAATGTTTTGATTTTAGGATTGATACAGGATCTTCTTTCAGAATTCTAGCTTTCATTTCCTGGGAGTCTAATATGAGATCTCTTACGTCTTATAATTTCTTACTACATGGAACATACTATATTTCTCTCCATCCTGCAATAAGGAAGCTCAAGTTAGAGAGGTGTTAACTTGCTCATATTTACAGCTACTAAGTGGTAGAGCCAGACTGTAATCCAGACCTGTCCAAACCCAAAGGTGTGCTCCCCAAGACCCTTCAGTGCTGTCATGCTCCTGAACCCCTTCTATGGGAGATCCTGGGAGCTTTGGCACAGAGCCACATCTCTTAACCCCAACGGCTCAGAATTAACTTTAGGAATTCAAAAATCTACACCTTTCTGATAACAGTTGAAACTGATTTAATCTCTACTTGATTTCACTCAAGAGACAGCAAGATTAAATCCAAGTTCTACAGTGACATACTTTGTATAGCTTTAGACTCATTGACCACAAAGATGCAAAAAAATAAAACCCCTCCAACCCCCCTCCTTGCAGACTTGTGTCTACTGTCTGTGCCCCAAACATCTGGCTGTCTCAGCAGAGACAATCCTGTGACTTCGATGGTGTGGCTACCCCAGCTGCTGACTGACACCAAGGCTGTCCTAGTCTGTCCCTGTTCAGCCTGCAGAACTGAAAGGGCTTGGCTTTCAGTTTGGGAGATCATTCATCTGTACATTCCTTTCTGCTCTGTATTTACATTGGGAAGCTATTCTATGAGGTGAACACAGTCTCATCATGAACATTTTTAAAAATCTAACTATCTGTACATATTAGAGACATTTATTTTGCAAAGAGAAAGGGAAAAACAATCAACACTTCTTTCTGGTAGGAAGGCTTTTCCTTGTCAGTGATTTTCCTTTCGGGCACCCTTAGCTAGTGGTTGGTTCTGTTCCCAGTGCATGGGTTCTATAGGAGGAAGTTTCCCTAGTGACAGACTGGTGACACCAAGGACAATGCCGTGCCTTAGGTTATCCATGAGTCACTCAGACTCCTGGTTCAGTGCCTTTTCTTCTCCCTTCAGCCCCCAGTCACCACCTGATACTCCAATTCTACTGGCTTCTCAGACAATTCAAGGGTTGCTCATCAGCCTGGGACACTCCCTCTGCTTACTATATGCCAGTTCCTTTAAACATGCCTAAAAATGCGCGGGTGACTTCTTATTGCTTTTTACTGAGCTGAGAGTGGGGGCTGACCAGCTTGGCCCCAGACTGCCTTGCAGATAATGCTGCTTCTAATTTCTGCCTCACTAGGGACTATGTTTAGGTGCCTTCAGATAGGAGGGTGTTCTGAAATAGAATTCAAAGTTAAGGCTGTCACAGGGTCAGTGGGAGTGCAATTAGATATTATTACACACATAAACTATACAAGCCAAGGTCTCAGACCACACTTTGAAGAGGAGAAACCCAGAATGACTATTGAGTTCATAAAACTGTCATTATTCCAACCTTGAAATTAAAACAAGGCTGCCCTAGTCTCTGGGATCAGGGAAGCTATTTTTGGAACATGCCTGCCTTTTGCATGTGCATCATCAAAGCCTTGAGCTCTAGTACCCAGCCTCGTCCTGGCTCATCCCAGCTTTTCTCTGACTTGAAGAAAGAACTCTGGGAGCTATTTAGTTCCAATATTTCATGCCTATTGGGTATATCATGTAACTACATGCTTTTTCTGGTAAGATACCTCAGTATCTTAGCAAATACCTGTACTAAAGGCGAGACCTCACAAAGAGATGTGAGTGGAAAGGAGAATGAACAAATCGGACCATCTTCCACTCCAGAGCATAGCCACAGGATCAGCGTCCCTTTTTTAAGGCTCCTGGTGACATAATCACCACCTCCTGGAATAATGAAAGCTGCTGCAACCTACTGGCATCTGGGGGTTACCTTGGATTTTTCATTGTTCGGTGTCTACCATGGACATTCCAAAGTCAAATATTCTTTCACCTCTCCCAATCCATTCTCATCCCTAGGAAATGAGATTTTAAGCACATAAAAGGATAGTTTCAAAGTCAAAAGAAAGCAGTCCTTTAGGAGAACCTTTGAACTTTGCCTACCCCTACAGAAAGCCATTTCTAAACTCTGAATCTGAGTATAAGGAATCCTGCTATACTTAGATTGGGGAATAATTCCCTTTTATCATACAATATAGTGATTATGTGCATGTATGCATGCTAAGTCACTTCAGTTGTGTATAACTCTTTGCAACACTATGAACCATAGCCCATCAGGTTCCTCTGTCCATGGGATTCTCCTGGCAAGAATACTGGAATGGGTTCCCATGCCCTTCTCCAGGGGCTCTTCCCAACCCAAGGATTGAACCTGTATCTCATATGTCTCCTGCATTGGCATGCAGGCTCTTTACCACTAGTGCCACCTGGGAAGCCCACGGTAATTATATGAGATGGCTAAAACGATTAACAATGGGCACACACACAGAGCAGAGCTGCTGCAAGAAAATCTGCTGTCACTGTATGAATTCAAAAAAGGCACCTTTTGCACCGGGACGACCCAGAGAGAGGGAATCGGGAGGGAGGAGGGAGGGGGGTTCTGGAAGGGGAACATATGTATACCCATGTCAGTGTATGGCAAAACCAACACGATAATGTAAAGAAAATTAAAATATATATATATATAAAACAAAAACAAACAAACAAACAAAAAGGCCCTTCTGGGCAGATAAATTAGAAAAAGGCTCCTTTTCCTTTGGTAAGGCACAGCCCAGGGATGGTTTTGTAAGTAGATCAAGAGACAGATTTCCAACCCCACTTACCCTTTCTAAACCAGCACTGGTGCAGTGCACAGTCTGTCCCACTGTACAGAGCAACCCTAGAGAAAAGTATAGTCAAGGATATGGAGTACGAACATAGGTAGAATTTGCTAGAACTAGAGTGACTGTGAATCATTAGAGGAAAGGGGAAAGTTTAGAAAACAGAAAAACCACAAAAGAAAAATAATCACTAGTAACATTACCTTGAGAAATGAGGACTATTTAAGTCTTTGATGTACTTCTTTCCACATTCCCTTTTCAAATGCATATATCAAAGAACATCAACATGGAAATGTTCTGTGCATACTGTTTAAGGCCTTTGCATTTTGCCTACTATATCCTGCCTATGCTTGCATGTGAGCTAAGATGTAACCCTGGTATCACTTGTAAGGAGATCAAACCAGTCAATCCTAAATGAAATCAACTGAATATTCATTGGAAGAACTGATGCTAGAGCTCCAATACTTTGGCCACTTGATGCAAGGAGCCGACTCATTAGAAAAGACCCTGATGCTGGGAAAGATTCAGGAAAGGAGGAGAAAGGGACGACAGAGGATGGGATGGTTGGATGGCATCACCGACTCAATGGACATGAGTCTGAGCAGGAAATGGGAGATGGTGAAGGGCAGGGAAGCCTGGCATGCTGCAGTCCATGGGGTCACAGTTGCAAAGAGTCGGACATGACGGAGCAACTGAACAACAACAGATCACTTGTAACAGCAAATGCAGCATTCTCTTGAACTGTAATGCATTTGTTGGATCTGTGGTCAGAACTTCAGATTAACTAGTTCTCTCTTTTTTTTCACATTCTTTTAAAAAAAATATTATTTTCCATTATGGTTTACCATAGGATATTGAATTTAATTCCCTGTGCTATATGGTAGGATCTTGTTGTTTATCTCTTAATTCCTATCCTAGCCACCTGCTTGCCATGAAAAGCCTTCTGGCTAGAAACAGAAGCAAAGAAACCGCCAAACATCACAATTTGGATAGAGCTGTGTCTGGCTAACAGCAAGGGGTGGGAAACACCTTTCTTTGGGAGAATATACCCAGGGCCAGCTAGGTCCTCACAGCTTGTTTCTGACTTGCAGTGAAGGTCTCCCTCACCTCCCACCAGTCACTTCGCTTCCACCATAGGCACATTCCTGGCTTCCACGCTGACTGAATCAGACGCCATTGTCAGAATTCATTGACAAGTAGCAGCTGGCTGGAACTCAGATAGCTTGTTCTGCACCCTCTTCCTGCAGTACAGCCCCTTCCATTTTGTTTTTTTTTCCCCCAAAGCAGAGAGAGGATGGATAAGAATGTGACTTCCATTTGTTCCTGGGCACCACCAAATTCCTGCCACCAGATGCATTCCTCCCATACCTGTCCATCAGCTTGAGAGGAACAAGGCCTGAGAACAGAGGCTCACATTTCCTGAGCAAAGTTCTTTATCTTTCCTTAGGTAGAGATGAAACCAGTTTGCCAAGAGATGAAATGGGCTTCTAGCCTGTCTGCTGGAAGAGCACATCAGCTGGGGGCCCAGATTTCACACTCCTCCAGGACTTCATGTTGGCGAGCTCGCTTCTGACCACAGCTTTGCATGGGGACCCACAGAAAAAATTCAGTGGGAGACGCTCCATTTACCAGGGAAGAATGGTGCCAGAGGCCACGCCAGATTCCAGCTTGCCAATGCACACCGTTTGACCTCAAAACATCTTATAGGAGTATCTTCCCATGCAAAATCCTGTGGTCAATTTTTATTTTAAAAAACATCCACTTTGGACATCCTATTTAAGTTCTGAAGTGACAGGTGCTTGGAAAAATTTAAAAGCAAATATATATACATAAAGGAGGGAGGGAGAGGATAGTGGGGTAAGGAGACAAGAAGAGGAAGGTGAGGGTAGGCAGAGAAAGAGAGAGAGAGAGACATTGCAAGATACAAGACCTCATCCAGGGAACACCATCACGTTGCTAAAGGTCATACACAGTAAAGTAAAAAAGAGAAAAACATTGTATATTTACACATATATGTGGAAGCTAGACATGTGGAAAATGGTACAGATGATATTATTTATAAAACGGAAATGGAGACACAGAGAACAGAGAACATATGGACGTCAAGGGACAAAAGGGGGGGTGATGAACTAGGACACTGGGATCGACGTATATACACTATTGATACTATGTATAACATAGGTAACTAATAAGAACCAACTGTACAACTCAGGGAACTCCGTGGTGCCCTAAATGGGAAGGAGCTCCAAAGGAGAGGGTCTGTATGTGTACACAGGGCTGATTCACTCTGCTGTAAAGTGGAAACTAACACAGCACTGGAAAGCAACTATAATCCAATAAATATTAATTTAAAAAATAAATGATACATTCAATAATCTTCAGGGTCTCTTTCCTCTCTTATTATCTATTAACAAAAAAGTTACCATAAGAGAAATGACAGAGGTTCACAGCCAAGAGACTTCAGTGGTGACATCATGAAGAGCAGAGCCTGAGCCGGGCTGACCCTGAGATGACATCATGGTTTACATGGAGCGCAATCTCTCCACGGCAGTTTTGCTCAGAGATGCAGGCTTTGCTCTCTTGACACGGTGACATCAAGCACTCGAGGCACCAGGGGGCAACGGCCAAAGCTGGAGATGTATGAAGCTGCCAGTGTGTGTGGAGCTTTCCTCCGATGAGGCTGGGGGAGGCAGGCCCTGAGTCAAGGTCGAGTCTTCAGGTGACACGAAAGTGAAAGTCGCTCAGTTGCGCTCTACTCTTTGTGACCCCATGGACTATATACCGTCCATGGAATTCTCCAGGCAGAATACTGGAGTGGGTCGACTTTCACTTCTTCAGGGGATCTTCCAACCCAGGGATCAAACCCTAGTTTCCCACATTGCAGGCAGATTCTTTACCAGCTGAGCCACACTTTGCCAGAGGTCGGTCACAGATGAGGACTACCTCAAGCCTTGCCCTTGGTTGCCCAGACTTTTCTCAACTTAACCACATGACCCTGTGATCCATTAGTCACCCTTTACCAAGATCCACTGGGAGACATCACAACTTCCTGATCCACATAATTACAATGAAAAGTCTTCGCTGGCTTCAATGATTCAAATGATTTGGACAAAACATTTCCCAGACAATGGACCATGCCTTCATCACCAGGGCTAGCTGTGAGTTACACCTGCTGGCCTTAGTCACAGGCTGCTAAGAGATGAACATTTGTTCCTCCTATCATATCAGGAAGCCATTTTAAGATGGTACGTCTTACACCCAGTCAGCATCACAAGAAAAGGAAACAGCCAAATGAAAATCCTGTGTATGAAGTTAAGATGACCAATGAGGAGTATCGGAAGGGGAGAGTCATAAAATTGAGGGCTTTACTTTTCAGTGCAGAAAATAACGCAACAGGCATCATCCTTTAAACCATTGGAGAAGTTCTCCAGATGGCACTTTCCATTGGGGTCAGAAATCCAAGCGCATTTTAGTTATTAAAAGGAGACAACAGCAGCAAGGCCTATGAACATCAGCCTTCTAACCAAAATGGTTTGCTCATGCACAGAGAAAAGGCTGTAGTTGTCTTCTGGGCTCAAATCAAATGTCTCTCAAATCTAATGTGCAGTGACCACCCTCCTCTAGAATCTGAAGAGCTTAGTAAGAAAAACAAAACCGGAAGTAAAGAGCCATAAGCCATCAAGCCTCTGCTGAGAGATGTTTTCAAAACGGGCCTATCTAACTCTTTTCTCAATCAAATCAGGGTCTTCCTGAATCAAATGCTGTTCTGGACATGAGAGCAGGACCTTGAGTTTTGCTCAGCATCTTATTCTCAGCATGTGTTTGAGTGTACACATGGATGATGAATGAATGAATGAATAAGATCTTGAGCTATTCTGGCAAGGACAGTTGTTTCTTTCTCTCTCTCTATTTTTTTTTTTTTTTTTTTTTGGTTGCACCATGTGGCTTGTGGGATCTTAGTTCCTCAACCAGGGACTGAACCTTGGTGCTCAGCAGTGAAAGCCTAGGGTCCTAACCACTGGACAATCAGGGAATTACCTAAGTCAGTATGTTTAAGTCCAGACAGCAAGCAGTGATATAGGACAAAATTAAAATAATATAGTCATGGTGGAGAATTCTGACAAAACATGGTCCACTGGAGAAGGGAATGGCAAATCACTTCAGTATTCGTGCCATGAACAGTATGAAAAGGCAAAAAGATAGGATACTGAAAGATAGGTGCCCAATATGCTCCTGGAGATCAGTGGAGAAATAACTCCAGAAAGAATGAAGAGATGTAGTCAAAGCAGAAACAACACCCAGTTGTGGGTGTGATTGTTGATGGAACCAAGGTTCGATGCTGTAAAGAGCAGTATTGCATAGGAACCTGGAATGTTAGGTTCATGAATCCAGGTAAATTGAAAGTGGTCAAACAGGAGTGAACATCGACATTTTAGGAATCAGTGAACTAAAATGGGCTGGAGTGGGTGAATTTAACTCAGATGACAATTATATCTACTACTGTGGGCAAGAATCCATTAGAAGAAATGGAGTAGCCATCATGGTCAACAAAAGACTCTGAAATGCAGTACTTGGCTGCAGTCTCAGAAATGACAGAATGATCTCTGTTTGTTTCCAAGGCAAACCATTCAATATCACAGTAATCCAAGTCTATGTCCCAACCAGTAACTCTGAAGAAGCTAAACTTGAAAGGTTCTATGAAGATCTACAAGACCTTTTAGAACTAACACCCCAAAAAGATGTCCTTTTCATTACAGGGATTGGAATGCAAAAGTAGGAAGTCGAGAAACACCTGGACTATCATGCAAATTTGGCCTTGGAGTACAGAATGAAGCAGGGCAAAGGCTAATAGAGTTTTGCCAAGAGAACACACTGGTCATAACAGACACCCTCTTCCAACAACACAAGAGAAGACTCTACACATGGACATGACCAGATGGTCAACACCAAAATCAGACTGATTATATTCTTTGCAGCTAAAGATGGAAAAGCTCTATAGCCAGCAAAAACAAGACTGGGAACTGATTGTGGTTCTGATCATGAACTCCTTATTGCCAAATTCAGACTGAAATTGAAGAAAGTAGGGAAAACCACTAGACCATTCAGGTATAGCATAAATCAAATCCCTTACAATTATACAGTGAAAGTGAGAAATAGATTTAAGGGACTAGATCTGATAGACAGAGTCCCTGATGAACTATGGACAGAGGTTCGTGACATTGTACAGGAGACAGGAATCAAGACCATCCCAAGAAAAAGAAATGCAAAAAAAGTAAAATGGCTATCTGAGGAGGCCTTACAAATAGCTGTGAAAAGAAGAGAGGTGAAAAGCAAAGGAGAAAAGGAAAGATATTCCCATTTGAATGCAGAGTTCCAGTGAATAGCAAGGAGTAATAAGAAAGGCTTCCTCAGTGATCAGTGGAAAGAAATATAGGAAAATAATAGAATGGGAAAGACTAGAGATCTCTTCAAGAATTAGAGATAACAAGGGCACATTTCATACAAAGATGGCACAATAAAGGACAGAAATGGGAGGTACCTAACAGAAGCAGAAGATATTAAGAAGAGGTAGCAAGAATACACAGAAGAACTGTACAAAAATAATCTTCATGACTTGCATAATCACAATGGTGTGAGCACTCACCTAGAGCCGGATATTCTGGAATGCGAAGTCAAGGGGGCCTTAGGAAGTATCACAATGAATAAAGCTAGTGGAGGTTATGGAATTTCAGTTGAGCTATTTCAAACCCTAAAAGATGATGCTGTGAAAGTGCTGCACTCAATATGCCAGCAAATTTGGAAAACTCAGCAGTGGCCACAGGACTGGAAACAGTCAGTTTTCATTCCAATCTCAAAGAAAAGCAATGCCAAAGAATGCTCAAACTTTTTTTTACCACACAATTGCACTCATCTCACACACTAGTAAAGTAATGCTCAAAATTCTCCAAGCCAGGTTTCAACAGTACATGAACTGTGAACTTCCAGATGTTCAAGCTGAATTTAGAAAAGGCAGAGGAACCAGAGATCAAATTGCCAACATCTGCTAGATCATCAAAAAAGCAAGAGAGTTCCAGAAAAACATCTATTTCTGCTTTATTGACTATACCAAAGCCTTCGACTGTGTGGATCACAATAAACTGTGGAAAATTCTTCATGCTTATTTAACTTATATGTAGAGTACATCTTGTAAAATGCCAGGCTGGATCTTCATCAAGCTGGAATCAAGATTGCCGGGAGAAATCTCAATAACCTCAGATATGCAGATGATACCACCCTTATAGCAGAAAGTGAAGAAGAACTCAAGAGCCTCTTGATGAAAGTGAAAGAGGAAAATGAAAAAGTTGGCTTCAAGCTCAATATTCAGAAAACTAAGATCATGGCATACGGTCCCATCACTTCATGGCAAATAGATGGGGAAGTAGTAGCAGACTATTTTGGGGGGCTCCAAAATCACTGCAGATGGTGACTGTAACCATGAAATTAAAAGACATTTACTCCCTGGAAGGAAAGTTATGGCCAACTTAGACAACATGTTAAAAAGCAGAAACATTACTTTGCCAACAAAAGTCTGTCTAGTCAAGGCTATGGTTTCTCCAATAGTCATGTACAGACGTGAGAGTTGGACTATGAAGAAACCTAAGCACCGAAAAACTGATGCTTTTGAACCATGGTGTTGGAGAATACTCTTGAGAATCCCTTGGAGTGCAAGGAGGTCCAACCAGTCCATCCTAAAGGAAATCATTCCTGAATATTCATTGAAAGGACTGATGCTGAAGCTGAAACTCCAATACTTTGGCCACCTGATGTGAAGAGCTGACTCATTGGAAAAGACCCTGATGCTGGGAAAGATTGAAGGTGGCAAGAGAAGGGGACGACAGAAGATGAGATGGTTGGATGGCATCACTGACTCAATGGACATGAGTTTGGATAAACTCTGGGACTTGGTGATGGACAGGGAGGCCTGGTGTGCTGCAGTCCATGGGGTCGTAAAGAGTTAGACATGACTGAGAGATTGAACTGAACTGAACTGAGACTAATATAGCATTATTACCTGGCTTCTTTTGAGCCCTAATAAGATGAGCTCCCTCATCCCAAAATGTATAAAAAATTTTAGAAATGCTGACAATAACTTAATTACCCCACTTCTAGGATCCTATTTCATAGAAATAACCTAATATATAAGGGAAGGAGAGCTCTATTTTATAAAAGGTTTTTCTCAGCATGAAAAGTAACCAACTATAATAGAATGATTAAGTGAAATAAAGATTATTTAAATAAGAAATTATTATGTATTTGTCTGTTATTTAAAAGAATCAGTAAAATGTTTATGATGGTATTATATAAAAATATTAAAACATATATAATATATTCTGAGAAAGAAAGCATAATACATAGAAGGAGATAAGTAAAAGATAAACAACAATCCTCTTTGGGAAGTGGAGGATGAATAAATTACTTTAGGTGCTGCTTTCTGAAAAATTCCAAAAATTTTACAGTGAATGTTTATCATTTTCATTAATAATGAGGGATGAAAGATAGCATACTTTTTGTATAAAATTTTAAATATATTTAAAAATAAAAGAAATTTTAACTATAAATAAAAATATAAATTTAAAACATAAAGTTCCATAAACATTGAACTTCTAAGAAAGTACCTGGCTCCAGGATCTGACCCTGTCTCTGCTCTTCCATCCTGTAGCTTAGCAAATCTTTGAACCAGTAACTTGGATGTCACTTCAAAGAGTTCCCTGATACCTCCACATTGCTAGCCAACATGGACAGTGGGTCTAGCAAATGTAATGATTAAATTCTCTTTTGTGACTCTATCACAGAACCCAGGCAAAGGAAGCTCACTCTTATCCCTTTGTTACTGACGAAGGGCTTCTCTTTGACGTCATCAGAGTCAGGACTGACATCTGAGAGACACAGGTATTCACAGGAAAAGGCAGCAGTGAGGAAAATGGGACAGCATCACATCGTAGTTGCAAGACACTTAGAATTGGAATTAACTATTGGTAAGCAGGAGGTCATAATTCCTCCATCAGCGACTTGGTTTCCAAGACCTACCAGCTGCCACACTCGGCAAGCATCTGACCTTTCCAGTCTCAGGACAAGGCTTCACTCCACTGTCTCCCTGTGCCCCTGCATCAGGCAGCGGTGTCAAAAAGAAGTCCCTTCTGATGTGCTGAAATGGCAACTCTTCTCCACTGCCAGGATGCACCAAACTCTACTCTCAGGTGAGGTGGTTACGGCTCTCTAAATTCTCGATACTGCCTCATTTGGACATTTGTGATAAACTACATGAAATCAAGGCCTCAGTACACTGATTGTAAAGGTCACGAAAAACAGGGGAAGACTGAGAAGTTGTCATATCAGAGGAATTTGAGATGATGATTTAATGCAACATGGTTCCCTAGACAGGCTCTTGGAACAGGATGGACATTAATGGGAAAACTGATGACATCCAAATAGTGTGGGGTTTGATTAACAGTTACAGACAGATGTCAGTTTCTTAGTTTTGACAAGTATACCACAGTAATATGTTAATAATGGGTAATGGTAATATGGTCATAATAACTGGATGGGGGTATGTAGAGATTCACTGTACTATCTTAGAAACTTTTTTGTAAATCTAAAATTATTCCAAAATAAAAATTTATTTTTAAAAGAATCAAGGCCTCCAAAGAAGATTAAGAAGACGAGTGGTAACTATTGTCTCACTGATGCTAAATTCACCAGAAACCCAGTGAAAGAGTTTGGAATTGGAATGAGGCGATTTGATTAAAAACCTCCTGTTCTCTTCCATGAGAGCCAGGATAAGTCACTTAAATTCAGAGAACTTCAATTTCATCTGTAAAATGTGACTAACAGCACCTGTTTGACAGATTTGTAGCAAGTACCATCAGAAGTAAGCATCATGAGGGAGGGAGATGGTTCATCCCCTGCTAAATCCCTTATACCTAAAACAGTCCCTGGCAGAAAGTAGCTACCTGACAAACACGTGTCACCTGAGTGAATGCATCCGAAGAGTTCAAAATGGCATCCCATTTCAATACGCTACTGGCATTCATAGCAAGATCAAAACCTTACTCATCCTCTTGAAAATAACTTGAAACATACAGGAAAGACAAATACATTATATGAAAAGAGACCATTATGAAGCAGTTAAAATAAATAAACTAGATGGAGATGAATCACCAGGACTGGAGTTCAACATATTGTTGAACAAAAAATGTAAGTTGCAGAACAATATAGATGGTACGATACTGCTTAAGTAAAATGTCTAAAGATATACCCTGGGCTGCCATGTTCAGTCCATAGACACTGATTTACATGGTGAAAATAATGGAGATGCACAGCGCAGACAGGTTTACTAAGTGTGTGGCAGAGGTCATCTCAGGGAAAGGGCAGGGCCACAGAGGACAGGTCACTGCTCGAACCTCAGTGAGGCACAGCCAGGCCACAGCAGTGAGGACCCGCCTCGCCAACAGTGTGACCCCTGACAGTTCCCAGACAGAGGGAGCTGGCCTGCGAGCCACACTGACTGCTACTGTGTTACTTACTTGCTAAATAACACACAAAGACAGACGGATTAAAACAGCATAATCTAGGAAAGTCTGTCATAGGGCGACTGGTTGGAAACTGCATGCTTGCTGCTGGTTGGCAGAGTGTTTCTCCAAGTGTCTCTCAGAGTGTTTCCTAAACCAGCAGCATCCACATAGCCTGGGAACAAAATGCAAATTCTCAGATTCCCTCTCAAAGCTACTGAATTCTGACTTCTGGGGGTGGGGGCCCCGAAACAGGTATTCTACTCCAGTATTCCTGCCTGCAGAATCCCGGGGACAGAGGAGCCTGGTGGGCTGCCATCTATGGGGCCGCATGGAGTTGGGCACGACTGAAGTGAGGGCAGCAGCAGTGAGGGAGCCCTGCAGGTGACTCTGACGCTTACTCCAAACCACTGGACTGGCAGGGTCTGCCCAGAAGGGGTGGCCTAACCTTGATTAAAAGTCCCTTCATCTCAGACTTAGCTTCTTTCTCTCTTAAAATATGGACTAGATCCAAATGCTCTCTAAATTCTTTCCCAATTCTGAAAGTTTATACATGCATGCGTGCTAAGGCGTTTTAGTCAAGTCTGACTCTTTGCGCCCCTATGGACTGTAGCCCGCCAAGCTCCTCTGTTCCTGGGATTCTCCAGTCGAGAACACCGGAGCGGGTTGCCATGCCCTCCTCCAGAGGGCCTTCCCAATCCAGGGATCAGACCTGCGTCTCTTAGGTCTCCTGTGCAGACAGGCAGGCTATTTGCTACTGGTGCCACCTGGGAAGCCCTTACAACAATACACCAACTTACATAAAACTATAAGGTAAACTTTTAATAACTACTCTCTTTCTCACCTTGGAGAATGTGGTAACAGAGAATTACTGTCTACGTTTCTTACTGTCCTCCCCCTCAGCTAGTTCTGGCTTAGCTACCCCCAAACCACCCATACTCCACTCCTCCCTTGCCTTCTTCTACTACTGAGACTATATAGCTAAATAAAACACACTCCTCTCTACTTTCCTTGCAGTGAGGTACACTCACAGGGAAAAGTTCTGGCCAATGAGATATGAGTAAAAGAGTTTCACTTCCTAAATACAGAACATGGTCCCGAAGGAAGGAGTCCTTTATGGGTGTCACCTCCGTGGAGATGGAAGGATGGAGGTGGCCCAGGAGGAGAGAAGGAACCTGGGACTCTGATATCACCCAGGACAGCTGCATCAGCTCTGCTCTGTCTCCTTCAGGACTTGGAAGCCTCCATTGCTTTGGACCACAGTAGGACTTTTCCAGCACCACGTGTGTGTGTGACTTGCTTCTGATTGATGTCCCCCATGTGTCTGGCTCTAAGGAACACCTTAGATGTTAGGTGTCCCTGTGGATGATAATAGGGAGAAGGAAGAGGAGCAGGGGAAGAGGAAGCAATAAAGAAGTAGAACAGAGAGGGTTAAAGAGAGGATGGGGGACTTCCTTGGTAGTCCAGTGGATAAGAATTTGCCTGCCAATGCAGGGGACATAGGTTCGATCCCTGGTCTGGGGAGATCCCAGAGCAACTAAACCAACGTGTTCCAGAGCCCACAAACCTCAACTATGCGCCCACATACTGCAACCACTGAAGCCCACGCACCTAGAACCTGTGCTCTGCAACAACAGAAGTCACCGCAACGAGAAGCCCACAATGAAGAGGAGCCCCTGATCGGCTCAACTAGAGAAAGCCCGCGTGCAGCAATGGGAACCCAGAGCAGCAAAAAAAAAAATTAATAAATGCATACTACATTTAACAAACAAACAAATAAATAAAAAGAATACCTTAATTAATTTAAAAAATGAAGAGAGGATGGCTTTACTGAGGAGAATAAAAATAAAGAGAGGATGGGGTGCCTGAAAGGAGAAAGTTTTAAGCACATGTGTAAAGTGAGTAAAAGGGCCTGGAAGAGAGGAAAAAAGAAGGCATGCCAAACCTGTATTTATACAAGAAACTTTATTATAGCCATTAAAACATGGGTTTGATGTGCTGCTTATACATATTTTAATGCACATTAAAATGAATACATGACTATTAAGGCAAAAAAAAGAAAAACATTGATCCAAGTGCCACCAACCATCATCTCATGAAGCAAGAGAGGCCTGCCTGGCACTCACAGGGAGCTCTGACTTATGCAAATTCCTGACCAGAGGGCTTGCAGCTTCTGGTCTGAAACTGCAAAAGTTAAGGTGGTAAGATTCAAATCAAAGACTGCTTGAACAGGGCAGGCACCAGTTCATCTCAAAGAGCACATTCTTACCAAGGTGAAGGTCTTTAGGTCTAATCTTTACTTCCCTAAGGTGCACCAAATTTCTTGGCTGACCCCAGGTAAAATATAGGAAAATATAATGAACACAGAGGGAGAAACGGCTCCTGCTCTAGTCTTGGGAGAGCGCCCCTGATCTCTAACCCCACCGGACATTCATTTTATACCCACGGCAGGGTTACCTGTGTGTATTTCAATGCACCTTTGCTGTATGCTGAGATACAGAGTCTTGTAGCAAGGCACAGTTAAAAAAAATTCCTTTTGGTGTTCTGGTTGCTTTCAAACCATTCCTTTCTTTCTTGTGGCAATGTCTCACAATGCCTCTTCTCTTTTCAACTACCTCCCTCCAGCAGAGACACACACAGCCCTCTCCTGTTCAGGGAGAGGCCATTATGGACACACAAGTCAAGATGACAGGCCGGCAGGAGGTGCTGTGTGTCTCTCATCTTCCTTTCCACCCCCTTATTCCCTGCTGAGATCGCGCGTTTCTGCCCTTCCCCAGTCTCCAGCCCTCAGGCCCATATCTGCAGGTGTGGTCAGGCACTTGGCCAGAAAGGGCTTGATGACCTTGTCAAGTACCCACCAAGGAGCACGCTGCAACCTCAGTCCATCCACGGCCTTGGAACCTCGAGTGGGGGGCCCACCTTTGCCACCTTCCTGTGAATGTAAAGCCGGAGCTGTTTGTCTACCACCCACAGCTGCTGAGCCATGTCATCTATACACTCGGGCCACGGGAGTCAGCTTGTCAGTCGTCTCCATGGAGAGGGGCAGAGGTCACCAGAGAAGCCACTGAGAGATGTGCCAACATATCAAAAGATGCTCAAGGTTGACAGGGATCACCTTCCTTTCTCAAAGTGGGAACAAAAAAAAAAACCCATACAATCTCTATAGCAGGAGCTGGATGGAGGGGGAGGGAGAGGCAGAATGGGAGGGTAAGAATGGCATCTGTGTCAACTGTTTATTTTGGTGGTTGTCTGCAAGTTGCGGCCAACGTGGCTGAGCTAAGCTGTCACAGAAACACAATTTCGTTGCAGATGACAAGTTGGCATAAAGACAATGTAGGTGGAAAAGAGGCATGGGGAAACAAAACTACCTGTCACACAGGCGGAGGGGGGAAGAAAATCTACACTCACACACTCTCCTGGTAATTAAATGTCAGATGTACACAATGCAGTAAAATAATTAGCATGGCATAATTACCGTTCAGATGGAGTCCCTTGTATATGCCAAGCACATTGCTGTACTAGAGCACAAGCTGTTAAAACAAATTGAGTTACTTAATTTTTACATGTAGCAGCCTGCTCTATCATTTCCTCAGATGCAAATGTTTCATTAATGATGCAGTCCTTCTAAGTGTGCAAGGCTTGGGGTTACTGCGAATCAGAGCCTTTGGTCTCCCTGCGGAGGAGACCCTGTAGACAAGTGGTCACACAAGTGACCCCTCCAATCTTTCCTCCACACAGTAGCCCAGAGGATGTTTGAAAGCCGTAAATCCGACCGTGTCACAGGCCTGCTTGAAGACCTTTCTGGGCCCCCAGTTAGAATCAAGGCCAGAGGCCTTTTGGAGGGAGCCTCCCAACCACGCAGGCCTCTCCTCCTGTCGCTGTGCTCCAGCCACACTCCTTTTCTTTCAGTTCTTCTATGACCCAAGGCCTAAGGGCAAGTGTTGTTTCTATGTTTCTGGTGGTTTCTATGCTCTTTCCTGTTTTGTTAGTCTTAACAACAATTGACAAGGAATAGACAAGCACCCACAGGCTGAAGGAACACTGACGCAGCCCACACCCTCATTTTGCAGAGGAGACAGAGGCACAGTGGAAGGAAAGTGACTTCCACTCCCTTTGCTCGAAACACATGCCTCCTCCACTCTGCCATCTCCTGCCCTCGCTGTCTCCTGTCCCTCCAGAGTTGCCTAATTCCCTTCAATTTTGCATCTTCATGGAGACTTCCCCTGACCACCCTATAAAAAGTAGGTCCTGGCCCTCTCCGCATCCCCCTAGCCTCCTCTAGAACTCTCAGTGGGCTTTCTCCACAGCATTAAGCCCATTTAATACTACAATTTTATACTGATATATCAGCCTGTGTTTTTGTTTAATGTCCACCTCTCCCACAAGGTTGTAAGCATCTGGACAGCAGAGAGACCACACCTGTTTTGCTCTCCAGGACACTGCGAATGCCTAAGGCAGTTCCTCACAGGTAAGAGCTGTTGAGTAAATCTAACCAGATGTAGTGTGATCCTGGGTAAGTCACTTTCCTTCCACTGTGCCTCTGTCTTCTCCTCTGAAAAATGAGGGTGTGGGCTGCATCAGTGTTCCTTCAGCCTGTGGGTGTTAGTCTATTCCTTGTCAGTTAAGACTAACAGAATAGGAAATAGCATAGAAACCACCAGAAACATAGAAACAACACTTGTCTTCACCACCAATGATTTCAGAAATGTGAGTACTGCTTCATGGCACTCTTTCTGTATTGATATGCATTTGTTTACTGGGCCATGGGATAAAGTGTAAAAAGAGTATACACAGCCATTTCTGTGGGGCACAGGCAAGAAACATCAAAATGTCTTCAAAACCTGGAGGCTGGAAAAGAGCTGGGTTAAACAAGCTCTGAGATTCCCAAGTGGCCTCTCATCCTTGGCCTTCTTGGATCCTTCTTCCCGCTCCCCTGTAACCACTTTGCTTGGACTGGGAGGGTCTTTCTAAACGGGACAGAAGATCTCTTTGCTCCCAGTGACTGAGAAGAGGCTTGAGGCAATGTCCTTGGTCCCTGGGAAAGCATGGCTCAGTCAGCCCTGCCTTTACCACATCACCAGCGCCGTATTCCACGTCCCCAACAGGGAAAGACAAATGTCCCTCTCAACCCTGCTCCTCCGGGGACAGTCTCCTAATCAAAAGGACACGGGCCAGGATGCCACACAAGGAGAATCAGAAATCAAGTTAACTCTCCATTTTTCCTACCCCTTGGCAAGAAGCGCACATCCTTGTCTGGACATCACAGTCAGAACCCAGTCCCTGGGGAGGAGCATCCTTTTCTCAGAGCACTTCCCCAACAAAGCAGACTTCTCAGGAGTTTACACTGATTAGGGATAATTAAGGAAAACAGCATGAAATAGGAGCTGGAAATAGCAGTGGCGAACCGAAACACTTCTAACACATCTTCCCAGCATCCCTTCTAGAATGCACACCACCGGGCCCCGTCCACCCTCCGTCAGCCTCTGGAGGGGTCATAGCTGGACCTTTGCTCTGTCCTATGGCACCAGGTGATCCCTTGCCCACTTTCACCCCTGAAGTGGCAGGAAGTGGCAGTCCTACCATGGGTCCAACTGGACCATGTGTCAACAGTGCTGTGCGGGGGGCGGGGAGGATTGCCAGTCTGACCATTTTGGAGGTTAAACTTGGTAAGCCTTAGCTCCTCACTTCAACTCCTAAAAATCTGCCTAACCCCTGAGTCTGGGTTTTGACTGAAGTTTCCCATCTGGAGAGCGGGCCATGGTTAGAAGGAGGGGTGTGTGTGTGTGCATGTGTGTGTATATACCCATGCACATATGTATCTATATTCTATATACACATGAGTATATATGTGCATATATACATGCCTACATGTGTATTTATGTATCTGTATTACACAGGGCTTCCCTGGTGGCTCGGATGGTAAAGAATCCGCCTGCAATGCAGGACATCTGGGATCATCCCTGGATTGGGAAGATCCTTTGGAGGAGAAAATGTCAACCCACTCCAATATTCTTGCTGAGAAAATCCCATAGACAGAGGAGCCTGGTGGGCTACAGTCCATGGAGTCACAAAGAGGCAGACACGACTGAGCGACTAACACATTACAAGGATTATATACATAATATATGAGAATTGAGCCTTTTCAGCCTGAAATTCAATCCTGGGGACCCAAGACTCCCTTTTTCTTTTAGGCTTTTGCACCTCAGATCCGAATTCTTCACCCAAGGCTAAGATTATTCATGTGTGGCTCCTGGCTTCCTGAGAGCTGCTTCTCGTCAGGTCTGCAAGTTACTCGGCGTCAGGTGATGGGGCCTTTCGAGAGCACAGGAGCCAACTTCACCTCGCCCAGCTCTACAGATGGACAGGAACTTACCAGGACAACACTTACTCACAGGATTGATTCCAGTGTGCATCCTCCTGTCTTCTCTTTTCCTTGCTCTCTCTCTCTCTCTCTCTCTCACTCTCTCTTACACATACACATACACAGCAAAGCAGCCTGCTTGAAAGTGGGAGGCAGAAGCAGGGTATCTATTTCTGGCGAGCTCCCCGAGGGGCCCTCGGGGACTGATAACTTACTCCCCCTCCCCTTCTCCAATCTATCCAAGACTCTCCTCTCATGAGCCCACCCGGACCTAGACCACCCTCTCTGCTCAGTTCCTGGCCAGGACACCCCCCCTTTGCCTGGCTCGCTCCCCCTCACCCCCGCATCCTAATCAGCCCCTCCTGACTCGTTCCCCGTCACCCCCACACCCTAATCAGCCCCTAGCTGTCCCTGCTCTGGCCCCAGGAGCCCCGGGGGTGACAGCTCTGATCACTTTTACCACCTCACTGGCGCTGTGCAGCACCTCGAAGAGCTCACATCCTCGCCTTGCTCCCATCCAGAAGCCCATGCAGACCAGCTGTCCTGATTTGCCCAGGACTGAGGGGACTCTAGGGGTGTGGGACTTGCAGCGTCCAAACATGGAGGAGAGGATGAAAAAGCAGGATGAGCTGCTCACACTGCAGAGACCTAAATTCTGAGGTTGCCCTTTGGGCTCCTCTCACCTTCTTCCCAGTTCTCCTGAGCTCATCTCTCACCTTTCTCCGCTTTTCTGGTTCCTCCCCTGCCCTTGCTTGGACACATGAGTTATCAAGGGAGGGAGTGCAAGTCAAGCAAATCCAAAGGTTCTGGAGAGAGATGCCTGGGTTTGATTCCTGCCTCCACACAAGTGACGTTGCTCAGTCGTGTCTGACTCTTTGTGACCCCATGGACAGTAGCCTACCAGGATCTTCCATCCATGGCATTTTCCAGGCATGAGTACTAGAATGGGTTGCCATTTCCTTCTCCAGGGGATCTTCCCAACCCAGGGATTGAACCCACATCTCCTGCATTGTAGGCAGACGCTTTACCACCTAAGCCACCAGGGAAGTCCTTGCCTCCACACAGCTGGGGGCCAATTACACAAAACACTCTAGGCCTCAGCTTCCTCATCTGGAAAATGGGCCTATTAATTATACCTACAGTAGCAAATGATATTGGGGCCCCACCCACTTTCCCTTTCCTGTCTCCCAGTGGCTGTAAGACTTGGCTGCTAATATGGGAATAAGAGAGTAGCTCTCCCAGAAATGCAGGGGAAAGTATGCCTCACCCTCTGCAGGAGGTGTGAGTTCTAGCTTGTGACCGACATGAGAGGACAGCGCCCTTGCCTCCAGTGAGAGCAGAGCTGGGTGCCATTCCCAAGCCTGCACCGCCGGAGGCCAGGCTGAAGCGAGCTGTTTCCTGCAGCCGCGACTGTCCTGGGCTTCCTCCCCGATCCAGCCGCTTCCTTCAGTTAAAGTTCTCCCCTGGAGCACATCCGCATCCAGTCAGTTGTAAAAGAGTCCCGAGTTCAGGCTCTGCTTCTCTGGGGCACGACCCAAGACACCTGCCTTACTAAATCGCTGCAACGATCAAATGTGACCATGCGCATAAAGTGCTGAGGTCAGAGCAAGGCACCTACAAAGATCCCATGCTGCGGCTGCGCTGTCCTGACCGCGACCCCTGCAACTGAAGTCCTGTCCCTGGAGCTGCAGGTCTGGCCTCTGCTCCTCACTGCGCGCCGCAGTTGCTACCTCCTGCCCCTGTGCGCGATGCACTGCATGGACACACCCAGCATAAGCCGAAGCCTGGGACCCCAGTCCCTGACTTCAACTCCAGAAAGGGTTTCCGAATGGAAATGGCCTAAAGTAACACAGTGTGCGGGTGGGGGCGTGGATTGTTCTAATTTTCAAGGTAACCATTGGAAAGCCTCAGTGGTATGACAAGTAAGTAGCTTCTCAATGATCCGCTGACGCAGTTGAGAACCGCTGTGTCCTGTCTCAGCCCCCACCGTCCCAGCCCTTCCTGGGGGAAGCCCCGCCCCAGCAGCAGGCCCACTGGTGCGGGTTGGAGTCAGTCCCACTCTTTGCAACCCCATGGACTGCAGCTCAGCAGGCTCCTCTGTCCATGGAATTCTCCAGGCAAGAATACTGGAGTGGGTTGTAATTTCCTTCTCCAGGGCATCTTCCTGACCCAGGGGTCTAACCTGATCTCCTCTTTGCAGATTATTTACAGGTCTAAATCTTCTTTAAATCTGCCTCCCGGAGAGCTCTCTGACAGCAGGGCCCCTCTCCTGTCTCACTGGGTAGCCCTGTCCAGGGGCCTGTTTTCTCCCTGCTGCTGGGGGATTCTCCCTGGTGCGCCTGCCTTTGAGGTAGGGCACTTCGATTAAAACCCCAGAGCTGTATGTGGGACCTTTCCTGTGTATCCAGCACTACCCTGTTAGGAGAGAGACAGAAGAAACCACAGAAGAAGTAGATGGTTCAGTCCTTATCCTCAAGACACTGAGGGCAGGCAGAAGGATCCAAGAATCACCAGGTACTGATTGAAAGAGAAAAACAATTAAAAAAAATGAACAAGAGCCGACATTTCTGAGCACTCACTATGCACAAGGCGCTCTGTTGCCTGTCTTGCTAACCCTCACGGCTCCTCCATCCTCCTCCTCCTCACTTCCCAGAAAGACATCTGAATGAGAGGTGCGGGCCTCACCCAGGGTGTGTGTCTCCCCAGCAAGCACAGGATGCACCCCGGGCAGCCTGAATCTGGGCCCACACTCGCAGCTTTGGAGCCCTACTCCTCCCAGAGCAGTCTGCCCCAGGGGGGCTTCCGACAAGCGGTAAAATCAAATGCAGGCACAGGGACCAGAATTCTTGCAGGGCTGGGCTGGGTGATGAGGGGGTGAAATATGCCAGGAGATAGGAAGTGACGGGCACACTGTGAAGCCCTGACAATGTCATACAGGGCCAAGTTGTGGACTGAAAGCTCCTGGGAAAAGCGGGGTGCCTTCTCCCTGCCTCTTGTCAGCAGCTAGTCACCCCTTCAACCCTGCCAAAACAAGGAAGAATGACGTGAGAGAAGGCCATCTATCTGCTGGTATCCTGGGGATGTGCTCTGTGCCAAGTACCCTCTCAAGGAAATCCTGATGTATTAGCCATAGTCAAACACTGTGAGTACAGCAAGCACTCCTCTGCAGGGGAGTGGCAGCCGGCCCGCTGCCACCTCCCACAGCCCAGTACTGCCTACAGAGGAGTCCACAGGGCCCGTGAGCAGGGCTGGTTGGGGGGCAAGAGACCCTCACATCCCCCTGGTGATGGGAAGGTGTCATTGGAGGTCCAAAGGTGGAGCCAGAGTCTATTCAGAAAGGTCTCCCTCCAGGGACTGCCACCAGATCTTCCTGCAGCCTTCAGGGTTGTGCAGATTAGGTTGGGAGCAGGGATCAGGAAACAAGGAGAGCTGTGATAAGGAGGCGAAGGTCTAAGCGGAGAGCCTGCATTGAGTTCTGCTTAGTTACGGATCACGGAGTGCTTATTTATACTGATACACACACAATAACAAAACCAGAAACCTGTTTTACCTCCTTCCCTTGTTATTCCCTCCACCACTAAAAGGTCAAACTGGAACTTCGTTTCTTTGATTTAAAATGGAAATATTTAAGAATTGGATCTAAAAATGCCAGAGCCAGAATGGATACCACCACTTCATCCAAACTCTTGTTCCAGTGATGAAAAGACCAAAATCCGGGGAGGTGGGTCTGTCCAAGGTCCCAGGAAGCAAATGACAGCCTGGAATATGACCCAGGTTTCTGACTCGTGCAACATTAACCCCTACATATAACCCTGGCCTCTCCCCTACCGTCCCCACCCTCAGACATCACAGCCAGGTCTCAGCGGTGGCCAGTGCATCTTCTCAGCTTTGAGTGAGCACAGGAAGGGCTGGGGGGGAGAGGTGTGGAGAGATGGGGCAGGGGAAGCCAGCGGGTGGAGTGTGTAGGCACCTCCAGGCATGCCAGACAATCTTGTGTGAAGGAAGCCTGGGCGTGCCCAGCTGCTATTTAGTAAGGAAGTCAGACATGCAGGAACAACCCTAGGAGCCCACACTCACTAGCTGGAAGTTGTTGCTGGGAGCACTGTGTCAAGAATGGTTCTGAGGCATCATCCAGGCTCTATGAGAATGTTTTGTGATCTATCTGTGCTGTTGCCTGCGGGCAGAGGGGACAGTCTCAAAAATACACCAGTCATTTGCCATCCCTTCCTTTATGTGTAAGCACAGTGGTGATGGGGTTTCCCTGGTGGCTCAGACAGTAAAGAATCTGTCTCCAATTCAGGTGACCTGGGTTCGATCCCTGGGTAGGGAAGATTTCCTGGAGAAGGGAATGGCTACCGACTCCAGTATTCCAGCCTGTTGAACTCCATGGATAGAGAAGCCTGGCAGGCTAGGGTCCATGGGGTTGCAAAGAGTCAGATATGACTGAATGAGTAACACACACACGTAGCGATGATGCTTGAGGCTGTGATCTTTCTTCCCCAAGAAACCCTTCTGGGTCCCTCCAAGGAGAAAATGGGCCACTCTGTGGCAAATTCCAGGTATACAAAAGGAGCTTAATAAGCACATTCACTGAAAGAAAGGGAGGGAGGGAAGGCTGGAGACAGAATATCCCTGGCAGCTCCTGGAGTTTTACTGCCTTTAAGTATTCCACTCTCATTCCTGGACTTCTCTTCTCCTTGGCAAGGCTGCTATGGGGAGAGCCCAAAGAACTGTTCCATCTACTAGGGACCAAACTTTACTTAGAAACTCCTGAAGCACTAGTGGGTCTTTGGTAAGAAATGGAGAGCCTTTTCAACCACAGAGATCTTGGAGTTCCCCCTTCTTTCCTTCCTTCCAAGAGTGAGCCTGCACACAGAGGCCACCTCCACCTGAGCCTCAGCAACCACAAGGACCAGAAGGAAGGGAGGAGGTTGAGGGCAGTGGGGAGGTGTGGGCTGTTCCTCCAGGGCTCTAGGAAGGTGCTGCTTGCCACAGGAGGGATCACTTCTGAGGATGGGGCCAACTGGAAGAATCTCAGAAAAAGTAAGCTGAACTATGCTCAACTCAAAAACTCCGTGGTTCCCCACTGCCTTCTAAGTCAAGTATGAAACCCGTTGCATCAGACAACATCCTCCAGCACCATCCTGTCCTTGAATCTATCTACTCTTCTTTGTGTCATCTTAATGCCCTCTGCAAACTGGCCCTTTCACAATACCCTATGCAATCTCAACTTTTTCCCTTTGCTATGAATTTGACTCATGTTTGTTTGTTTGTTTTTTCTTTCCCGTTTGCTCTTGAATTGCTCAGAATTGGACCCATCCTTAAAGACTCACCTCAGTGCCACATACTCCAAGAAGCCCTCACTACTTCCTTGAGTTGCATGCTGTCTGTCTCGTTCTCTTTTTATGTGTCACACACACACACACACACACTCCAATAGAAATAGGCTTAAGTTTATCCTAATTCCATCTCCCCAATCACAGAATCATACCCAAAGATATGCCTGCTCTATTGTCAAATAAAGAAAAATTAAAACAAAAAATCTACTGCCACAAAGCTGATTTAAAAATCTTAAATTCCTCCACCCCACCCTCCTTCCCTTGGAAAAGGTTTTGTCCAGGCCGCAGAGGCCTTTAAACATTTTTTTTAATAAAGTCAGGTCATGAGTGTGCATAATTCTGTGGTGTGTGCCCATCCATTGCATATTCACTGTGAACGTAAACTAAACTTAACCAGTTAACTTTATTTATACTCTGGATGGAGACTTCTCTTTTAATAAAACAGAATCCGTTAAGGATTATAAACAAACAGTGTTTTATGAACTAAAACTGCAGTGTACTCGTCACTCAAGGGCAAAAACTGTGCTCTGGGAGGCTCAGCCAGCTATAAATAAAGATAAGGCCCTGCCAGGCATGGGCTTGGGCAGAGTAATTGCTGACTCCATAATCAGTCTCTCCCCTCCTCCTTCAGGCCCACAAATCACTTGGGCGTTGGGTCACTGCCCACTGGATTCAGCCCAGCGACAGAGAGAAATGGCAAAGCAGTTCATTAGCTCCGAGACCGAGTGTAAACTGGGACTCGTAAAACGTCTAGGTCCTGAGTCAGATGACAGAGCGCTAATCCTCGAAGCCATGGAGGAGTCTGATCACGAGCACCCAGGGGTCGAGCCTGCACTACACTCGATGTGGGCCTTCATCAGGGGGTGTCTCTGCTATAACACCCCTCCCTCTCAGTGAGATCCCGCAGCCGGACTCCCAGCCCTCAACCACACAGCGGGGGCTGTCCATCACCCCAGGTCAGATCCCAGGCCCTGTGATGGGCATGTGTGCAAGCAGAGCCAATAAGCATCCACCCTGGGAACTGCGCTTCCACCCTGGGAAGACGACCTCCCTTCCCAGGTTGGTCACAGGATGGAAGAACAGGTCTTTGGAGTTTCTAGAGACCATCTTTCTGCTCCATGGAGAAAGCCCACCCACAGTGAAAATACCCTGTATGATACTACAGTGATGGATGCATGTCATTGTACGTTTGTCCAAACCCATAGACTGTGCACCACTGAGAGAGGCTTAATCTAAACTGCAGGCTTTGAGTAATTATGATGAGTCAGTGCAGCTTCATCGATGGTACAAATGCCCTGCTCTGGTGGGGAATGCTGGCCGTGGTAGGCCACACACGTGCAGAAGGAGGGCGTATGGGCAAGCTTTGTGGCTTCCTTTCAACTCTGCTGTAAACCTAAAACTGCTCTGAGGACAATAAAGTCTAGGGAGAAAGAAAAGAAAAAGATAAAAGGAGAGTCCCAGAGAGAACGTAGCTGAGATGCAGAAAGAAAGAGAGCAAAAGAGGATGAACCCTAAAAGCGCATAAGCCCTCACTTTTTGTACAAGCTGTGTTTCTGCCACTTTATCCTAAAGCGTCCTTACTGATATTCTGCTCAGCGACCACACCATGTACTGAGCACCTGTTAGGGGTCAGACGCTGTACTGAGCCGTTCAGTATAGACTGCTGCCACTGTAACTGTGCGTTCACAGCTTGCGAAGCGCAGTGGTTTTGGACCACCTTGTCTGATCCAAACAGTACCAGTGAGGTTGATGCGCTCACCTTCATTTTGCGGACGTAGAAACTGAAGCTTAGAGAGATTAAGTGCCTTCCTCAAGGTTGTCTGGTCAGTGGTTAATACAGCCAAGATATAAACTCAATCCGACACCAAAGCCCATGCCTTAACCCCCACACTCTGGCGCTGCAGTCTCATTCCAATTTTGTTTGCTTGAATAATACGTGTATGTACACACTCCCGTGTGTGATGGGGGTGGTATGAGCAGTGAAGGGACAGGGAGGGGAGGGGGAAGGGAGAGGGGACGAGAGAGAGAGAGAACTGACCACAGGCAGGATCGCAAGGGTACACGGTGAGAAATGGGGAGAGAGCACAGAAATATCAAAGCAGAAGGCCTGACCTCTCACATGGCCAGCATTAAACAGTGTCATGAGGCTGAGGGCTGTGGTCCAGCCTTGACTCTCCAGGGTAAGGAAAACCCCGAGTGCCTGGTAGGATCTCAATAAACTTGGCTGCACAGTCACAGAGCTACTCTCTCACTTTACGCTCACAATGCCGTTGTGGGACAGACAAGAGAACGCAACACCTTCTTTCATGGATGGGAAACCTGAGGTCCACCTTGCTGCCCAGCCTCTGCCTGATATGTGTGATACTCACTTCCTTCCCCTCTGTATTCCAGCCCACTGTATTTTCCGTTTTGTTTTTATTTTTTGGGCTGCACCACACAGTTTGTAAAATCTCGGTTCTTAGTTCTCCAAGAAGGGACTGTACCCAGGCCCTTGCAGTCCTGACCGTGGGACCCCCAGGGAAGACCCGATTTTCTGCTCTTTGAAAGTGTCTCCCTGCCCTTGTTTCAGAGCCCTGGGACCAGAACATTCCCTCCCTCCCACAAGGGCTAGTCTGAGGTCCTCTCCTGATCTCAGGTCAGAGTCCCTTTCTTGGAGTCCTCTTCCCTGACCACACTGATGCCCCAGGCTTATGATCCCCTTTTCTTGCGTGGTATGTTTCAGTGATTCTCATTCTGTAGTTGGGTAATTATTTCACTAACATCCAGCTGGCTCCTCTGACTATAAACCTCTGAAGACATGGAACATACCTGTGCTCACCATTTCATCCCAAGAGTCTAGTGCAGTGTCTAGAATGTTCTTAACAAATATTTGATGGAAGATGAGGGAATGAATGTGTGTCCAGGATGACACAGGAATTAAAAGTGCCCCTAGGACTTCCCTGGTGGTCCAGGATCAAGACGCCTGCCAATGCAGGGGACACAGTTTCAACCCTGCTCTGGGAAGATGCCAGATGCCAGATTCTGCGGAGCACCACAACTACTGGGCCGCGGTGCCCTGGAGCCCGCGCTCTGCACTAGAGAAGCCACGCACTGAGATTCCCGAGCACCAGGACTCGAGAGCAGCCCAGCTGCTGCAAACAGGAAGAAGCTCACGTGCAGCAACGAGACCCAGGGCAACCAGAAATAAATCAATAAAGGTAATGTTTAGAAAGTGCCCCTAACATGCAGAAGCCTTAAGTGGCGGGGCTGGGAGCATCTGATCTCTTTGGAAAGCCACATACTGAACCTGGCCCAGGCCTTCTGGTTGACCTCCATAGCAGGAGAGGGCCCACCATCTAAGACATCAAAAGCAAAGACCTGTGAGATACCAAGTCTTACAACCTGGGCAGATACAGGAAGCTCATCACACAACCAACCCTGTGAGAGCAGAGTCAGTCGTGAACGGAGGAGGCAAGAAACACCCAAGAAGCTGCCGGGAACACAAGCCCCTCCCCCTCCCTCCTTCTGAATCGGCCAGGGGGCACCTTTTACATCCAGCTGATTATGTTTAACCACGGGCTTTTGTCCTCGCCTTATAATTACTGCCTTTTTAAACCCAGTGGCAAAATTAATTGCCCCTTAATGAAGCAGGGTAGCAATTAAAGGCAGCGAACCTTGTGAGGAAGGAGAAACACATTTATTCGAGGTGTATCGTCAGGAGCCCAACTTCGGAGGCATCGTCATCACGGTTGTAATTATTTTCCAAGGCTGTGTGACACCTCCTTAGACCCGAGTGGAACTGCCAGGCTCTGGAGAAACGCATTGTTCCTTCAGAGTTAATTAGAGTCCAATTTGGAACTTCCTGTCTCCTGTACTAGAGAGGAAATGCAATTTATTACCTCTTGGTGCCCCCTGAGGTCCCCTGAGGATAAGTGGCCTTCCCTTTGGCCGGTCACACGGCTCCTAAGGCAGGGATGTGCAGATGCTAGAAGGGCCCATGGTGTGGGCTGAGCCTGGGGACCTCCGCTGGCTGAGTTTCTCCACATAAACGGAAGCACATGTGCCTTCTTAGCCTGGTGACTCAGGCAGCCGCAAAGAAACTCTTCGTAGCCAAGTGGCCAGGCCACGTTGGTCGGGCTCCCTGTCACCCTTCAGAAGAGCTAACGCCCTTAGAGTAGACAGCTGAGAAGCTGAGAGACAGGTTTGAACCTGCATACTCTGAGACGATCCGTCTCTGGCATTCTCCAGGCTCTGGAATAATGCTCATGTCCCGGAGCTGAAGATGACGATGATGACCACAGAATCACCTAACACACACGGAGGGCCTACTGCCTGCCAGGCCCCTTGGTTCTTAGCACAGCTGTGCCGGTAACGCACTGCCTCTCAGCTTTACAGTGCAGAGAAATCGGGTCACTCTTCCGAAGGCACACAGCTAGACGGCAGAAGCAGAACACACACCCTAACTGAAGACATATTCCTTCTTGGAAAACAAATGGCTAATAAGAAAAAAATAAAACCCTATTCCTTCTCGAGTACAGGCTGGTGGCAGCATTGAAAATTAGCAATGATGCAGCGGGTGGCCCACAATCCTGCTATCCAATGGCAGTTCCCATCTTTAGGACAAGGGGATCGAGGGCCTGAGGGAGCCTGGTGCCTGTCGGATCCCATCAGCTGCAGGGCTTCCATCGCTTCATCTCCTCTGGCTATGGTGTGGTGACAATGGCTTGACGTTCCAGGCCCCCAGAAGCCAGCTGGCCCCAGCCATCCTCCTGCCCTTCACATAACTCCTCTTCCGCTCGTCTCAGGTCACCCCAGCCCCTCCTGCACGATGCTCTTCCTGTCTGCCCCCACATCAGTAAGTTCTTCCAGACCCAAGTGGTACACTCTCGTGTCTAACGACACCTTTGCCAAAAACCCAGCTAACAGGGACTCCTTCCTCCTTGAAACTGCTACAGTCCTGAGTTTTTTCCAATTTCACATAAATTTGCCAAGCTGGTATGCAGATATGCATATATATGTTGTAAAAGGAAATGGCAACCCATTCCAGAATTCTTATCTGAAGAACCCCATGGACAGAGGAGCCTGGAGAGCCACAGTCCATGGGCTCACAAAGAGGTAGACACGACTAAAGTGACTTAGCATGCAGGTGTGTGTGTGCGTATATGTTTTTTATTTACTTACTTTTTCCTCTTTTTTTAAAGATCTTTTTTTTGATGTGGCCTACTTTTTAAAGTTTTTATTGAATTTGCTACACTATTGCTTCTGTTTTATGTCTTGGGTTTTCAGCTACAGGGTATGTGTGATCTTAGCTCCCCGACCAGAGACCAAACCTGCACCCCCTTGCACTAGAAGGCAACGTTCTGACTACTGGGCCACCAGGGAAGTTCCTACTTACATTTTTCTTTAACACATGATTCTAGCACATTACCTTTTTTGTGCACTAGAATCCCTGGGCCACCACCTGCTAGCCAAGTGATCTTGGGCAAGTTACTTAATTCTTTGTGCCTTAGTCTCCTGGTCTGTAGAATGGCACTAATGACTATGCCTGCCTCAGAGAGTTGCTTGGAGTCAACAGGGGGAGCAGTCAGCCTCGTGTCTGGCCCCAAGTCAGTGCTTGGCACTGGGCCATGAGCTCTTCTGTCACTACAGCTCCTTGAGGATGGAACCGTGTCTGATGCTCATTTACAAGTGTGCCCTGCAAGCCTGTATCTGAGTGGACTAAGTCTGAGAGAACCTGCCCTCTGCACCTTTCTTTCTAGTCTTTGCACTTTCTAACCTGGTACTTTTGGAGGTGTCAGAGTGGGCGTGTGGAGAGATGCA
The DNA here is from genome assembly GCA_007570785.1 of Antilocapra americana. NCBI lineage: Eukaryota > Metazoa > Chordata > Mammalia > Artiodactyla > Antilocapridae > Antilocapra > Antilocapra americana. The sequence continues at coordinate 5,520,271 of ML664243.1, read as the reverse complement.
GAACCTCCTGCTTCTTTGTGGATAATGTCTGGTCCAGTCTGCCCCACGTCCAGCATCCCCAGGCTTCGGATATCTAAACTCTGGACTCTTCCTGATGCTGACTCACCAACTTTTGCAGCATGGGCAGGCAGAGCTGGGCGCCTTTCCCTCTTCCTCCATGTCCTCCCTGCCCCTTCCCCATTAATAGGGCTAGGGCTCTGCATTTCTGAAGCCAGAAGGAAGCCTCTGTACTTCCTGGAGAAAGACCCTAAGCTGATACATTCCTATCTATTTTTGCAGCTCAGAGTGAAACAAGAAGAGATATGGGTCAGTAGCTTTGGGAACCAGCCATCAGATCTCTTTGGACCCAGAGTCCTGTCTCTGCTGCTCCTTCCACGTGGCTCCAAGCTCCAGGCACTTCCAGAGCCTTCCAAGCCTTGGTCCACTATTCCTGCTCATGTTCAGGGTCAGGATTGTTCAGGTAAGTTTTGATGTTGGTGGAAAAACCTCAATGGGTTTTGAAAAACAGAGGCGGCCCCAGCAGCCAGTGTCAGCCCGGGTTTAACCAATTTAACTGCAAACTGCTCCAGCCACACACACGCTTGGGTTGCTGCTCGGCTTCTCTTCGTAGAAGGCCGGAGATGAAATAAAAATGAATGATGACAAAATGTCCACACGGGTAGAAAAACAGAATAGCTTGAAAGCTCCAGGGCAGGAACTGACACAATTTAATTAACTATTTGGAATAAACATGTTTGGTGCCGCTAGCAGAGCTGTTTGTTTGCCTTCACAAAATAATGCTCTTAATAAGTCTGAGATTAAACCTTCAAGAGATTAATTAAATGCAGCACCTTTATTTGAAACGTTAGGAATGGCCAAGACAGCATAGTATTTTCTTTGCACATTGTTCAGTGGCTGTTGTCGTCGTACATAAACAGTTCCCAACCTCTGCAATGCATCGTTAAAAAATTGTCACTAATTATGATTTGGCATTGGCAACCTATATAAAATACTTATTTCTTAAATAATCTAATAAATGCTTAACAAGGAAACAGGATGGATCAAACTTAAACCGTGACGGAGTGGAACTGACACATTTAATTATATCCTGGAAGTCCTAAGTTGCTCTCCAAGGCAGATCAATGATGTTTGTGACTAATAGTGTCATTTTAAAAAGATCAAAATACTCATAATATCTGCCATTTCTTGAAAAGTTACTGCAGTGACAGATGTCAGTGCACATCTACTATTTAGAGGACCTTTAGAGGAATATCAGCATTCCCATTTTATAGAGGAGAAAACTGAGGTCAGAAAGGTTACATGGTCTGCCAAAAGCTAAACAGTCAGTAGGTGGAAGATGCTGGGATTTAAAGCTAGAGCTCTCTGACTCTGTCGTTCATGACCACAAGCCATCTAATCCCTAAAACAGAAGAAACATAGCCTTGGAAATTCTAATCACACACTAATTGCATGACAAATTAAAAGGAAGTGACACTAACAGATTTCATTTGATTGCTCAGAGAAGGGCATTTTGTACTCAATGATGGTTTGGGGATAAAAATCATTGTAAATGGTCTCATTAGGATAAGATATAGCTTAACCTCACAAAGGAACGTGACACCGGCTTTTTTCATCATGTGGTAAGATTCCTTTATTAACTCCAGCTCCAAAATTCTGTTCCTGTCATCTGCAGTGCAGTCTGGCTTTTCCCCTTTTAAACAGTTCTGCAATGACTGACTTTTGGCTTGTTAGTCAATCAGTAGGAGACCCAGACTCCAGGGCCCCTCCAGTGGCTATCAACACAAGTCCAGGGAATCCAAGAAACCAGGACCTAAGGGGACCACTATTTTATTTGCTTTTGCTTGTGCCCATAAAAGCAAAGTAGGGCAAGATGTTGCACAACGTGAAAGTTCAGGGGCATAAATAATGTAAAATGATCTTAAAAATCTGGTAATGCAATTGTGTCCCAAACTAGAAGGGTCTTAAGGTACTCCCTTAACAATTAAATTCCAACAGATTCTCCCCTCCTGAGTCAGGAATGATCGAGGTCAGATGATCCCACTTCAACAGGAATCTGAGCTGCAGGCACAGTGAGCGCCACCAGGCACTGCACGGCCACAGATGCTGGACAGGACTCCCCACTTTAGTCGGGCTCTCTGTATGGCAGGGACAGTGCCAACTGCCTGAACTGAGTATCTCATTTCCTCCTTGTTTCACATTCCTGTTTTACAGATGATGAAATTGAGGCTCTGAGAGAGAAAGTAACTCACCCAGAATCATGCAGCCAGTGAGTGGGATTCTAACCCTGGAAATTTAGACACCAAATCGAGCTCTTCTCTATTACATTTTGCTTTGCAATTAGATATTGCAAATATTCCTTATGCAAGTAACAAATAAACAAATAATTGGTTTGTTTTACAAAGCTGTCTGCAAATTAGCAAGGGCTTTTCTGATTTTTCCCCTCATATCCTGTTGCATTGAGGATCTGGAAGTTAATTACTACACCAGACACTCCTCAGCAGAGATAAACATCAGGGCCCCTTGCCTTGTGTGTTTGCCCTTATGATCTGGTCCAGGCAAACCTGCAAATGGCTAATGAAGTTAAATATAAAGTAAGATAAAGCTGTGAGGCTGTGCAGGTTTCTCAGGGACAAGCAGAAGACACTTGGGTCTAAAAAGTAATCTAAATAAGGAAAGAGAAATGGTCTCTGTTCCAGGCCGAGATCAAGGAACAACTTCCCACCCTACTTCACAAATGTGCATACACACATACATGCACACACACACACACACACACACACACACTTTTTTCCTCACGCACGTCACATAGGGATATAAGGATTTGGGGTGGAGCAGTCACTGTCGCCTCTTTGTCAGGAGGTGCCGAGACATAGATACAAGATACAGCATATTAAAAAGCAGAGACATCACTTCGCTGACAAAGGTCTGTAAAGTCAAAGCTATGGCTCTTCCAGTAGTCATGTATGGATGTGAGAGTTGGACCATAAAGAAGGCTGAGTGCCGAAGAACTGATGCTTTCAAACTGTGGTGCTGGAGAAGACTCCTGAGAGTTCTTTGGACAATAAGGAGATCAAACCTGTTGATTCTAAAGAACACCAACCCTGAATATTTGTTGGAAGGACTGATGCTGAAGCTGAAGCTCCACTCTTTGGCCACCTGATGCAAAGAGCTGACTCATTGGAAAAGGCCCTGATGCTGGGAAAGACTGAAGGCAGGAGGAGAATGGGGTGGCAGAGGATGAGAAGACTGGATGGCATCACTGACTCTACGAATGTGAATTTGAGCAAACTCCAGGTGATAGTGAAGGACAGGGAAGCCTGGTATGCTGCAGTCCATCAGGTCACAAAGAGTCAGACATGACTGAATGGACAACAACAGAGAGGTAGACAGTGAGAGGACTGATCTGGGAACCAGGTCATCTGGCTTCCGTTCTTGGGCATTACTAAAGCATTGTGACCCCGAACAGGAGTTTCCATCTGAACAAGAATGTCCTATCTACCCATCTCCAGATGGCTTAGAGACGTAGAGCAACTTCCAGATACCACTCTGTAAATAACCTGTCATTCTTAAAGGACTCTCGTGGCATGTGACTTTGAAGATCAGCAATTTGAACTCAAGCTAGAGGTGCTGGAAACATCTACTGAAACTGAGGCCCTACAGCTTGGAGGAAGCAGACTCAAACCTTCATCCCGCCTAAGAGAGACGAGCCTGAAGCATTTTGCAGCTGGGCTTCTAGATGTGGGGGGGTGTTGCAGTGGGCCACACCTTGGGACTTGGAAGGCAGGTGGCAGGCCAGGAATTAGGGCAGGGGGTGAAGGAGAGAAGCAAAGCATAAAAGACACTGGGCCCAATGTTTTCAAAGGAAGCGGCAATTCTCTCCTGCTTCCCAGTGAGCCAGTGGCTCCTTGTCTGACCTGGACCATCTCCCTTAGCACAGCAGGTGGCCATTTCATTAAATGCACCATTCACACCCAGGCCTGCCTGGGAGTGCATTCCCTCCACGGTGCATGGCCCTGCTTCCCTCTTTTACTGGGATCAAACTTCCCGCCTTCTTTCTGAGACTTTCCTGAGCTCTGTCCACTGCACCATGGGGCCTGGGTTCTAATGGCCCAATCACACTGAAGGTGTGACAATCACTCCAAAGAGCCTGGAGTAACAGCTTTGGTGGGAGGAAAATCAATGCTGGGACAATTCTCCTGTCAGGACCCACCTGAGCTTCCTCTGCAGAGCACTCTGTCAGCACAGGCAGATGTGGGGCTGGCCAGGAGTTCACTTGGCATCAGGGGCATACTTCTTGGAAAAGTTATTTAGCTGGATGACCAGGTCATTTGGAACTAATTTCTTCCGGGTCCCCATTAAAAGCAAGCCAGGGACTTCCCTGGGGGTTCAGTGGTTAAGAATCCAACTGCCAATGCAGGGGATATCAACTCCATCCCTGGTCTTGGAGGACAACGTGCGGCGGAGCAACTGCACCCACGCACCACACTCCCGAAGCCCGTGTGCCTGGAGCCCGCGCTCCACAACGCAGGAGGCCCGCACCTGGAGAGCAGCACCCGCTCGGCACAACGGGGGGAAGCTCCCAGGCAGCAATAAAGACCCAGCACACCCCAAAATAAATAAAGTAAATAAAGAGCCAGGTAGAGAGCCCAGGGTAAGACACTCAGTCAGCTCCTTCTCCTTCAGGGCTGGCTGTCCTCACAGGGTGTGTGAGCATGCGGCTCCGTGGCAAGGGAAAAAATGAGAGGCGGAAGAGCAAGGTGGTTGGGGTGTGGAGTGGACTTGGAGGTGCCCGGGTCTGGGTTCAAATCCAGTCCACTTACAAGTTTAGTGACCTTGTTCTGTCCTTCCGTGCCTTAGTTTTCCAGTCTATCAAATGGGCATAATCAGCCTCTCCCAGGCTGTGGCTGGAAGAGCAAAGAAGATAAAAACATGTATGATGCTCAGTTCAGGATGAAATCTCAAAGTGTCACTACCATGATGATGAGCATCATCACCACCATCGTTATTCCTGAAAGGTCAGCAGACAACGGTTCCTTTGGTCAGGCAACACCGGGCTGTCGGAGGCCATGTGGTAGGGATATAAAGAGGCCCAGGTCTGGAGTCCTCCAGAGGCCTTGACTGGAATGCCTGCTCTGGAATTTAACAGCACATTTCCACCGTATGCTCATGTAAATTAGGCAAATGCAAGTATGTGCATTTGTTACAAAGAAGAAGAGAAAGTCAACTGAGGAAATGGCTACCTGCCCCCCTGCTCACTCAGAAGGCAGATGCCCTGGGAGCAGGAGAGTGGAAGGGAAGATGCGAAACTCTCCTTTTTTTTCATAAAACATGCCCTCAGAATGAAAGTCAACTACTTCAGCTGGCACTTAACTGAAGAAACTAACCGCTTCCAACTTTCAACTGCAAACTGGGCGGACACGGCTCTTGGGGTTGGGAGTGATCTGTGATATTTTTCAGGGTCATTTTTATGACACTGTTTTCTTACTGAGTGTATGAGCTGACAGTCTCCTGCTGAGCTGCAAGGACACAGGACAGGCACCCCAAGATCCTCATCAGAAGACGTGGTGGCAAGTCTGGGGCCGACCAGTGGATCCAGTGCTGATAATGACATAAACTCTGTCCACGCGTTTTGCAAACCACATTCACAAACATGGGGATAGTTATTTTCTTCCCTGTCCCTTTCAGCATCCCAGTCCCAGGCTAAATGGGAAGTAGAGGTGGGAGTGGGTGGCTAGGATTACACCATCCCCTGCAGGTCATATTCTCACAGTGTAACAACAGAACTCCCACCCCAACTCCCTCCCCAAATTAGTTATTAGCCTGGTTTAGCTACAAGCCATTTGCAGCTCCTGGTCTCCAGAAAGGTGGCACTTTCCCTGTTTCAGGTTAAAAGCATTCTAAAAATACCTTCAGAAGGCTCTGAGGTCCCACAGCCTTCCCTGCTCTGGTTTTAATCCAGTTCACATCTCCTATGGCATGCGTGTGGATAAGACATCACTTTTGCTCATGTAGGCCAGGTTTCTGAACTCACAGCTGAAGACTGATAAGTTGCTTCAAGTTACATGGCCCACCCTTCACTCCACCTGGGCCCAAAAAAAGGCAGGAGGACCCCCACGACCCCGCTTAGACTCAGGGCAAGTTTCCAGTCTTTGGCAAATGGACTAACAATGATTTTTCTCTTCCTGAACAATCTCTAAAGTCCAAAAACTTTGTTTCTAGCTTCCAGACTTTACAAAGCAATGGAAATTATATCGGGCAATTTACAGGTCCCTTTGTAGAACCTGCAGCCTCTCAACAGATATGATACCCTGTAAACTCTGACAGAGACAGTGTTTCATCCGAGTGGCTAGGTGGTACTGCGGCGCCCCTGCGGTCTCCCTGTCTCCACCAACAGACTGTCAGACAACATCGAGAGAGCTGGCATTTTTGTTTGTTTGTTTTGAAACGCCCAGGCCTGGGTTTTCTCTTTGGCTCCAGGACAGGCTGTGTGTTAGGCACAGCCTGCCTGCATTCTCCCTGGGGGCTTGTCCCAAATCAATACGAGTTAATTATCACTTGGGCAGAGAGGACCTTGTGATCTCTGCCTCACAGGTTGGGAAGCCCCATCATCAACACAGCATCAACTCTGGCTCTAAACCTGATATATTAGCTCAACGTTTGCCTTCGGTCTCCACCTTGGCTTCCAGCTCAGGTGTTTTCCTTTGACCTAAACCTACTGAGGTGAGCAATAGGACACCGAGTCCCTCACTTGCAGGCATTGCCTCTGAACCCTACCCACCCAGCTGAAATACTGACAAGGTCGCTTGATGCTGCCAGCCTTTCCAGGTCCCTGGGGAACACAGACTCCTGATTCTCCATCACTGAGTTCTGCTCCCATCACTTCTAACCCACCATCCTATGTTGACAGCTCTTTGGCATCACCTATGTTACCTCCATAGCCATAGTCTCCATGTCCTGGGGTCTGCTGCCTGCCAGACATCCAGATGAGCCTGACTTTGCCCCTTCTGCCTAGTCCTAGGGCTCTAGGTCCAGCCCCTGCCTGCCCATCTCATGTGATTTCTAGGAGCAGGGCTGTATGCTGGTGAGAGAGAACGCATTGGCTCCAGGGTTAGACTGTTGGCTTCAAATCCCAGCCCCAGAGCATCACTGGCTGAGCAAACTTGAACAAGTTCCTCAGTCACTCTGTGCCTTAGTTCCTTCATTATAAAGTCAAGATAGTCCCATGGAGTTGTCGAGGGAGTTAAATCTGATATAATCTGATTATAAACGATAGCAAGGTGCCAGGTAACTCTCAAGCACACAATAAATACCAGTTATTGTATTAATCAAGTGGTCTGTCGACATTTAGGTATTTCTGAAATTTATCTTGAAATCTGGAGCAAACTGAGAATGAGGATTAGGAAATGAGCATGATTTGTGGGAATGTTCTTTTTGAATGTGTAAGTTCACCAAGGGTTTTCCAAATAACCTTCAAAACAAGTCCACAGCAAGCCATCTTTTGACCATATCTTTTGGCAAAGAGAACGCTTTACTTACTTAGGAACATTAACAGAGGAAATCATCTAAAAATCAGCTCTGAGAATCCAATAGGAAGAGAAAGCTAAAAACGGACATTTGACCTACCAGCTTCAGCAAGACTTGGTTAAAGCAACTATAGCAGGCAGCTGCAGTTTTTTGTAGCCTACTATCCGTGGCTGGTGTTTGAGCTGATCAACCTTGTGTCTGTGAGTCAGATAATGACCAGTTTACAGAGTGCATCCACATATTTGCCCCGACAAAAGGACAATGCGCTCAAATCTTCCCTATCAACGCGGTCAGCTTTCGACATTCCTAGTCAGACAAAGCGAGACTGTTCCAAGCACTGTCAACACCTCTGTGTCTGCAACTGATAGCATCAGAGCCATTTCTCCTGGCTCAAGTCACGTTTACACGATGCAACATCACGAAAAATTTGGGTCTGAAATTAATGTATTGAAAACCCCAGTGCCCCATAAGCTGCTTAAAGTACAAACCTTCTGTCCTTGGAAAAATCAAATCACTGGAGCAAACAGCCCCTCAATGAGCAAGGATCTCAATTCTAATATGGATCCAGGGCTACAACTGAGAGAAGGTGAGAAGAGGATGTAAACCCTGGCTGGCACATCAGTGGGATGAGCCTGCACCCCCACGTAACTGGGGGCCTTGACTCTTTGGAAGAAGCCTAAGGCAGAGGTTCTGGGATTTTCCTTTTCCTTGAAGGGCTCACAGGAGGCATGAATCTAAGATAACACTCCCCAACTTCTCAAGTGACAGAGGCAAGTTGTGGCTGCCTTTTCTGAAAACAAGAGCAGGGCACATACAGGGAGAGAGTTTGCTTGTGCACTTTGGTTAGAAGGAACATTTTTTCTACAAAGTTGTCAAATGTTGAACCTTGTCTCAGGCAGTACTTGGTACAAGATGTCTGCCCAGGACACTAGTCTCCAGCAACGTTCCATCATAAAATGGATCCATTACATGTACATGGCTGAGTCCCTTTGCTGTCCACCTGAAACCATCAAGTTGTTAATCAGCTATACTCCAGTATAAAATAAAAAGTTAAAAATATAAAATAAATTGGAAGAAGAAAAGAATAGAAGCCTCTTTAAAATAGTTACTAAGTTACTTTCATTAATCCCAGTCATAATGTTTTTATATAAAGTGAGATTTTATATACTTTCTGTTGAAGCAAAATATGCTTTGAGCTCAATGAATTTTCACAAACTAAACATACACATGTAACCAGCACCAAAGTCAAGAAACAACACATGACCAGTATCCCTGAGTCCCTCTTTGTGGTCCCTTCCAGTTACTGCACCTACCAAAAGGGAAACATTGTTCCAGTGTCCAAAAGTAAGGATTTGTTTTGTTGGTTTCTGTGCTCTATACAAATGGAACAGTAAATGGACATTTACTGAAAAAAAATAAAAATGAAAAATAAAATGGACCCATGACTGGGTAAATGTGGGAAACAATGCACATTTTACAATGCACATCAGCACATTAAAGACTCTTAGAAGTCCCACAGGAAAGAAATGCACTTAGCTTATTTTAACCTAGAATTTTGGCTACAGCACTTTTTAATTTACTAGCCTCTAGAAGCTCCAGGAAATATTCTAAGGAATGGCAGACTTATTATTATGAGCCGCCCAGTTCACTCTTCTGACTGCTAAGGAGAAAAACAATGAGTCATCCCAGCTCATTCCATCCTGACAGAGTGAGAAATAGATGTGCTGGCAAAGTACAGACTTTGAAAACGTGGTTTCCTCTAAGACCGCTCTCCTGCAGACAGCCACAAAGCACACGTGTGCACACAAACACAAACAAGGCTGGACTACATCTCATTTAATGGGCCTTCAGACTCAACCTGCAGACGCTCTGACTGACTCCCATCCCCAAAGGCTACTCTGGCAAGTGTCTTGCTCAGCAGATCAACAGTCTTCCTGCCCAGCAGCCTGGTCCTGGGATCAGCAGGAGGGAGGGCATTCCCAAGCTGTACAAATGGGAAGATCCAACTGTACCCCCTTCTCTGCCCTGACCTGGGCTATTTCCTCCCCTTGAGGGCAGCTTTCATCAAGAGTTCAGTGGCGAGCATCTTCCATCTCTTTTCTAATGGGCACCAGGCAAAATCTTTAAGAATAATCACTAGGGGATTTAGAAAGGGTTTATAAATGAATAAAGCATGGCTCAGGTAAACTAGCTCACTTCTGCCTCAGAAACATAAAGGTCCCAGATGATGCTTAGAAAGCCATCATAGAGGACTTCTACTTCTGGGAAGGTGGAATAGACAGTTTTCCTTATTTCTTCCACTGATTTTCATTTAAAGCCCTCAACATGATATGACACAAGTATCAGAAGACTCTAAAGGGTCTGGAGAAGAAGGCAGCCTGGCTCAGAATCCAGAACCCAAAGAATGACATGATGGTGAGTTCCTTGGGTTTTTTTGTTTGTTTGTTTGTTTTTGCTTCCCCTATCCCAGACCAGCAGCCTCAATAGAACAATGGGTTCAGAACAAAAAAGCCTATTGCCTTAGTCAAAGGAGCAGAAAAGAGGCAGCCTGGTAAGCAGAAAACTTCCAGACAATAACTGCTCTACTCCAGCCAAATCTGTGGCTTCATCTCTACAAGTACTGCCTGAATGGGGAAGCTTCTGCCCTCATCAGCCTGAAAAGGCATCCCAACCCCTTGCTGAGGTAGTATCTGTGAAGACCAAGTTATCTCTGAGTGGTAATGAAATCCTTCACCACAATGTCAGTGGAGATCATGTGAAGGGCCTGGTCTTCTAGACTCAGCTGTTGACAGTTAAGTGTCTCTTACCTGTTAGGTATCTCTTCCTAACAATCTGACCACTAGGGCAGTATCAGAGGAGTCTTGAGGAAGCCCAGTATTTTCACCACTGCCCAGAGATAATGAGGGCACCTTTGTCCCTCTGTGGTGTTGGGGAAGCCACATGGGGAGCAGTAATAAGTCACTCTTGCCCATCAGCCAGGGGGTATCAACAGAGGGCTAAAGAGAGTAGAATTCTCATTTTCATCCAGCCACAAGGAGCTCTCTCTCCCAGGAATCAAGGGGGAATCAGAAATTTCACCTCTGGCAATAACAAGGCAGTGCTACTCCCTTCCACCGTCAGGGAGTGTCAGGAGCCAGATACAACAGAAGAGTTAAATAAGATCCAGAGTTCCATTACATAACACCTGAAATGTGCAGTTTCAATAGAAAAACCACCCATTGTACCATGAACAAGGAAAGCCACAACTTAAATTTTAAAAGACAATCAAAAGGTGCCAATGCTGATGTGAATTTTTAAAGCAGCCATCATAAAAATGCTTCCATGAGCAATAAAGAATATGCTTGGCACAAATATAAACCTAGAAAGTCTCAGTACAGAGATTGAAGATGCAAGAAAAATTAAATGGAAGTTTCAGAACTGAAAAATACAATGATCAAAATTAAAAAACTCAGTGGGTAGGCTCCACAGCAGAATGGAACGAAAAGAAGAAAGACTAAGTAAGCTTGAGGACAGGACAACAGAAATGACCTAATCTGAACAAGAGAGAAAAAACAGACTGGAAAGAAATGGACAGTGCCTCAGAGATCTACATTTGTTGTCACTGGGAGACCCTGAAGAAAAAAGACAATAGAGTTTACTTGAGGAAATAACAGCTGAAAATGTCCCATCTTTGGAAGAGAAGACTGCAAATGCAAAAAGGTGAGCACTCAAATAGGATAAACCCAAATAAATCTGTGCATTATAGTCAAAGTTTTGAAAACTAAAAATAAACAAAAAAAGCAGTAAGCAAGATATACCACCTTACCTATAGGAAAAAACAATTCAAATAATAGCAGATTTCTCATCAGAAATCATGAAGTTCAGAAAGAAAGGAAAAAAATTTTTTCAAGACTTGAGGAAAAAAAAAGAACTGTTGATCCTAAATTCTATACAGTAAAAAAGCATCCTTCAGAATGAAAGGAAAATCAAGACATTCTCAGATGAGAGACTAAGAGAATCTGTTACAGTAGATTTATCTCAAAAAATGGCTAAAAGAAATTCTCTAAATAGAAAAGAAATGAACATCAGAAAAGACAAAGAACGATGGGGAGGGCAAAATATGAATAAATTTATTTCCCTTATCCTTTTAAGATTTTTAAAATTTGTTTGTGGCCAAAGCAAAAATTACATCACTGCCTGGCGTGGTTCTTACTGTACAGAAAGGGAATATTTAAGACAACTGCATTTTAAATTGTGGCGGGTAAAGGGACATAAATGGAGGTGAGGTTTTCCACACTTTTCTCAAACTGGTAAATTGTCAAAACCAGTGATAATGTGATAAGTATAATATATATATAACATAATATCTAGAGAAACTACTAAAAAAGCCATACAAAAAGAGACATTCAAAAACACTATAAATGAATAAAAATAGAATTCTTTGAAAATGATCGTATAACCTACAAGAAGACTGGAGGAAAAAAGAAAACTGAGAAACAAAAAACAGATCACACAGAAAACAGAACATAAAACAGCAGATTCAATGTACCAATAATTATATTAAATGTAAATGGTCTAAATATACTATTAAAAGACAGAGATACCTGAATTTTGGGGTTTTTTTTTTCTGAAAGCACAATCCACTATAAGCTAATAGGATGTGAGCAAAAATTTTATGTAACTACTTTCCTTAAAATGCAGCTGGTACATGTCCTTTTCCCTTCTTGGGTTTTCTTCCATCTGGCCTCTTGGCAAACGCATGTGATGGCTGCCACACCAACTTATACTACTGGGTAAGGTCACAGCATAGGAATAAAGAAGAAGAAGATAAAGCACCTGGCCCTCTGAGCACCTGTTTGAGCAGAGATGCGACACCAACCCTGGACTTCCTCTCCGTGATCTCTTAGTTCACAGACAAATAAGTCTCTACTTGTTTAGACCCTGTTACCATGTGGTTTTACTCTCCTTGCAGGTGAACATAGTCCTCACTGACACCAAAGAGCTGTACGTGCTGAGAGCTAGTATGGGTCTATCATTGTGCTGAGCCCTTCACAAAGGCATTGTAATGATTTGAGGAGGAAGATGGTGAAGTTAACACGTTACATCTGCCCAGTGCAAACCTGTCTAGTGCAACTCTGGGGCCTGGACTGTTGGTCTCAAAAGTGTACTGTGAAACCCAGTGAAAACCTCCCAAAAAGAGGCTTGACTGAAAGATTTCCTTCCATAGTCACACAAAACCATGACGAACTCAGAGAAAGCTTTTATTCGTCAGGCATTTCAAAAACGCTGGCTGAGATTCCGTTTGAATCCATTATCCCCTTTGACATCATCAATCTATTAATCAATCAACCCCCATTTCATTCAACAAACATTTATAAGGGCTTAATGGTGCCAGGCCCTGAGATAAGCCTGGAGAATGAATCAAGTGACACAAACCTGTTCCTCCAGGGGTCCCCATTATGGCGCTGAATTCATTTACTCTGAAAGTTAGATGTTTCCACCTCTCATTGCTTAGCTCCTAGCCTAAGATATCAAACAAGCAGACTATGGAGGTTCATGGGTGAAGTCAATTCTCCCAGAAATCCTGCTGCTCCATTCCATCTACACTTTTGAGAATTCAGGTCAATTTTTCCCTTTCATGGCAATGGAGACTTTGATGTCTCACCTTGCAGGGAGGAAAAGAAAGGGCAGAAATGCCTCAGAAAGGGTGGCCAAAAAAGCTTTGAGATCATGCCAAGCCCCAGCAGCATGGCTCGGTCTTTCCTCTATGTTCCTTTTCCTCTACGTTCCCTGGAATGAAAAGTGGGTTTTTCTAGCTCCTTCTCGCTCCCACGTCTCCACCCAGCTCTCGGCTCCTGGCAGTGCCAGCGCTCGCATCCAGGGATAACAGTCAAAATCGCCTCCTTCGTCTTTGACAGTAAAATACAGCAACCATTTGGCATCCCAGGGGCGCCCCAGTCTCCTGACCCCTGGCTGGGTCCCAGGGGATTTGTGGTCGGCTGCTAATCAGAGCCCAGGCCATAGCCATTTCCCATGACATAGCTGGAATTCTCACACTGCCTGCCCCCTCGGCTTCAGTTACCCGGCCAGGCTGAAACTATTTGCTCCCCTCCCACCCTGTCCATCACTGCCCCTTCCTCAGGCTGTGCCTCTGCACCCGCCCGCTGGTCAGACTCCTGCGGCTCTCAGTGGGGATGCTGCAAACCTCTCTCCCCTTTTATTACTGACCCGCAACCTACCTCCTACACTCCTTCAGCCCCCAAGGCTTCTTTCAAGCACCCTCCTCTTGAGCAATGATAAGCTCCGGTACCAGAGACGTTTAAAGAGATGCAGCCAAGCTGATACCAAGAAAGGGGGTCAAGCATGTGACTTTCAAGCTGAGGTCATAAAATAGTGGTCTTTGCTTTGTCATTTCTGGTTAATATGCCTCCGACAAACTAGAAAACCAGTCTCTCTGCCCTTTGGGAGGGCTCACTCTTAGCCTAAGAGCAAGAAGGGATGTTTGTCAACCACAGCACAGATACTGTACACTGTGGAGCACTGAGGGCATGGATTCTCCAGCTAGGCTGTCCGGGGTGCAGCCCAGCTCCTTAGACTTAGTTAGGGGATTATAGGTAAGTCACAGAACCTCTCTGGGCCTCGGTGACCTCTCTGGACAATGAAGACAGTAAGAGGGCCACCTCCCAGGCTTGTCATGGGTCCTAAATGAATTCATATTTGTAAAGGACAGGAAGAGCCATATCTGCTTCGTAAAGAAAGTCAATGTTTCTGTGATATTCTGTTTGTTTTCACAACAGCTTGATGAGGTTATCATTCTGTTTAAAGAAAACTCTATTGGATGTGACAGAGTTGTACAAACTTGCCTGTGGTCAGACAGTAAGTGGTTGGGCTGAGACTTGAACTTGGGTTGTATTTCCTGTTATGACAGTATTTCTCAGAGTGAGTCCCAGACCACCTAGGAGTTTAGTAGAAATGCAAATTACCCGGTTCCACCCAGACCTCCTGACTCAAGACCTCCAGGGGTGGGTCCAAAGATGTTTTAACCAGTCCTTGGAAGGACTGATGCTGAAGCTCAAGTTCAGTCTCCAATACTTTGGCCATCTGATGCGAAGAGCCGACTCATTGGAAAAGACCCTGATGCTGGAAACGACTGAGGACAAGAGAGGCAGGAGCAATAGAGAATGAGATGGGTGCATGGCATCACTGACTCAATGGACATGAGTTTAAGCAAACTCTAGGAAGTAGTGAAGGACAGGGAAGCCTGGCGTGCTGCAGTTCACAGAGTCACAAAGAGTTGGACACAGCTTAGCGACTGAACAGCAACAACTGGGACGACGTGATATCAAAAGGTTCAGATGAACTATCACCACCTTCCCGCACAGCATGAGCAGGGTCTCCCATCTTTTCTACCTCCTGGAAATTGGTACAAAGTGAACACCAGCTGCACACATACCTCTCAATACACAGAAATACAGGTCTTCTATGCATAAGGTATTGTGCTAAGCACCAGGAGGACACAAAGAAATGTGAATGCCTTGCCCAAAGAAAAGATAATTATCTGCCTGCAGATAATTCGTTAATTATCAAGCTCAAATAAGGATGTGCACATAGTTAGCCAACAACATAGACCATAAAAGGAGTCAAACTCATCAGCATTCCAAGGTTGGCAGGGGGTCAAACAGAGCTAAGGGAGAATCCTGGCTTCCATTCTCATCAGCTGGGAACTTCAGTGAAGTCACGTGACTCTGCTGTGCCCGGCTTCCTGACCTTCCTGGCGCGGCTGTTCTAAGAATGAAGTGAAGGCGACCGTCTTACACGGCGCCTGGCACATACTGCAGGGTCGGTTACTGAATGGTTGGAGTCACTGCTAAGATCTACCACCAGGCGATACGGGTTTCATTGCCAAATCATACAGGAAGGTAAGGTGGGGGTGGGGAGATCGCATTGAGGGAGGAAGACACAGAGAATGGAGGACCCGAGAGCTTGATTTCAAGCAAGATGAAAATCTCATACATGAATACAAAGGAAAAGAAGAAAATGGTGCCATTGATTACAAGAAAGGGAAACTAAAAGGCTAATAGTCAGTAGGCCGAATCACTCTTATTTGCACACCTTTCACCTTGAATGTGCAGACTCAAACCCAGGAAACGAAAGCTGTACTCAAAATCCCAGATGGCCTCAGATACATGGCCTCAGATACACGTTTTCTGAGTACGCCCTGTTTAACCACCAGGAGTTAGGAATGGAGTTGTAGATATTTCTATGGCTGTTCCTTTTAATCTGGATATTTCTTGTAGGAATATCTGAATAACTTACATACTGAGCAAAGTAACTGAAAAAAATTGAAATTCTGGTTTCCCACATTTTCTCCCTGTTCTACAGGCCTAAACCTTCATCAGAGTGATTAAACAGACAGCATGGGCTATTAGCTCAGTGGTGTGTGCGTGCTTAGTCGTGACCGACTCTTTGCGACCCCATAGACTGTAACCCATCAGGTTCCTCTGTACATGGGGTTTCCCAGGCAAGAAATACTGGAGCAGGTTGCCATTTCCTACTCCAGAGGAGCTTCCTGACCCAGAGATTGAACTCGCATCTCTTGCATCTCCTCCATTGGCAGGAGGATTCTTTACCATTTAGGCCAAAGAGCAAAATAGTCTGGAAACTTCTTTTTATCTTGGCCTCAGGCATATGTGGACATACCAAAGATGTTCAGGAACAATCTCCTGGACCACAGAAGAATGGGGGACACACTCACTCCCATCCTCTTTCAATCTTGTGACTTGTAGGCTAGTTTTCCTTTCAAATCCACCGAGGCCAACTCCTCAGACTTAAGCCCTGATAGTGCCTTTGGGGCCTGGGCAGAAGTGGTGCTTGTGGGCCTGGCTGAGAGCGGCTCAGGGGCAGAGAGCAGAGTGACCTAGATCACGGGAGACGGGCACTGGGCCCATCTCAGCATGAGCTCGGACAGCACCCAGCTCCCCCAGCCCTCACTCCAGTGATTTATGTTCTGGGAGGATTTTAGCAAATCAAGATGTTTTGGCTGCTCCTTTTCAAAGCCAGGGTAAAGCAACCCAAGACCTCTCAACATGACCACATTTTTGAAAGCCCAGTCTATTGTTTTAGCATTTCCCTAGAAGGTCCTCTAAGTACCACCCTCAGACTCCCCACCAAGACCAGTAAATACGAGTCAATGGGAGGGAAAATGTGATCTGAAATATTTCCTCGAGTTTATTTCCCTTGGAGAATGCTTCACTTCCCAAGGTCCCACTCTCGAAGGTGAGGGGTAGGGGAGTCAGGACCACAAAACCTTTTCCCGAAGAAGCGGCAGAGCCTGTGGTTCCCTTCTGCTCGACTGTTTTAGTACAAATGATCTTTGTGGCTTCAGGGTGTGCTTCCACTCTGGGTGGGATGTTAAAGGGACTGACTGTCTGCCGCATTACTCAGCCCCAAAGTATATACCACTGGGGGCAAATTTGGCTTCTGCATTTTCCCTTTCTTCCTCTCATGTCTTGCGAGTCAGCCTTCTCTGGGGCCGGACCAGCCAAACCCTCCGGGCCCTGGCTCTGCCTGATCAAGAGCAGTTGTTTGGGTTGGGGGCAATGACCATGCCCTTCCCTGCTGCTATGCAGAGCTATTGTTCTCTGGGCCCAGGGATGCTTTTATCCCTGGCATTCCTGTGATCAGGATTATCGGATCTGTGCCTGTCTCACTGTGTTGCTTTCTACTTCACTGAACTGCAAGTCGACCAACCCCAGGCCCTGTCCTCTGGTTTCCCATGCACAGCCCGCCACTCCAAACTGGCACCCCCAAGGCCTAGCACATGGACAAAGGTGGGGGTCAGGAAAACCATGAGGATGCTGTCTCACAGGACACTGAGGTGTCAGCCCCTGCAGGGCACCCATGGCCCTGCCTCTCAGGGCCAGCCACAGCCCCAGCTACACCCTGGTCTCCCACATCTCAACCAGCAGTGACAGCAGCGATAACCTGGGTCCTCCTGGGCCGGGGGAGGGTTAAGGAAGGCAGCACACAGATGCAAAGGAACTGCAGAATGCCTGGCAGTAACTTCTGGGGAAACGGAAGATCCCTGTACCCTTTCTAAACTAGATGGGCAGCTGGGTGCACCTGCCTTACCTGCCCCACAGGGCTGCTGGAAGGAATAGGTCATGCAAAATATATAAATGCATGGAAAACCTCCAAGGGCTACAGGCCCAAGGAAACGTTATCATGACCCACGTCCACGTGGTGAGTCTCCGCTGAGCCCAGAGAGGTCCCGTTGCGCAGTGTCTCTGTCAACAGTCAGAGAAGGCGCTGGGGCCCTCCTTTCCACACATCTTGAAAATGGCATTTCTGAAAGTCAAAAATACGGGTGTGGTAGCGACTTTGGTGCTTTGTCTGCTGAACATAAAAACAGCTAACGTTCACTGAGTGTGTGCAATGTGTGAGGGGCTTTTCTACGTGCTTTACACATACTCCAACCGCATTTCATCCACACCCACCGACTCACTCACCTGCCTGCTCGGTCACTAGTGCTCTTCCCCAGACACCACACAGCCCCCCTCACCTTCCTCCAAGTATCATTCAAAAGCCTCTTTCTCAGCGAGTGCCCTCTGGCTACCTTTAAAGTTGGTTTTTACTAGAGGACAGATGCTTTACAGTGTTGTGCTAATGTCTGCTCTCTAGCCAAGTGCAGCGTCTATTCATCCACACACATCCCCTCTTCTCTGGATCTCCTTCTCATTTAGCTCTCCACAGAGCATCGAGGAGGGCTCCTCTGGCTACCAGATCCAATATTCACCTTGCCACCGGGAAACGTCTTTGCTGCGTAATTATTCTTTTTAGCCAGTATCACTATCCAACAGATGAGTTGTTTTATTTGTTCAGCTTGTTTATCTTGTGCATCCTTCACTAATATGGGCTCCCTCGGGTCTCATACTTTTCTGTTTCATTCCCAGCTATGTCCCCGTAACCTCGAACGGAGCAGAGTCTGAGTGTCCAGCTCAGAGTGGACGCTCAACTGACATTTGTATCCCATTCCAGTTTTCTTGTCTGGAAAATTCCATGGATAGAGGAGCCTGGCAGGCTTCAGTCTATGGGGTCGCAAAGAGCCGGGCATGATTGGGCACACACACACAAGGCTGTTTCACAAATAAAGAAACTGAGGCACAGGGAGTTTAAGCAATTTGCCCAAGTTCACACAGTAAAGATCAAAGCTAGGTTTCAGTGCCAGAAACCATGTACTATATATTCTTTGACCTTTCCACCTACGGTTTGTGCCTGCCCTAACATTACTATTTTTTCATCCTTTTCCTCCTCCCTCTCCTCTTCTTCTAGGGTCACTGCTTTTGTGTTTAGATTTCTTTTCCATGGAGACCAATGACTCCCCCAAAGGACTGCTTCATGCTGAGATACAGACTCATTTGCTGACACATGTTCTTAATGAGAAAACTGCTGCCTGGTAAATGATTCACTCGGTGTATTCATGCTCAGATGCTTCATTTAGCAGGGGACAAATCGAGGTAAATGGTCACAGCATTATTGCTGCAGGACCATGGAGATCTTTTTGAGCAACAGGGCTGGGAGACAAGGTGGCGGATCTAGCCTGGATCCCAATCCACAGCCCGCTCAGTCTGAACCCTAGACCTTATTACCACATAGCTGTGGGATCTTGGTCAAGCCAGGTCACTCCTCCTGGCAGTGACCACTTAGCTGAGGACTGGAACATGGTAGGTGCCTCACCCCCAACGACACTGCCAGGCCTTCCTCTGACCCTTGAGCCACTACTGTCTTCCCTAATGCTACCCATCCGTCTTTTCCAGTGTCTGCTTTATGTCAGGATCAGCACTGAAAGTACATGTGAGAGAAACTTGGGAGTGGTAGAAATGAGAAAAATGATGCTTCCTATCCAGAAAAGTCTATGTCTCCACAACCCTTAGAGCAGAGGTCCCCACTCTTTTTGGCACCAGGAACCAGTGTCATGGAAGACAGTTTCTCAATGGTCTGGGGGCAGGGGTGATTTTGGGATGATTCGGGGGCATTACATTTATGCTGCTGCTGATCCGAAAGGAGCTGGAGCTCAGGTAGTAACCGAGCGATGGGGAGTGGCTGTAAACACAGATGAAGACTCACTCACTCACTGCCACTCATCTCCTGCTGTGTGGCCCAGCTCCTAACAGGCCACGGACCAGTGCTGTTTGTGGCCCAGGGGCTGGGGACCCCTGCCTTAGAGAATCGGGGATCCTCCACAGTGACTTTCCTACCTCCTTCCCCCAACCCCTGTGTTAAGAACAATGGTGCTGGGATGCTTACTAGGTTCTCTTCTACACGCTCACGTGCATTAACTCATTTCACATCCGCAACAAGCCTGTGAACCCAGCACCATCATCCTGCCCATTTCACAGGTGACAAAGTTGAGAGACCCTAGGAGGTTAACCAATCTGCCTGAGGTAAGTAGCAAAAGATTCAAACCCAGGCAGGCTGGCTTCTGGAACAGGTGCCCCTACACTGCACCCACCCTCCCACCCCGGCTCCTAGCATCCTGGACCTCACTGATCCCAGGGCGATGCTAAGGAGAGAGCGGCGGGGTGGGGGGGCAGGGGTTGGTGGAACTCTGGAAAGTGCTCTGGCCTAGGGGGAGGGGAGCCCACAGCTCCTTTGAAACAGTACCTGAGAATTTCCTAACCTCTCCACAGTGGGGATCTGAACTTTAATGTTCTGTTGAGGTTTCTGACAATGTAGACGGGCAGCAATGAGGGAACTTCCCGTGGGAGCCTCTTTTCATCTTTCTAAGCATCTCTCCTATCCCAAAGGTTAACAGAACCCAAATCCCTCACATCCTCCTGGGACACTCATTCTGAGTGCAGGGTCAGCCCCTTCCTCCAACCTCACAGTGCTGAAAACAGTTTCCAGAGAGTAGGCTATGTGTCTTCAAAACTATGACTTAGTACTATTTCCAAAATTCTTCACACAAATTGTTCTTAATTAGGCAAAAAAAAAATTTTTTTTAGAAAAGAATAAATAGGCAACCATCTTGTTTTCTATTGTTCTAAGATTACGGAGTCTCAGAGCCCTGGGACTGCTGAATAATCTGGTAAATTCTCTGCCTTAGAGCCTTTTGACAGGAGGAAAATGTGCTCCACGGAGGCAGAGGATAAAAATAGCAAACGTTTACTGAGACAGTGTTAATTAAATGCTGTGTACTGTGCTAGAAGCTTTAGAGGCATCATCTCATTTCATTTTTACACAACTCTACCAAGGAGGTGTTAGCATCACTACTTTCAAACAAAAGAAAACAAGATTGAACCTCTGGGAAAGGAAGGAACTTGGCCATGGAACTCAAAGCGGCAAAGTGAGGATTCAAACACAGGTCTGTCTGGTCTTTAACCTCCAATCACTCAAGTAGACCCTCCCGCCTTCCAGCTCTCACCTATAAGCATGCTTCTAACGGCCAAAGGCCCTTGTCTGACCTGCCTTCATCCTCGGAAGAACAACAGGAAGTAGAAATGGAAGGCAAGTTGTACAGAACCTTGGACCTGGGATGTGGCCACTGGTCAGAGACCTTGCTGGGACAGAGGGTCACCCAGCTCTATGCCTCCCTTTGTCCCACCAAAGCTCTGGGGGATCCTCTCACTAATCATTCAAGATTCATCCCAAATCTCATGACCCTGGAGTGCTGTCAACTCAGAGGGGGGCTCCTTTTTCAACTCAGGAGTATTATAAGGACTCACAGAAACCTATAGTTAACTCTGGTTTCTGGGCTGTTTCCTCGTCTACAACACGGGGAACATGAACTCCCTGGGGACAGCTATATGTAGGGAAGGTCCTGCTGGTCACCATCCTGGCTCCGAGCCTTCCGAGCACAGCATATCCCAGGCTGTCTTTCTGAGCTTGAATGGGCCTCAATCCTTTTCAGCATATTACCCTGGGCACCATTTATCTCATCACGGTTGGCATCAAGATGCAATCAATTTGCCATGCTTAAACTAGGGGATCTCAAAGGGCCCTTCCAGATTAATATATCATTTTATGGTATGTCTACACACGAAGTGCATAAAAGCACACATTTTTCTGGAAGAAATAATGGAGTCAGTTTTCAATGATGTAACTCAGGAAAATAAATTAGCTAACTTCTCCATGAGAAGTTCCTGAGCCCAGGAAACCTAGAGATGTCAAATGATGGAGAATGGAGGACATTTTCACAGTGCAGAAAATTAGAGAGGGGATCCCTGGCAAGGGAAGCCTCCTGACCACAAATTGTTCCCTATCAGAGAGCTGCTGCCTGCTCCAGGAGGTAATCCGCAGTCCCCAAATCACTTGACAGCACAGCATCACCAAGACCTGGACACAGAGGCGCCTAAACTTGAGAGAGAAGCCGTGTCACTGCAAAAACGGGGCCATGACTGAGGGACGCCGGGACGGAATGAAGTAACCACTTCAGTTAAAAACAGACCTCCTCATTTCTCTAACGTCCCTGTTTGCAAAGCCCCATGAGGCAGAGGCACTTCATGGCCTGATCTTGACTATGTGATGCCAGAGGCCGCATGGACTAGCCATGGAGACCGAGTCTAGCTCTCCTCCTGGGTGGAAGGGAGCCTGTGATGTGGGGTAGGCGGCTCCAGCCTGTCCTCAGAGAGGGAATGCACATTCCTGGAAGGATGCTCAGCTGGGTTCTCTCTGTTCTCCCTGATTACACCTGGACGACAGGATCTGGTCTCAGGGACCAGAGGTGGCAGACGTGCTGCAAAGTCCACAGACTGCATGGACACTGCATCTGAAAGGCTGCCTCCCCTGCCCTGGCAGTCAGGGTCCCAAAAGGAGGATCTGAGGACTTCCAGATGGTTGCTAGGCAACCTATTCTATGGATAGAGATCAGGATGTCTGCTCTGCCCACTTCTCAGGGGTGAAAGGACCATGCAAACCACCAAAGAAAGGTCCAGGGGAGTCTATGACAATTTCCAAACCCAACAAAGGAAAAAGGAGCCCTGCTGTGGGGGGCCACCCTTCATCCAGGGTTGTGAAGAAGGGGTCTGCCAGCTGGCTCCCATCATCACTGACCAACGGGTGCCCTGGCCTTGGGGGCCTCAGTCACCTCTTCTGCACACTGCTGCTGGGAATGAAGAAGGTCTGGCCCCCAAATTTAAGATTATGAAGGTTATGAAAATAAATGAGCAGGGTCTATGCAGGGCAGTGAGGGTGATGGGAATGTTAGCAAATTGGGGAAAACGACTCCTTGAAAAGAGCACCCAAGACTCAGCTCTAAGGACTAATACTATAAGGAAATCGGGGCCCAGTGCTGCAGCTGCTCTGGGAGGGAGAACAATTAACCTGTATTCTTATATGAAATCTCTGAATTTTTAAATATAATCAACTCATATTTTTCAAGCAATGCAGATCAAACACCATACACCTGCGGGCAGGATTCCCCCTGCGAGAGGGCCATTTTTCAATCTCTTTAAATGAAAGGTTGGTTGCCAGCACAAGGGTAAGGATGATATTTCCATGTCCTTGACTCTTTTTTTTGGCCAATCAGCTGGTTCAATTAAACAAACAAGTAAATTAACCAGCTACTCTGTGCCACTGACCCCAGCAAACAACATGATCCTTAAGGACGTGGTTGAGAGAAAAAGGCAGAAACAGAGAGAGTGTCCTGTTTAATAACAGCAGAGATGAAGAGCCGTCCATGGAACCATGCCAACGATATCACTAAATGTGTCCTCCACACGGTCCTGATGCTCAGGCTAAGGAACTGGGGGGATCATTGTGGGGTGAAGCTGCCATAGAGTCTTCACTGAATGGGGAGGATTTGAGGCTTAAGGATTAGATAAAAGAAAGCCACGGACATTTACTGGGCATCAGGCCATGTGCTAAATGTTTTATAAAGGACTGCTTCATTAAATGTTCACAATCCCAACTTACAATTCACTCTGAAGGCACTGTCTTTAGCTTTGGAAAAGTGTTGGAAGAGAAGGCAGGGTATCCCAGGCAGGAAGAACGGGCCTGAGCAACCCCAGGGAGGTAGTAAAGGGTCAAACCAGCCTGTGAGCCAGAGGGGAGAGCAGAGCCTGAGTGTGCCATGCAGGTTTTCTTTGTGCTTTTGCAGGGGTCTGATGCCAAGATGCCAGGGGTGGCCGCAGCCCTGGGGCTTGTACAGCACTCCCTTGATCTGAAGCCTCAGGAAAGAGAGTTGAACTGAGGGAAGGGGTCCACACAGAAGGGACAAGGGTCAGACCACAGTCTTGAGGAACAGAGGGGCAGAAGGCAGAAAGGTCCCTGTCCCCAGGCTGGAATGTAGCCCACTGAGAGAAGGCATGAATATTCATTACTTTGGGAGAAGCTGATGAGTATCTGCAAGTAAGCAGCTCCTTGGACTCCACAGGGAAGAATTTATCCCACCCTGGGAGGGGAAGTGGTGGGGGTCCGGTGGGGATGTTGGATTTAGGCAGAGATCTGGATTCCAACAACCCACCCAGAATGCCTAAATGGCCTACAGCTATTTTAGAGCCAAAGGAATTCCCCAAAGACAGAGTCAAAGGGGGAGTGTTGAAGGTGATAGATAAGGAGAGGGAGGGAGAGGAGCAGGGGGTGTAGTAGGCAGAGTAGGATGGAGATGAAAAGCTACTCTTCCTGCTTTGAGAAGCAGCTATGGTGTTCAGAGAGCTGCCTCTGCAATGCTTGTTGACCTCAGTAAGAGGAAGTGTTCAGAGAGGGACCCTGCCACTGTGTCAGAACCAATAATAAGAAGGCTGTCTGGGGCCAAGTTGAGATTATAATTAAATAGGGCTTCAGAATCACCAACCTGGACTGACCAACATTTGGTCCATTTTGATCAAAGGGTTCCCACTGGATATACTAAATTTCCCTCAGATAATTCTTGCAGGGTCTTTTTATGCACTCATTAACTTAATTTTTAAAAAGTTTTAAGCTCACATTTTCTCAATACCAGTCCTATAAAACCCAAGTCCCACCCAATGTGCCATGAAAACTGATTCCACAGTCCAAAATATTTGGGCCACTACCTGCTTACAAATTTCCCCTCTTGGAAACTTCCAATGGATATTAACATGATAAAGGCTCTGACAAGTCCTACAGTCAAAAAACTTTCCATACTTCCTTTAGCACAATATTTCCCAGACATGTTTGACCAGGGTACTTCTTTCTGAACATCTATTAAGATGGAACATATTTGGGAAATGCACCTCTAGATTTGAAGCGGATGTTCAGATCTTCCATCTCAAATACTTCAAAGATAATGAGTTCCATAAAATCAACAGCTGCTCTCTGGCACGACTTCCCATTTGTTATGGGTTTAATGTTTGTGTTTCCCTCAAAATTCATGAGTTGAAGTCCTAATCTTCAATGTATGTGAAGGTGGGACCTTTGGGAAGTGATTAGGTTTAAAAAGTGTCATGGTGGGTGGTCCTCAAGTTGGGATCAGTGCCCTTATTAGAAAAGGACGGAGCTCTCTCTCTCCTATTCTCCTTCTACTTCTCCCCCTCCCTCTATTTCTCCCTCCCCCCCTCTCTTTCTCTCTCTCTCTCTATTTCTCCCCCTCCCTCTATTTCTCCCCCTCCATTTCTCCCCCTCCCTCTATCTCCCCCTCCCTCTATTTCTCTCCCCCTCCCTCCATTTCTCCCCCTCCCTCTATTTCTCTTCCCCCCTCTTCCCCTTCCTCTATTTCTCTCCCCTTCCCTCTATTTCTCTCCCCCTCCCTCTCTCTCTCTCTCCCTCTCTCTATTTCTCCCCCTCTCTCTATTTCTCCTCCTCCCTCTATTTCTGTCTCTCTCCCTCTATTTCTCTCTCCCTCCCTCTATTTCTCTCCCTCCCTCTATTTCTCCCCTCCCTCTATTTCCCTCCCCCCTTTATCTCGCTCTCTCCCTCCCTCCCTCTCTTCCTCTCGCCTACCCTCCCCCCTCTCTCTCTTGATCTCTCTACCTCATGCAAGGACACCCCATGGAGATACCTTTTGCAAGCCAGCAAGAGTTGTCCCCAGAGCCCAGCGGTGCTGGCACCTTGATCTCATACTTACCAGTCTCCAGAACTGTAAGAAATAAATGTTTGTTACTTAAGCCACCAATCTACAGGGTTTTGTTATAGCAGCTTCCACTAAGACACCATTTATTCAGTTTTTCCATTAAAAAATACTTTAGCCCTGCACTAAACCCTGCTAATAAAAAATAAAAACACAATTCCCAAATCACAAGCAGCTCACAGTCTGGTGGGAAAGGCAGACAAAACATCAGCTTGGAGTTAGCATGATTAGTGCTCAAATGGCCAAGGGCCCAGAGGCAGTCTTTCTAATAAACAAGACTAGTATCAGCAGGGAGGGCTTCCTGGAGGAAGATAAACAAGAGCTGACTTTTAGATAGCAGGATGTGAGAAAAGCCTTCCAGGTAGGACTAAGAAGGCACAAAGATGCAGAGAGAACAAATCATAGTGAATTTCTGAACTGCCAAAGGCTAGCTATGGCAGAGAGAGCAAAGGAGTGAGCAGGCCAGAGTCAGAGCTGGGAGCAAGTCAGAGGTGAAGTCAGGAATCCCCTCAAGTCCTATCTGTCCTCCTAATATCCTGTCAAGTCTCTAGGATGCTGCCTCTTAGATCTGGAAACAAAGGCATGGCCATCCTAAGTTTGCATCCCTTCTCCCCATTATTTTCCCAGCCTATTAATTCTAATGTTCACCCTTCATCAGCCTTGATGTCACTTCAATCTGGCTTTCTTTTGTTTCTGTTTTAGCTCCCTTGGGTCATTCCTGGGGATAGCTGCAGATGACTTTTCCTTGTTTTAGGGAGGACCCAGGAATGAAATTGCAAGGCATTCAAGGAAATGGCACCCCACCCCAGTATTCTTGCCTGGAAACTCCCATGGACGGAGGAGCCTGGTGGGCTGCAGTCCACGGGTTTGCACAGAGACAGACATGACCAAGCAACGTCACTCTGACTTTCTAGGCATGACCACTGTCCTGAAGCAGCCTAGCTAATACCTGGAACGGAGGCTGGCTGCTGTCTTCAGCATGCATCCTAATCAGAGCTCCGCCCAGCTGAGGCACGCTGGCTCTAGTCTCTGGATGCCTTGAATCCACTCTGCTTTTTTCCAGTATGTGGCCCAGCCTGGGTTAATCAGAGCTCCTAGAATCTGGCCACAATGATCGGTCCAAAGAAGGGCACGTGCCTCTAGCCAGACCCAACAGGAGTCCTGCCCTGAGAATCTTCTGGAACGAACAACAGGGAAGACTCGTGGTTCTCCGACTGCACAGCTGTAAGGACATTGTGCCAGCCTCCCAGAGGTCCATCAGAAGGGGACACGAGGGACGAAGCTACCAGGCAGAGAGATGCGGAGGACGTTTGGAGAGAGACCGCCAGCCAGTGGGCCCTGGTGCTGGTGACCTTTAACACCAGCCCTGTATCATGACTTTGTGTTCTCATCATTGCTTGTTTGGCTTTTCCTTATTCCACTTTGCTCCAAGTTTCTGTCTGTGGTAAACTTGAGAGTCCCCAAAAGCCAGGTTCCTCGAGGGAGGAAGTGGTCAGATCCTAAGAAGCCACACACAGCCCTTGGCATGATTTCTAGAATTCTTTGGAGACAGTTGGGATGTCATCAGAAAGAAGTGAAGACAGGATTTCTTCTTCAGAGTTGTGATGACAGATCCTCTGGGGTGAGTGTATAATAAGCTCCAGAATTGGACAGAAGAGGGTACTGGTCTTGTCTCCATCTCTTCTTCACTCTGAGACCTGCAGTGCTTTAAATCCTTTCCCTCAGTGCAAACGCAGATGACTGACACCCACCCCACAGGGTTGGGAGGAGAACAAAGATGCCCGGAAAGACCTTGCCCAGCACAGAGTACCACACCAAACAACGTGGCTTTTCCTTTCTTTCTCTCTTTCTCGCTCTCTTTTCTTAACCACCTTCCTGTCTCTTATTTTCGGTCAACGCCTCTGTCTCCATTTGGGCTGTTTTGCAGGCTTCAGTGTGCTTGTCTGGTTTTTCGTTTGGTTGTGCCCCGCGTGGCATGTGGGATCTCAGTTCCCACCCAGGGTTGGAATCTCCGTGCCCTGCAGTAGAGTGCAGAGTCTTAGCCACTGGACCACGAGGGAAGTCCCTGTTGATTTTCTTGTGTTTCTAATTCTGCTGTGGAAGCCCAACTCATCAGCACATCACAGTCCGTGCCAACTCCAGGAGAGGAGGAGCCAGAACCAAGAGCCTTTACAGCCTGAGCAAAGGGGAGGCGACAGCTGGCCCTCACTTGTCCTACCTGCCTATTTCCACATCTCTTTCTGCTTTCTACTGCCTCAGCAAAGAAAAATGAATTGCAAAAAAAAAAAAAAAAAACTCCTCCTCTAAAATGCAACTTTCTCTGTCATGCATGTGATGCTAATACCTTTTGCTATCTCTATACTTTTTGATGGTCCTTTCTCCCTGGTTGGGTTCATAATGGTACAATTACTGATACACGGATAAACGTATATCCATCTTAGATGGAAAATGCCTCTAAGGGAGAGGTTGGGTCTGCGTATTCCACTCCCTGCAGAGCTCAGCAGGACACCAGAGACAATGATGGTTGTGATAGTAAAGCCTGAGTTTGTGTCTTATCAGCTATGGGAAAGATTAAGAAAATGGAGAGGAAGACGCTGAGTCCTTACTATGATTCAGAAAATAGGTTCATGCTGAAAATACATCATCACCCTCGACTGTCTCTACAACCCTGGCTGTTATATCCTTTCAAATATTGGACACTGAAGGTCAGAAAAGAAAATTTATGTATGCACACGGCACGGTTGGTCTATGATACTCTGACCATGGGTGTGGCTGATTCATTTCCCACCTCTAGTACATGGACTGACTAAGGGGTCAGGCAGATGGGGTTCTCAGCTCCACCACTGACACATTAGCTTGAGCCAATTATTTATCATCACTGAGTTTATCTCCTCTTCAATGAATGGAATAGTTATACCCACCTCATAAGATAAAGCTGAAGATCAAGTGAGATCATAAAGATGATCTTTTCTGGTCACATGATGCGAAGAGCCAACTCATTGGAAAAGAGCCTGGTGCTGGGAAAGAGTGAAGGCAGGAGGAGAAGGGGGCAACAGAGGATGAGATGGTTGGGTGGCATCATCAACTCAATGGACATGAGTATTAGCAAACCCTGGGAGATAGGGAAGGACAGGGAAGCCTGGTGTGCTGCGGTCTACAGGGTTGGAAAGAGTCAGACACGACCTGGAGATTGAATAAAATCAGCAATAAAGGTGTAGGGTTTAGGGCAATGCCTGATACCTTCTGAACACCTGACAAACGGTAGCTGCTGTGACATGGCTGTGTTACTCACCATCATTCCACTATACCTTCTTGCCTTTTCAGGTTCAGAGAGTAAACACTATTTTGGAAGAGGTGCTTTTGCTTCTGTTTTTCAACCTGAGATTTATACAGCTACATTGGTGCTGTCTGTGGACCTATCACTTCGCCCATATTCACGGTAGAAGTCTAGGGTGTCTGGATCTGGCTTGAGGTTGCCCCAAAGCCAAGAGAAATGCTCTCAGAGAGTGCAAGAGCTAAGGCTTCCCTTCCACCCTGCCTGCCGCAGAGCTGGTGGCATCCACCTCCCCCATGAGGATGCCATATGGACTCTGTTTTCCCTCTGGCAATCAGCATTGCACAGGCAACGCAGACCATGAAATAAGCTTTTTATCACCCAGGGCTTTTTCTCTTGGGCTTTCTCTTGCTGTCTGACAAACAACTGTTAGGCTTCCCAACACAACAAAGCACTCCTGGGTCCACTCCAACAGCCACCTCACAGCAAGTGAGGATGCAAGAAAACAAGACCCCCCTCACTTCTTGAGCTTTCCACATTTCTTGTGACTTGGGTGCTCACATGTTCCCTTTCAACAGCCCTTCTGCAGAGAGAGGCAAAGCTGAGAAAAACCCTCTCCCAGTGCCAACGCCTTCATCCTTCTTTTTTGCTGAGAGGCAACAAGGCTTAGCTGAAAGAAGACAGAATTTGGAGCCAGAGAGGCAAGGTAAGAATGCTAGCCCCGCAACTTCCTTACCAAATGACCTTGGGCAAAACAGTTCACCTTTCAGAGTCTCAGTGCTTTCTTCAGCCATATGGGTTTGTAATCCCTACTAAGCCACACAAGAGTTGAGAGAAGCCACATGCATAGATGCAGAAGCACTACAGAGCAAGGGATAACTATACTGCTACCATCACATTTCCTTACCATGGAGTTGAACTGTCTGAAAAAAGAAAGCTAAGGGGAGTGATCTAAATCAATCTCTCCATCGCCATATAAAATATTTGTTGGAAGGTTCTTCTTTTGGTAAAGCAAGGATCAGCAACTTTTTTCTGTGAAGGGCCACATTATAAATATTTTTGGCTTTGAGGGCCATACAGTTTCCTGCAATAACTAAGGCCCTCTGCCACTGGAGCTCAGATAGGGCCACAGACAGTATGAAAAGTGAGTGGCTAAGGCTGTGTGCCAGTAAAACTTTATTTAAACTAGCAGGTGGCAGCAGGCTGGAGGGGGCTGCAGGCTGTAGTTTGCCCACCTCGGCCTTAGCTGTTTAGAATTGGGAGCTGGGGCAAAGCATCTGCCTTGCCAAGCAAACCAGAATGCGTTAAGAGAGTCAGAGCCCACGCCAGCCACCAGAATTCCCTCTCTGCCTCTGAGACACTGGAGGTTTAGATTTATGAGCACAGCAATTTGTTTCACATAATTCTGTCCATAATTACACCACCAGCCATTAGGTAAATGATTTGGCCCTTTCCCCTGAGTAATATTTCCCCCACTGAAATAAATGGAGGGTGTACTTCTCTCCCATAAGTTAAGCATATTATTTGCCTCATCACACAAGGCAAATGCAGCAGCTCTGAGCTATTAGTCTATCACTGCAGTGATCAGACGGCCAGGAGCCAGAAGTAATTTACAACAGGGAAGTAAACAGGGCCCCAGATAAATAAATAAGAGGCCCGGGCTGGTCTGGGGCCTGAAAAGATTAAGTAAGGAGAATATCTAGCGAGAGATTTAGTGCTAAGTGAGCTAGGACCAGAGCAGCCTCCTATAGAGGAATCAAATTATATCACCGAAAAGAGATATTATTGAAGCCCCTCATGCTGAGATGGGAAATCAGCACTTCTTGGGAGGGGAGGGTTGCCATCATCAGCATAGCAACTGGGGATGCCACACTGAAGTCTGGCTAATTAACTGCAGGTAAACGCTTATAGATGGCAGGTAAGCAGGGCGCAGTGTTCATGCCCACCAGGAAAACCTGGTCAGTTCCTCGGCAGCTGCTGGCTTTTTTCTTAAATGAACAGCCTCCTTATAAAGGATGTGTCCTCAGAGGTAACTAGCTGGAATGGGGAAAAAGTGATGCTGAAGTGGACACCAAGCTGACTCTGGGCTTTTAACTGCTGAAACTCTTGGAAGGAGATGGAGATTCAGATGCACCCTGCTGGCTGCCCCTGGCAGGGCTGCAAGGTCTGAGAAGCAGCCCTCACCCATCATCCTCCACCCTCCAAGAGGAGTTCCTCTTCACTCCCTCTTGATGGTACCCTTCCAACACCAGGATGGAAACCTTAGGGGATCAGCCTCTACATCTTCCTCTTATTTGCCTATTTTGTTGATTCGTTTCTTGCAATGACTCTCAAGTGGGGTTGATTCTTTGGATTCCCTTCCTCAAGTATGTCATGACAATAACCATATACTCACAACAACCCTTTCACAGGTAAGAACTGCTCATCCTTAGTTGGATGAGCAAATCTATCACCAAGATCACCTCTCTCAAGTGAACATCTTTGCTCTTAAAAGAGAAACTGCTGTCCCAGACAGGCTGATCCCTGGAAACCCCAATCCTTAATTCCTTGTAAGTCAATGATCCTTATTCCACAATTTCTCTTTTCTGCCGCTTACTGACAAATCATGGCAAAGGTAAGACTGTATCTTGCTTGGGCTATGCCCACAGCCCCGGACTAGGAATCCTAGGGCTGGGGTTTGTGACTTCCCTACTGCACGGTGCCACAGCTTCTCCAGCTGCAAAACCAAAGGCCTATTTCTAGAAATTCTAGAAAAGCCATCCAGCCCTGGGATTCTGTGAGAATGATGCTCTTGCCTCCTGAGGGGCTGCTGTAGAGACAAGGGTTGACACAGAGCTTGGTACAGAATGGAGGGCATGTGTGTGATCAGAAATTCTTCCATCTGCCTTGGGGAGCAACCAGAAAAAGACAAAACAAACCAGAGAAAAAGTTTCCCCCAAAGATTCCTACTTTCACTCTTTCTTTTCCTTGCCCCTTCCCTGAGTCTTTATCTTTACCATCTCTGTTCCATATTTACTATTTGGTGATGGTTGTTCTTTTTGCTCCCTCCCTCTCTTTCTCATTCTTGGGGTTCTTCCTTCCTCTCCATCCTCTGATTCCATCCCCCCATTCATCTAAGGGAAAGATACCTCCTCTTTTCCCCATGACATGGAATTGAGGGTAGTAATGGGTCTGTCTTCTCATCAAGGCAGCAGTACAGTGAGTCTGGAAGGCCTGCTTTCCGAGGGCAGCACTGGTGAATGCCCATTGCTAATTGATGCCAGGTTTGCAGAAAGGAGAAGTGACAGGTAGGGGCAGAGGCCTGGATAAGGAAAAGGGGAACAAACAGTAGGTTGGTGCTATAGCTACGCCAGTCAGAGACCCAGAAAGAGTCCGTTTGGAAAGCATTAATATTCTGATGTTCCAGCATGGTTCTGGTTCAATTATTTCAGAAGACATGGTTGACTTCAGGTTTGGACTAGTTCACCAGATGTCTTTCAAACAACCTCTGGTTTAGATCTCAGATCAAGAAAAAAAATAATAATTGGAGGGTTAGGTCAATGCTCAGTAAATGAATGTGATCTCTTCTTTTTTCATACTAAGATTTGGGCTTGCTTTGAGTCCCCACAGGTCTCTTTTCTGGAAAGCCTCCACTGAGTCGAGGCTTCCAATAGCTAGATGATTCCCTTCAATGCCCATTAGAAGGAACCAAAACAAAATCAATGAGGCCTAAAGATGAAGCAAACACAATTTAACTTTTCATTTCATTGTATCACAGAATATTATTCCCCAATCTTTGAAATAAGCATCAAAAAATACCATTCCCTCCCCAGCTCTCAGTCCCAGACACTGGCTCACATCTGCCAGCAGAGGAGCCCAGCATGAGCTGTATCTCTCTTCGGTGGGAGTCTGAAACCCCACCCTGGTGGCCTGTGAAGTCAGCTCACACCTGTGCTGCGAGGTGTATCTGTGTGTGGATGGGCTCGTCCCATGACGGCCCTCTCAGGACCCCAGGATAGAGCCCTCCTACTTTTTAAGCCAGAGTAATTTGTCTTGCAAAGAGTGAAATAAACAGAATCTAGAAACTAGGAGAAGTCCAGTGTGTTAGTCTTATCCTCACTCTTGTGTATGTGCAATATTATTGAGTGTGCATCTATGTCCATGAGTGCATCTATGTAGCTCAGTCACGTCCAACTCTTTGCAACCCTGTGGACTGTAGCCCACCAGGCTCTTTTGTCCATGAGATTCTCCAGGCAAGAATACTGGGGAGCGTTGTCTTTCCCTTCGCCAGGGGATTTTCCTGATCCAGGGATCAAACCCAGGTCTCCTCCTTTGCAGGTGGATTCTTTACTGAAAAGCTACCAGGGAAACCATATATGTACAAATATGCTATTAAATATTATTTGGGACTTTTTCAGAGCAATGAGCAGACAGTGCTGGTCTGGAGCAGAAGGTGCCTTTGATCATGTACTGAGAGCAGAAAGCAGACTGCGGAAAGTCCAAGTTCCTCTCTCATTCACTCCTTTGTTGAATACTTACCCAGTACC
The DNA here is from genome assembly GCA_007570785.1 of Antilocapra americana. Classification (NCBI taxonomy): domain Eukaryota; kingdom Metazoa; phylum Chordata; class Mammalia; order Artiodactyla; family Antilocapridae; genus Antilocapra; species Antilocapra americana. The sequence goes on along the minus strand of ML664243.1, from coordinate 5,486,943 downwards.
CACTCCGTGTTAGGTGCAGTGGTAGCCAATAACAGAGTTAACAAGACAGACAAAATCCCAGCTCTTAGGAAGCTTACAATCTCCTGGGGGATGTGCAAGCAGAAAGTAAACAAATAAATGGGCAAAAGAATTTGGGGTAGTGATAAGCGTTATAAAGAAAATAAAACCAGTTCCTGTTACAGACAGTGACTAGTAAGGAAGGGATGCTACTGTGGGTAGGGTGATCAGGAAAGGGTCTCTAAGGGAATGAACAGGCCAAGGCCATGAGCTGAGAAAGGGATGGGAGTGTGGGAGCATTAGGAAGAAGGCCCCGGAGGCTGCAGCGTGGGAGGGGTGGGAAGCGCGTCCTAGGATGGCACTAAGAAGAGTGGTGGGGCCAGACCGTGTCATGTGGGAGCTTGGGGTTATTCTTAGGATGGCGTGAAGTCACTGAAGGCTTTATTGGGGCAATGAACTCTGACTTGACTGAAAACAATCAAGCTAACTGTCGAATGGGATGATGGATAATGAGGAAACATGAGTAGAAGCAGGAAGATTTCAGGGAGGTCCTTGCAGTCATCTCATGGAGAAGGGATGGTGGCACACCCTAGGTGATGACAACGGATGACGCACAGTGACAGACTCGACCCCGTGGTCTCGCCGCTCCTATCAGTGGCTCTCCACTCAGGGAAATACCAGCAAGTACGGGACTTCCTGGGCAACAAGTCTTCCACTGCTGCTGCTTTTCTGACCTCATTAGGCCTAACCATCACCCATCCTTCCCTCTCACTTAAACAAAGGAAGTGCACAGGGCAACAGATCTGCAAAGAACACCATTAGCAGTGGAAGCTGCAACAGCTGTTCCCTAAGATAATTCTACCCAGTGGCTGAGCCCTTGGGAACCAGGGGTCGACAAAGCTCTGCTCTGTGTTATAGCATGGAGTGACCATCCCCGCAGGTCTTGGGGAGAAGCCTGGCCTGGGCACATCTCTCCCAGGAAACAGAGGAGCTCTCTCTGGAGGCCAGAACACATTTACACCAATAATTTACTGTCTCTGACACAGATCTGCCACTACCATCTTCGTACACCAAAAACCCCAATTATATGAGCCGAGGAGACAAAGTGTCTCCTGCCCCACCACCACGGCTGCTGTCCTGGCTTCTAGTATCTCCGCACAGCGTTGCTCAATAATGTGAGCTCGAGTGGGATTATATCTGTGCTCTGATTCCGCAGTCTGTAAGGGATCTTCACTTATCTGTCTGAGATTCTAGTATAGAGAGAAGGGTTTACTGTGTCTGTGTGTGGTATGTGATGGGTATGCGCATTTGCTTTTGAAATAAAAGGGGGAGTGGAGGAGATATAAAGACACAGGAAGGAGATGATTAGGGCCCTGATATTAATGACATGGATGACCCAGCCTTTCTTTCTCTATTGCTACCGTTGGTTTTCATGTTTTTTAAATTATTGAAGTTAGGTCTCTCTGAGTATCCTGATCTCCAGCTCAGAGTTCCCTAAATTCCAAATTCAATGAAACTGAGATGGAGGGGATCAGTCCTTGGCTACCCTTTTACCCTCTTAGAAATGCAGTTTTCCCCCTTAGACGGAGCATCTTGACCTCTCAAAGTCAAGATGCTTCCTCCCCACTGAGAGAAATGTTGGCATGATTCTATGTATATTTTAATCAAAAGCTGACTCATTGATGAGAAATTTGAGTCCAGAGCCCTAGACATGCCAATGAGAGGCCAAACTATCAGCTCCCTAGCTGAATCCTCCACTCAACCAACCATGGGGAGGACTTTTGGCTACACAACAGGCAGCGCCAATCAAGACAAATCCAGACTTCCAGGCAGGCTACATCACCACCAGCAGGGTGAGGAGAATTAGAGAAGGAATGATGGGAAGAAAGGAACATCATGAATAAAACATTAAAATATTATTCTAAACCATGAATCAAAAACTCAGGCCCAGCACACCACATTCAGGCAAGGAGCGTGAAATTTACTTAAACTTCTCCATTTCTGTTTGGTTTGGACAGTACTGTGTTATCATAGTTTTGCTGTTGTTAATACTGTGTCAACACTTTCATTACAAGCTTTAGGCTCCAGGATTTGTAAATGGACTGCAAACCTTACAAATGGAAACTGATGCTCAAAATCCAGGATCCCTAGGACAGCCAGAAGAAAGTCACCACTACAGACTTTTGTGTATGTGCGTAGTTCAAAATTAGGCTAGAATTTGGGACATCAAATTAAAATGCTATTTGTCCCCAGGAGGGATTCCCAAGTGGTGGCTGAAAATGAGAGGCCCTTTAGAAAGGTTTCTGTTGATACTGAATGATTCGAGAACAAATAGGTCAAGATTATGAGATGCAGGTACGGTAGCATCACTTGGGCAATTGAAGAATGTGTGCCTGGGGTCTTCTCATGTCAACAAGGCTGATACATTTCTGTATGCAGTGCGATATTTCCCTGATGTGTTCAAGTCCCCTGAGAGTTTCTAACCCTAGATAAGGAGGAGGAGGTCCAAAGGTATGGCTGAAGGTTGGCCTCTGATCTCCATCTTCAGCAAAAAGCTATATTGCCACCAGACATCACAGTCTCTACTTGAGCACCCTTGGTGATGTCCACACAGCCTGGCCAAGCCTGGCCAACTCCACTGCATGCCACAGGGTGCTGAGAACAGCACATGTTCTTCTGCAGAAAGTTTCCGACTGTGCAGGTGGGTCCCGGCCAAGGAAGCCTGAGAAGGAGCCAGGTGGCGAAAAGCCCATGCTCATACCCTCTGGTCTGCTTTCTGGACTCAGAACCCAAAACCAGCACGCGGTGGTGACACACACATGCAGGAGGTGTTCAACGGATGCTTGAATTGTCCTTGGTCACACAGTTTTTTCTCCACCTGGGAACTGGGCAAGAACATCCCAAGTAGGGAACTGACCATGTGCCAGGGATCAGCCTGGGAGTTTGTTTGATTTTTCTGTTTCCCCACAGATGGACCAAGGCGTTTGGCTTTGCAAGAACTCAACCTCTTCTAGCTATCGGCTGTTTCACGCGCACCAGCTCACCAGCTGAGCGAAGATTCATGAGGTTTCCTAAGCCCTTACACATGCAACCCTCTCTCCCTTTTCCTGTAGCAATTCAGTTGGCCCCCAGGCTTCCAACCATCAACAGGGTCCAGCGTTTTTCATCAAAGGTTGGTCTGACTTCCTCCAAGGGTGGCTTTTCCCATCCTGACCCATGGCCTCACTCTCAAATGTTAACCCCTTCCATACATCCTCGGAAAAGCATCTTGGAACCCCCACTAAGCAGACCAGCAAAAACCTTTACCTTCGAACCAAAGAAAATACTAAATCCATGAAGTCATTTAAGCCACGCTTCCAAAGAGAGGGAGACTCAAAATGTTTTATACAGCAACCTATAAGAAACTCATTTTGTGGGATGTTTCACATTCCAGCCCATGCTTATTCCCCCATATATCCCTGCCAGTAATATCAACCAGATGTGGCAAAGAAGTCTGTGCAGAATTGTAAAAATTACAAGCATATTCTGCAATTCCAAAGCATTGTAAAGTCACAGCTTGGTTTTCTTTCTTAAAAAAAGAAACGTAAAAACTTTCCAAGCTGGCAGAATGTTCTCAAGTACAAGTATTGCCTGATTACTTTAGAAGATTCTCCTGCTGGCCCAAAGGGCTAAAGAATTGGAAAACGTAAAACCTCACTCTCTCTCTGATAAATTGTAGGGAACTTAGAAAGGTACTTGCAAACATGTGTTTAAGTCTATAAATTCTTCTCTTTTAATGTTTCAAGTCTTAATACCCTAGATTTCAGATACGAGCATAGTTTCATGTATGCTCATATGAGCATAAAAGCGCACACCCTGAATCCTGAAAGCTTCAGAGTTCCATGACTGCTCTCTTATTCTCCTCCCTCCCCCTCCCACCCACCTATCGTCTTTTTCAAGATGTATTTCAGCACCAGCAGCACATTACAAAACAGAAAAATATATAGAACCGGGGGTCAGCACAACCTGGGTTTATTCCTGGTGAGTTAAACTCATGCCTCAGTTTCATCATCTGTGTAGTGGGCACAAGCACACCTACCTTGGACGACCAAAGCACATGGCAAATATAGAAGGTGTATAGCGCACAGTAGGTGCTTATGAAATGTTTGGCGCCTCCTCTACTCCCTCATCTATAAAACAGCAGGGTTGTACTAGATCAGTGTTTCCCAAAATATGCCCCATAGGTGGTGACCTACACCAAAACCAGCTACTTACAGAGTCAGACCCCCAGGTTCATTCCAGATCTAATGAACTAGAGTGCCTGGGGACATGGCCTGGGAATCAATATTCTAACTAGGACCTCAAAGGATTATTTGGATAAAGTCTCAGTGAAGGGAGAACAGAAACCTTGTCTGACTTGTTTCCCTCACTCCAGCTTCAGGCACTACAGTGAGTGCGACTCACACAAATCAGAAACCCCAAGGGTGCCAGGGTACCCACTGCAATCCATTATCTGTCCACACGCAAACTAAAGCTCAACCCGTCTTCAAGCCTGTGATGCAGCCCGTCATAAACCAAAGGAAGGCTGGCCTTGCCGCAGTGCTCAAGGAATGGGGGGATGTTGGAAGAGCAAGCAGAGTTCCAGTGGTCGAGGATTCTTTCCCTGAGACTGAGCTAGCTGTGCCCCTGGAAAATGTGACCCCATGTCTGCGATGGTGAGGCTGGTCTCACCGTCTGTCCCCTGGTCTTGGAAAGCTGGGCCAGCCCAGAAGCGGGACAAGCCTCCTGGGTCCAGCTCCAGGCAGACAGTCTCTGAAGCCCCCACCACCCTGAAGGATTGGCTTTCCCCTCATCCTGTTACCATTTTACCACATCAGATAACAACTCTGCTGGAAAACTGAGGAGTGTGGTTTTTGTTTTCTTCACTGATTTTTCACGTTTATAGCACCATTTCACATCAACGCAGAGTTTTATGGAGACACACATTGCATGTACTTATGTTTTAAAGGTTAGTGCAGAATTGGAAGACTCAGGTGGCTGCAAAAGGATCTCCTAGAAGCAGAAGGCAGAGGTAGAGGGTTCCAGTCATCCAACAAATCTGGGCTCACGTAGGGCTCCAAAGACATAAAAGAACTGCAGCACTAGTTGAGCTTCTATAATGTGGCGCTGGCACTTTAGTTACTAACTTCTCATAACTCTAGAATGGAAATTGTGGTGAGGATGTGGGCTCTGGACTCGGGCAAGCCTGAGTTTGAATTTTAGTTTTGCCAGTGACCTTGAGCAAACTGCCTAAATCTCTAGGACTCTGTGTGTTTATCTCTAAACTGGGGATGATGTAGTATCTAACCTAAACCTGAGAACTGTGGTTTAATCGCTAAGTTGCGTCTGACTCCTGAGACCGCAAGGACTGTACCCGGCCAGGCTCCTCTGTCCATTCTCCAGGCAAGAGCTGGAGTGGGTTGCCATTGCCTTCTCCAGAGATCTTCCAGATGGAAGGATTGAATCATGCATTGCAACCAGATTCTTTACCCACTGAGCCACCAAGGAAGAGAAGCTACCCGAGAGCAGATCGCAGAGCGTCCCATTCACAGTAAATATGCAGTAAACACGTGGGATCTATTATGTGCTAATGTGTTCATTCATTTGTTCAAGTTCCTGCCCCCAGTACTTCAAAATGTAACTCTATTTGGAGATGGGGTCTTTAATGAGTTCACTAAGTTAAATGTGGCCATCAGGGTGGGGCCTAAGACAACAGAACTGATGTCCTTATGACAAAAGGTCGGGACATCACGGGAGAGTGCGAGCAGGACAACCGTAAGAGAAGGGCAACAAGAGGACCATCAACTGCAGGACAGGGAGAGAGGCCTCAGGAAACCAGCCCTGCGACACTTAGATCTGAAACTTCAGGCTGTAAGCTGTGAGGAAACAAATTTCTGTTATTTAAGCCATCTGGTCTGAGGTACTTCATTATCAGAGCCCCAGCAAACTAAGACAGGAGCTCTGATTAGTATCCCTGTTGTCTAGCTAATCAACCAGAGACTGAGGAAGTTGAGGTCACTTGCCCAGGGTCAGTCAGCAGAGGGTGGGATCCAAACCCAGGTCTGGGCAGTTCCCTGGCTTTTCCCTCCACTACTGGACTGCTTCAGAGAAATCCCACATGCCACAGCTAAGACCCCAAGCAGTCAAATAAATAAATATTTAAAGAAGAAAAAGAAAGAAAGAAAGAAACATTAGATCACTTAGCAAAGCACAGATGCAGAAATGCAGCTTCCGGTTTGTTTGGGGATATGGGGCATGGAGCTTCCCAGGTGGTACAGTGGAACCCACCTGCCAATGCAGGAGATGCAAGAGATGCAGGTTCAATCCCTGGGTAGGGAAGATCCCCTGGAGGAGAGCTTGGCAATCCACTCCAGTATTCTTGCCTGGAGAATCCCATGGGCAGAGGAGCCTGGTGGACTGCAGTTCATAGGGTCACAAAGAGTTGGACATGACTGTGCATGCACACAACACAGATACTCGTGGCTGTGTGACTGGGCAGAAAATGAGAATATGAAGGAGAGGTACAAGTGAGCAGAAAATGACAGCTGAGGGGATGGCTCACTCACTGCAAGTAAGTTCCTTGAAAACTGAGGCCTCACGACTCTTTGGGAGGGGGGCAGCAGCCCCAGTGACCTGGGGCTAAGTTGGTTGGCCATGTTTCAGCTGCCTGGCGATCAGCTTCCGGAGGCTCTTGCAACTCCGCTGACCTAAATGAGTGACAGCAGTTTAACACCAGCAGCATTTTTTTACATCCGCCAAATACTCGCAGGACTGTGCGGCGCACGACTGGGGGCCCCTGTCCTGCTGCTAGGACAGCTGCTTCTTCAGCCAGGCTTTAAACCACTATCAACCATGTAATGAACTCTTCTGCCATGAATCAGGAGACCTGGACCAGAAGGACCCCAGGGGTCCACTCAGCCTCAGCTGGCAAAGTCAAACTCTTAAAAAGCAGTTGCGAAACTCTGTGTCCCTCTCATCCCCTTCAAAGCTCCCTAATCTGGGGAAAGGCAGACAGCTTTTAATTACTATTTTCATCTTGTCTTTTGCTTCTTTGATGGAATTTCTGGCAACATTAACCTCTTAACTTCCAAATAACCAGAAACTTTTCACTCCTTCCCCCAGTGTATAGGTAAAAGAGAAAGCTGGAAGGAGAGGCACAAAAGGAGAAATCAGTAACCAACAGACCATATAACAGGCCGTGCTCCATCCCAACCTCTCTGAATCAGGCCCAGAGCAGTGAAGTAACATGCCTAAGGTCACACAGCTTGTGGGTGGCAGAGCCTGTGTGAGGGTCGGGACCTTTCCACTCCTGGGACCTCCCTCAACCTCCTCTGTTTCTGGGCCTAAACTCTTTGCCAGGTTCTCAAATGCTGACATCAGAGATGCCAAAGCCCCAGCATATGCGCCACTCCCACCAGCCGGTAGGCAAAGGCTCACCACGGCCATTTTCACCGAGCGCTTTCTGTGCACTATATTCAAGGCTAAAGATTGTCCTTGGGCTGTTTCCAAGTATATTACAAAAACCTGGAGAGGGAGGTTCTATTATAGTCTGTTTTACTGATCAAGAACATGAGACCAGAAAGGTTAATCATTGATAATTTGCCCATGGTCTCAAAACAAGTAATTGACATCTCTTTAACACTTTTACTTCACCGCCATCCCCTAAGATCAGCTCTGGGTCAGGAGTGAGGGAAAACCTAGAAAGGACAGGAGTACAGCTCTGACACCTGAAAATCTTATAATCTACCTCAGGACTCAGTCAGTTCAGTAGCTCAGTCGTGTCCGACTCTTTGCAACTCCATGGACTGCAGCATGCCAGGCTTTCCTATCCAACTCCCAGAGCTTACTCAAACTCAGGCCATTGAGTCTGTGATGCCATCCAACCATCTCACTCTCTGTCGTCCCCTTCTTCTCCCACCTTTGATCTTTCCCAGCATCAGGGTCTTTTCCAATGAGTCAGTTCTTCGCACAGGTGGCCAAAGTATTGGAGTTTCAGCTTCAATATCAGTCCTTCCAATGAATATTCAGGACTGATTTCCTTTAGGATGGACTGGTTGGATCTCCTTGCAGTCCAAGGGACTCTCAAGACGCAATTTCTCCCTCAGTCAGTCTCTCCCATCAGGAAGCTTCCATAAGCCGCTTATCCTCCTCTATCAGAGGGCAGACAGACTGAAAACCTCAGGACTGGAGTGAGCTAGTATTTATTGAGTGCCCAAGGTAGGGCAGAGACCTTGCTGGGTGTTGTACAGACCACAGTGGTATTACCTAAGCCTAGGGGCACTTCTGCGCTCTAGGATGCTATGGCTTATGTTCTGTGCGCTAAAGGACAGAGCAGGATCGTAGAGGCATCACTACTATGCACATGCACCAAGGAATCCGGCGGTGCTGCATCTGAGGCGGGTGGGTAACCAGCCGAGGTCTGATAAAAACTCCTTCGTAGCATGACTTCCGCTCCCCGCAATAGTTAGCACAGCAATGCAGCATGGCAGAAAACGGAAATACTCTGTAGCAACAGACATGCGCTCTGTTCCCCACGTCAGTGTATCCTGGCTGTACAACTAAACAGAGAATACTTAGGTAGGTCAGATAATTCTTCTGAGCTTTAGAAGTAGATTTAATAATGATTCTCTTTGCAGAATTGCTGTGAAGGCTGAAATCTGAGCATTGAGGCAGAATCCAAAGAGCTGCTCCTGCTTAGAAATATGAGATATACAGACAAGTAGTTTAAAATCTGAGCCTTAGTTTCCTCATCTATAAAATGGGCATATTGAGGCAGAGAGCTAATTGTAGGAGAATGAACACACAGTCTTCGGAGTCAGATTACCCACATCTGGTTCCTGGCTCAGTCACTGAGTAACTGTATGATGCTGGGCAAGCTCTTGGACCTCTCTGAACCTCAGTTTCACGTCTGTGGAAAAGTAATCACAGTCCCTACCCCCACACTGTCATTAGGTACATCAAATGGGTTACTTGTGAAGCACTCAGAAGGGCATCTGGGACGTACTGTGTTTGCTATTGTTATTATCTTGAAGTGTTACTGTGGAGATCCAAGCCATTCAATGGAAGCACAGGGAACTGCACAGACTAGATGCTCAACAAACTTGCAGATGTCAGATGTGTTTAAGTTTGGAGTCTCTTGCTCTGTCTTTTGATAACAGAATTATTCTTTTCTTTGGGAAATCCACTCCCAGGACCCACACACCATCATCGCCAAACAACTGGTTAATCGGAGGCCATCGTCTTGCCAGCCACAGTCACCTGCTCAGAGTCGGAAGTGTGACCAAGTTAAGCAACTGACTCTTAGTTCTTTTCTGCATGACTGTCGTCAATGACACCCTCTCCACCCTGGTTGCTAGGTTACTTCCCTCTGAGTCTTCTGCTGTTGTCTGCCATCCCGTGCACACTTTCAAGGGCTGGAGGGAATGGGATGAAGTCCTGATGACACCACCATGCCCCTGGATCCAGCTGTTTCAAAACCCAATCATAGGGGCTTCCCTGGTAGCTCAGTGGTAAAGAGTCTGCCGGCCGATGCAGAAGACATGGATTCGAACCCTGATTGGGAAGATCCCACATGACCCAGAGCAACTAAGCCTGTGAGCCCAACTATTGAGCCTGTACTCTAGAGACTGCAAGCCAAAATGCCTGAAGCTCCCATGCCCTAGAGCCTGTGCTCCACAACAAAAAAATCCACTGCGACGCGGAGCCTGCGCACTGCAACAAGAGAGTAGCCCCTGCTTGCCGCAGCTAAAGGAAAGCCTGATCAGCAGCGAAGATCCAGCACAACCAAAAATAAGTAAATAGAATTATTCAAGAAGATAAAAATAATAAATAAAGCCAACCATAACAACCACTGGCCTTCTCATGCATATGAACTAACATATTTCCCCTTTAGGTTAAACCAATTTTAGTCACATTTCTGTCACCAGTTAGTAGCAATATTATAATAACATAGGTTCCCAATGAATATCATTTCCCTTTCCCATCATTACATGTTTTATAGTATTACCATAGCTTTTCCAAAAGGTATTTTTCAGATAATCATTGAAAATGAAGCAGGGGGAGGGGGGTTCCGGAGGGGAAGCATATGTAAACCCATGGTGATATCATGACAATGTATGGCAAAAACAATAAAAAAAAAATAATAAACTGATAAAAAAAAAGAAAATCAAGCAGGTTTTGTCTACAGATCTAGTAAGAGAAGGTGTGTCAGAACTGCTGCTTAAACCTCATGGCAGATTGTGGAAGAGACAGCCACCCAGCAGCCACATTTAGCATTCCTTGAAAAATGGCTCACTGCGTCTATTGAGATTCAGTGCTCTTTTAAAACAGAGCTGGTGACATATGTATACACATTCATGATTGCACATTTATTGATTTCTAATTTGCACCCTCTTACTTCCAAAAAGGCCCTGGAGTGGCTGACAAATAAGACAAAGACACAAGAGGGCCATTAAGAGAAATCAAAGACCAAGCCCAGAGAGAAAAAGGGATTGCTGAGTACAGCCGAAACCCAGGTTAACAAAGTTGCTCCAATGAAAAAAATATATATTGAGCTCTCAGCTCGTTGGCAGCTATTTAGTGTGTGTCCTGACAGGGTACATGGAGAACTGGGCATCCTTCATGTCTGCAGCTCAACACCTAGCACAGAGGCCAGGCACCTAAGAGAAGCTTCCTGAATGAATGATGGATAACAGGTTCAAAGCTCCCTGAGTGCACTGCTCATACCCTGAGGCCTGTATCATTTATCCACCCATTCCTGAGGGCCTATGTTCACATCGGGCCTGGCCAGGAACCTGCAGAAGAATGGACCTTTCCCACCACTGCTCTCTGGCTTGAAGCAAAAGCTCCATGTAAGAGATCACAGTTCTCATGGCAGCCCCTCGTCTCTTCAAGCCTCCCATGAAAGGAGATTAGAAACAGGTTGTGAAGATGGGAATTGCAGGAGTAACCACAGTTATCTATGCTGATTATGTGTACAGGGCACTTTATGCCCTAGAAAATGCAGGCACAACACAATCTCTTCGGGTACAGATAGCTCCTCGGTGAGGTGGACGGACGGAAGCAGGGCCTCTCTCAGTCACTGATGAGGGCGCATGGGCACACAGGACAAGGGGCCCTCCCAACCTCTCTTAGTCAGAGAGCGCCCACGAGGACGCCACACTGGGCTTTTACATGCCCCGGTGCCGCCTGCCTGGGCCTGGCACCCTGCATCTCAGAGACCTGTCATCGCAGCCTGAAATGCCTCCTCTGCCCAGATCAGGATCAGCCCCACCTAAAACGAGCATCCCCTGATGTCTGCGGGGAGCAGGAACCAGACCCCTGCCCCCACCTCCTGCAGCAGCGGAACCCCTCAGACCCCACCCTCTCAAAGCTGCCCAGCAGCTCCAGCCCCACAGGCACCTTCTGTCTGCCTGGAAAGTGATGCCGAGAGTCCAGATGAACGGCATACAGTCTGTATGGTTTAGTTAAAAGCAGGCTGAAAGGCACAAGGCAGTGCTGGGTAGAGAGACAGCTATTGCGTGAGTGTTTAAGGAAAGAAGTCTCCAGGGACAAGGAAGGGAAAAACCAGAGTGGTTTCCCCACCTGCCCCTTTGGTATTGCTTATTCAGCTCTGCCAGATACACACTGCACTTCATCCACCCTCACATCCATCAAGGCGGATGAAGAGCGGAAGAGCAGAAAGGGAGGCGTGCAATTTCCCACATTTAGTACAGTCAGTCGGGTGGACTGAGCAAGAGAAAGGGACCACCAGCCAGACAAGACTGTGACAAAGGCCAGGAGCATCCAAGAGAAGGCAAGCAAGACCACCGTAGCCCTGAAACACCGGCCAACCCCAGCCTGCTCTTACTCCAACAAAGTGCCTGAAAGTGTGTTTATGTGTACAGTCTCGCTGTGTGTACAGAGGCACAATCTCCTAATTCAGAACTCATTCTTTACTGCACATGCTAACATGTGTTTCATATTTCCCAATTTATCTTGGAGCCTACATTCATCAGCGGACCGCATACGTAGGTATTAAACATGGCCACTGGAAATGGGAATGGGGGCCACCATGCAGAAACCTCTCCAGTAATGTCAGAGTCCTCCCAGCCAGGTTGTAAATCTCACTGCCTGATTGCTAAGCAGCCAGACACTTGTTGCTCCAACCAGAAAGTTAAGCCTTGGGCAAGCGATTCACCCCATAACATACACTAGTCACCGCCAGAAGGACCTTCAGATACAGTCATGAAGTTGTTCACTGTCGACACTTAGCACTTGCCTAACACCCCCAGTACATGAATCACACTCTCCATCCGAATGTGTTTCTCCAGCTCTTGAGTATCCAAACTCTCATGCTTGAATAAATACATAAAGACATCTCCAAGTCTCCCCGCTTCATTATATGCTGGACCATTCCAAAGAGAAATCAAAGTTCAAGGTGTTTCTTTCTTTTCCCACACAAATCACAAACCTCCAGACCCAGAGTTCCCAGACCAGCAGTGGGAGGAAGAAGCCACAGGGCAGGAGCCCTTCAAGCCAGCAAGGAGGTGAGGTTGAAAGGTTTAATCCAAACCACTGCCTGCTGAGACTGTCTTGTGTGAATCTGCTCACCTCCAAGCCTCAGGGCATTTCCCTGAGGGACATTCAGACCCAAGCTAAAAGGATGGATTTCCTCCCTCCATGTAAAGGAGAGGCATACTAGCGTAAGTCCACAGCTCTCAGCAGCCACTTCAGTGGCTCTCTGAAGGTAGGGGGCAAAAAAGGTGGGCTGAAGGGGAGCACAGGGACCCACATGCTGAAGCCGGGCTCCAGATGTCCACATGTGCGGACCCAGTGCCAGGCTCCACACAGTCAGGGCTCTCCGCGCTAAGGCAACCACATTCTCTGCATCAGCAAGTCAGGCGAGACACACGGTAGAGAAAGCAAGTGCACTCTACTCACAGTCTGGTGAGCTTCAGGTTGCTCTGGAAGAGCAGTTCTGGGAGGACCTGGAGCTTATTCTTGTTCAGGCGCCTGAAAGAGGAAAAGGAAAAGAAAATGAAGAGATGTCAAGAGGACATGAAACTGGATCAAGGGTATTCACAGACTCCCCTCAATCAATCCATCAACAGGTCTTAAAGGCTTCTAGATCTTTCATCATGGGATGCTTAGCACAGGGAAGGAATATTCTATCTTGCAGAATATGGAGTCAGGTTGGGGATAAAAGGCAAAGGTAGGTGGAAAGCAGGAACATCACATGCTTGCTGTCTCTCCCCTGTCACGAGCCTCAGAGAGACGTCATTCAGTGATGACAGCATTCTTTCCCAGGAACCTCAGACAGGCTTTTGAGCTCATCTCACCACTTGCTTGCTTAGCTATTGCCAACTGATGGGACGGGCATGTGAAATGGGTCCCTAAAAATAAATAAAATGCCAGAGAGAATATTCCAGATCCTAAGTGGGTGGTGGGGGTGGGGAGGACAGACAGCAGCCATTATAGGAGCAGAGAAGAGAGTGGGCACATCACCATGGGTTCAAGGGCCAAAATGGGCCCTTGGTACTTTCGCATTTGTGGGCACCTTTTTCTATTTAAAAAATTAGATACTGTATAACTATGAAAGTGAAAGTCACTCAGTTGTGTCCAACTCTTTGCAACCCCGTGGACTATACAGTCCATGGAATTCTCCAGGCCGGAATACTGGAATGTGCACCCATGCCCTTCTCCAGAGGATCTTCCCAACCCAGGAATTAAACCAGGGTCTCCTACATTGCAGCCAGATTCTTTACCAGCTGAGCTATCAGGGAAGCCCATTGTATAACTATGCTGGTAGAAAAACAAATACACTAGGATTATATAACATTTACTTGACCTAAACACTCACTTTTTTTCCTTCTAATTTTCAAAGAAATTCAGCCATTTTCATAGGTTCCTTAAAAGCGCTGTCGGCCCTGGGTGCTGTCTCCACTGTGCCTAACAGGGAAGCCGGCCACTGTCTAGGTGTGCAGTGGGGCTGGAGGCCGATCCAGGAGGGACACCCCCTGCTGGATGGCAGCAGCAGAGCCACACTCTGTCCTGAGAACGGTCCATGCTAATACCCATGGTAAAGAAGGCCACCCGAGCTTCCGAGCGATGCTGAGCCATTGCTGCTGCCCCCATGAAGGCTGCTTTCCCGGGAGTGTGAGGCCAGACAGGAAAGACGGTCCCATGCTTGGGGCTTCCCAGATGGCGCAAGCGCAGGAGACCTAAGAGACTCGGGTTTGATCCTTGGGTCGGGAAGATCCTCTGGAGGATCCTCTGGAGGAGGGCATGGCAACCCTCTCCAGTATTCTTGCCTGGAGAATCTCATGGACAGAGGAGCCTGGCAGTTTATAGTCCATGGAGTCACAAAGAGTCAGACACAACTGAAGTGACTTGGCATGCAAGCACGCTCCATGCTCAACCCCAGGCCTCTCTATCCAAATATCATTCAGTTCAGGTCAGTCACTCATCCGTATCTGACTCTTTGTGACCCCATGGACTGCAGCACCAGGATTCCCTGTCTGTCGCCAACTCCCGGAGCTTGCTCAAATTCATGTCCATCACGGCAGTGATGCCATCCAACCATCTCATCCTCTGTTGTCCCCTTTTCCTCCTGCCTTCAATCTTTCCCAGCATCAGGATCTTTTCCAACAAGTCAGTTCTTCACATCAGGTGGCCAAAGTATTGGAGTTTTAGCTTCAGCATCAGTTCTTCCAATGAATATTTGGGACTGTTTTCCTTTAGGATTGATTGGTTTGATATCCTTGTAGTCCAAGGGACTCTCAAGGGTCTCCTCCAACACCACAGTTCAAAAGCATCAATCCTTCTTCACTCAACTTCCTTTATGGTCCAGCTCTCACATCCATACATGACTACTGGAAAAACCATAGCTTTGACTAGATGGACCTTTGTCAGCAAATGTCATTATGCAGCCTAACCACTGAAGCCCAAACCAGTGTCCCCAAATCTCCTCAGAATCCTCAGATTCTTACTCCCCAGAGTCTCCCAGTGCAAAGACCAGTTTACAGATGGCTGAATTTCTCTGCTTAAACGATGCATGTTTGGCTATGTGGAATAACCATGTTATTCCATCTTAGAGCTAAGTGAACTGAAGAGAAGAAAAGGTGGACTTCTTCCCAGCTTCTGGCACCAAAGCCCACACTCTCCTAGTGCTCCAAGCAGCTGCGACCCCGGGGTGGGGTTGGGGGTGGGTGGGTATTGTTGTTTTCCCCCTTTTATTCCAGGTCAACAGATAAAAACTTGAAAGGAACAGGACACCAGAAGGGAGTTCACAAGGGCAAAGCATGTGGGAGAGAAGCATTTACGACCTCAAGGAATGAGGTTTCGGTCAGAAGCATGTGGCCCAGCCTGCAGGGGTGCACACCGAGTGTGGGCAAGTATGGACCAGCCACACTCGGTGGTGACACTCCTGACTGGCAGGAGGCCAGAGAAAGGCTGGCAAGTTGGACAAGTAAGCTCAAATTTCCTGCCCCACCTAACTCCCTGTGCTCTTTTCCATTTTTAAAAATAGTGGTTAAAAAAAAAAAAAAAGCCTTAACATAGAATTGACCACCTTATCCACTTCTAAGTGAAGCATATTCACATCATTGTGCAACAGATCTCCAGAGCTTCATCATCATGCAAAATGGAAACGCATACCAGTGAAACAACACCACCGCACTGCCCCTCACCTCGTCCCTGGCAGCCTCCACTCTGCCGTACTTACTGTCTCTATGGATCTGACCAGTGCTCTTCTCATCACTCCCAGTATCTGCTCTGTGTGTGTTCCTGTCACGAAAGTGGGCAGAATGGGGGTAGCCCAGAGGACAGGAAGGTGAGAGGGAGTCTAGCCCCTTGTTAACAGCAGTTCCCATATAGCCAGTGATAAATGGGCATGTGTGCATGTATGCTCATGTGACCCCAAGAACTGTAGACTGTCAGACCCCTCGGTCTGTGATAAGCCACTAATATGGATTCTTATGGGAAAGAATCCCTTAGAAGAAATGGAGTAGCCCTCACAGTTAGCAAGAGAGTCTGAAATATGGTACTTGGATGCAATCTCAAAAATGACACAATGATTTCTGTTTGTTTCAAAGAAAAATCATTCAATACGACAATAATCCAAGTCTATGCCCCAACCAGGAATGCTGAAGAAGCTGAAGTTGAATGGTTCTGTGAAGACCTCCAAGATCTTCTAGAAGGAACACCCAAAAACAATGTCCTTTTCATTATAGGGGACTGGAATACAAAAGCGGGAAGTCAGGAGATATCTGGAGTAAAGGCAAATTTGGCACTGGAGAACAAAATGAAGCAGGGCAAAGACTAACACAGTTTTGCCAAGGGAACGCACTGGTCATAGCAAACACCCTCATCCAACAACACAAGAGAGGACTCTACACATGGACAACACCACATGGCCAATACCCAAATCAGACTGATTATATCCTTTGCTGCCAAAAATGCAGAAGCTCTATACAGTCAGCAAAAACAAGAACGGGAGCTGACTGTGGCTCAGATCATGAACTCCTTATTGCCAAATTCAGACATAAAATGAAGTGTGTAGGGAAAACCAACAGACCATTCAGTTCAGTTCAGTTCAGTTCAGTCACTCAGTCGTGTCCAACTCTTTGCGACCCCATGAACCGCAGCATGCCAGGCCTCCCTGTCCATCAGGGAGTCCACCAACACTCGGATTTTACCCAAACTCATGCCCACTGAGTCAGTGATGCCATCCAACCATCTCATCCTCTGTCGTCCCCTTCTCCTGCCCTCAATCTTTCCTAGCATCAGGGTCTTTTCAAACGAGTCAGTTCTTTGCATCAGGTGGCCAAAGTATTGGAGATTCAGCTTCAGCATCAGACCTTGCAATGAACACCCCGGACTGATCTCCTTTAGGATGGACTGGCTGGATCTCCTTGCAGTCCAAGGGACTCTCAAGAGTCTTCGCCAACACCACAGTTCTAAAGCATCAATTCTTCGGTGCTCAGCTTTTCTAGTCCAACTCTCACATCCCTACATGACGACTGGAAAAACCATAGCCTTGACTAGACAAACTCTTGTTGACAAAGTAATGTCTCTGCTTTTTAATATGCTGTCTAGGTTGGTCATAGCTTACTGTCCAGGGAGCAAGCGTCTTTTAATTTCATGGCTGCAATCATCATCTGCAGTGATTTTGGAGCCCAGAAAAATAAAGTCAGCCACAGTTTCCACTGTTTCCCCATCTATTTGCCATGAAGTGATGGGACCAGATGTCATGATCTTAGTTTTTCAAATGCTGAGCTTTAAGCCCAAGAGCCTCTTTAGTTCTTCTTCACTTTCTGCCATAACGGTGGTGTTATCTGCATATCTGAAGCTACTGATATTTTTCCCAGCAATCTTGATTCCAGCTTGTCCTTCATCCAGCCCAGCATTTCTCATGATGTACTCTGCATATAAGTTAAATAAGCAGGGTGACAATACATAGCCTTGACATATGACCTAAATCAAATCCCTTACAATTATATAGTGGAAGTGACAAACAGATTCAAGGGTTAGATCTGATAGAGAGAGTGCCTGAAGAACTATGGATGGAGATTCATGACACTGTACAGGAGGCAGGGATCAAGACCATCCCCAAGAAAAAGAAATGCAAAAAGGCAAAATGGCTGTCTGAGGAGGCCTTACAAATAGCTGTGAAAAGAAGAGAAGCTTAAAGGCAAAGGAGAAAAGGAAAAATACACCCATTTGAATGCACAGTTCCAAAGAATAGCAAGGAGAGATTTTTTAAAAAGCCTTAATCAATGATCAATGCAAAGAAATAGAGTAAAACAATAGAATGAGAAAGACTAGAGATCTCTTCAAGAAAATTAAAGATACCAAGGGAACATTTCATGCAAAGAAGGGCACAATAAAGGACAGAAATGGTATGGACGTAACAGAAGCAGAAGATAAGAAGAAGTGGCAAGAATATACAGAACTATACAAAAAAGATCTTCGTGACCCAGATAACCACAAAGGTGTGATCACTCATCTAGAGCCAGGTGTCCTAGAATGCAAAGTCAAGTGATCCTTAGGAAGCATCACTACAAACAAAGCTAGTGGAGATGATGGAATTCCACCTGAGCTATTTCAAATCCTAAAAGATGATGCTGTGAAAGTGCTGCACTCAGTATGCCAGCAAATTTGGAAAACTCAGCAGAGGCCACAGGACTCGGAAAGGTCTGTTTTCATTCCAATCCCAAAGAAAAGCAATGCCAAAGAATGTTCAAATTACCACACAATTGCACTCATCTCACATGCTTGCAAAGTAATGCTCAAAATTCTCCAAGCCAGTCTTCAACAGTACATGAACCATGAACTTCCAGATGTTCAAGCTGGATTTAGAAAAGGTAGAGAATCCAGAGATCAAATTGACATCATCCACTGGATCATTGAAAAAGCAAGAGATTTTCAGAAAAACATCTACTTTATTGACTACACCAAAGCCTTTGACTGAGTGGATCACAACACACTGTGGAAAATTCTTCAACAGATGGGAATACCAGACCCCTGACCTGCCTCCTGACAAATCTGTATGCAGGTCAAGAAGCAACAGTTAGAACTGCACATGGAACAACAAACTGGTTCCAAATTAGGAAGGAGTATTTCAACACTGTATATTGTTACTTTGCTTATTTAACTTATATGCAGAGTGCATCATATGAAATGCTGGGCTGGATGAAGCACAAGCTGAAATCAAGATTGCCAGGAGAAATATCAATGACCTCAGATATGCAGACAACACCACCCTTATGGCAGAAAGTGAAGAGGAACTAAAGAGCCTCTTGATGAAATGGAAAGAGGAGAGTGAAGAAGTTGGCTTAAACCTCAACATTCAGAAAACTAAGATCATGGCAGCCAGTCCCATCACTTCATAGCAAATAGACGGGAAACAATGGAAACAATGACAGACTTTACTTTGGGAGGCTCCAAAATCACTACAGATAGTGACTACCACCATGAAATTAAAATTGCTTGCTCCCTGGGAGAAAAGCTATCACCAAACTAGACAGCATATTAAAAAGCAGAGACACTACTTTGCTAACAAAGGTCTATCTAATCAAAGCTATGATTTTTCCAGTAGTCATGTATGGATGTGAAACCTGGACTATAAAGAAAGCTGAGCACCAAAGAATTGATGCTTTTGAACTGTGGTGTTGGAGAAGACTCTTGAGAGTCCCTTGGACTGCAAGGAGATCCAATACCAGTCCATCCTAAAGGAGATCAGTCCTGGATGTTCATTGGAAGGTCTGATGCTGAAGCTGAAACTCCAATACTTTGGCTACCTGATGTGAAGAACTGACTCACTTCCAGTCTTTTCCAAAGACTCTGATGCTGGGAAAGATTGAAGGAAGGTGGAGAAGGGGACAACAGAGGATGAGACGGTTGAATGGCATCACCGACCTGATGGACATGAATAAGCTCCAGGAGTTGGTAAAGGACAGGGAAGCCTGGCATGCTACAGTCCATGGGGGTGGCAAAGAGTCAGACATAACTGAGCCACTGAACTGAACTGAACATTGAAAAGCACTGGTCCCAGAGAAGGTGTGTTACTTTGACTCTGGGATTGGCCAGACGAGGTTCAGGTCTGGCTCTAATGTTCTCGCCATGGGACCTTGGGGAAGTTACCTAGCTACTTAAGCCTCAGTTCTCCACCTGCAGAATAACTGTACTCAGTGGGTTACAGTGAATCTTGACACAGTGCATGTAAAAGCATCCGGCACTGCCATGAGCAGACAGCACAGTCGAGATGAGCTGCTTTATAACTGTGTCAGACACTACACTACGTGCTGAAAGGGCAGGATCACCGGTAGTGCGGCTCAGAGACTGGGGTCATTATCACCAGCATCTTACGGATAAAGGGAATCAAGGGACTTCCCTGGTGGCCCAGTGCTTAAGAATCCACCTGCCAATGCCCAGGACACAGGTTTGATCCCTGCTCCAGGAAGACTCCATATGCTACAAGGCACCTAAGCCCATGAGCTGCGAAGAGAAAAGCCACTGCAATGAGAAGCCCACACACTGCAACTTGAGAGTTGCCCCCACTTTAAGCACCTAGAGTAAGCCTGCATGCAGTCAACAATAAATAAATAAATGGACAGATTCCGTGGGATTCTCCAGGCCAGAACACTGGAGTGGGTAGCCCTCCTCTTCTCCAGGGGATCTTCCCATCCAGGGTTCAAACCCACGTCTCCCTCATTGCAGGTGGATTCTTTACCATCTGAGCCACCAGGGAAGCCCAAGAATACGGGAATGGGTAGCTTATCCCTTCTCCAGCGAATCTTCCTGACCCAGCAATAGAACTGAGGACTCCTGCATTGCAGGCGGATTCTTTACTAGCTGAGCTCCCAGGGAAGCCAGATAGAAGATAAAGGATGTCAACACGTGGAGAGGTGAAGCCCATTCTGTGAGGCCACTGTAATAGGAAATGGCGGAGGCAGGATGCTGACCCCGGCGGTCTGCCTCTGAAGCCTGGTTCTAAACCACTGGGGTCACTGGAAGCCTCACTATCAGTGATGGCTCCCTTCCCCCCACGACCGCCCTTTTTTCCCCTTCTCCTCTTTTTGGCTCTGCTTCCTTTCATCCAGGGTGGCCACCTCCTCCGCCCCTGCCCAGACTATCATCTGCCCTGAGTACACTTCCCTCCCTGAAAGGATGCTCTTGGGGTCCCCGAGGCCAGCAGAGGGCCTCCAGGTAGGTCTGTCTGGAACCCTCTTCTACAGCCACAGCTGCACAAGGCCTGGGGAGAGTTACACCCAGACAGCCAGTGCTCCATCCAGGCAAAAGTCCTGAAATCTGGCCCCGCAGCCTGCGGTGGGGAGGGTACTGAGTGTGCTCAAGGCTCAAAACCAGAGTTGAAGCTAAAAATAAAACCAGCTTGGCTCTGAGGCTCCGGGAAGGGAAGGAATCATTTTCAGTTCTTTGCCGGTATTTGCGGCTGGACAAAAATAAAAACACAACCAAATTTAGCCAATTGTGCACTGCCTCCTGCTTCGTAAACCCTGAATAAGGATTCCAGGGCGGCTGGGCTGGGCTCTCCTTTTAAAAGCCTCAGGGTCTTTCTGCTTGGGCTAGGGCAGGCCCCACGCTGGTTCTCTGTTATCGAGGGGAGCTCGATCCGTTTCTAGTTCATCCCATCCTGGGATTTATTCATTCTTATTTAGTGAGCCGAGTTGGTCTGAAAGGTCTTACTCGAAGAGCTGATGAAGGCTTCAGGCTGCATAAGGTGTACTTCTCACACGGCTGCTCTAAGAGCAGCTCCTGAACAGGAAAATGAACAGAGGGAAACAGGTCGTTCTCCTGCCAGAGAGATAGGTAAGCGGTGGGCTGCAGACAGCTGCTATTGGCCTTCGTGTCCTCCATCCCTCACGCCATCTGCTGCTCTGCCACCTGGGTTCAGAGGTAGAAATCTGCCACATTCCAAACTGGAGATAAACCTGTGATGCCAGGATGGAGAAAAGAACTGAATGGGACCCGCATGAGGGCAGACCTGAGGAGGTCAGCAAACAAGATACGGGCCTGGTCAATGACAGGCTAAGTCCACCTGGATGTCTTCTCTGACTCTAAGATCAACACTCCTTTTCAGCTTTCCTGCTGGAACAATGAGAGCATCAGGATCAAGAAGTCCACAGGCCACCAGCTGCAAGGTCATTCTGTTTTTTGGCCTGAACTGTGAAGCCCCAAGAAACAGTCTTGGCTTCGTGTACCACTGATGGCCTTCTTGGAGGAACCTGGGTGTAAGATCGAATTAGAGGGTTTTTTCCACCTTATTGAATTCTTTCATTTGTCTGTCCATTAAACCCATGCAACCACTAATTTATCCATTCATAAAACCACCCTCTACCCCTATGTCTGCCCATCCATCCATCCATCCATCCATCCATCCATCCATCTATCCATCCATCTTCCCTGTCATTTTTCAATATGAACATACACAGATGATTAAGAAACGGTCCCTTCCTGTATCTGCATGAAAAAGATGTAGATGAAGAAGGATGTCAGATGCTAGAGAAGGAGACTGACATGGAAACAAAATTCTGTAGCACAACCTTGTGAGCAAAGAGTTGGTGCACAAGAGGAGGAGCGGCTGACCCAGACCTGGGAACAGGAAGGCTTCCCGAAGAAACTGGCTTGGGGTTTTTGTTTGTTTGCTTGCTTGTCTGAGGCATAATTTCGACTCTTCAGGAGACAGGGACAACAGGCTCTAGGCTTTGAGAGCAGTGTGTGCATGGAGGACCAGGAGACTGAGGAGCAATTTGGGGGAAATAGGGCTGTACTGCGGGGACTAGATGGCCTGAGAAACACAAGTGATGAAGCCCTAGGGCTAAGCAGAGGTCATATTAATGAGGGTCCTTGTGGGTCAGCATAAAGGACTTGGGCTTGGCTGTGTACTAAGAGTCAGGGGGAGCCTCAGACGGAGTCTGAGCAAGGGAATGACCATCTGTTTGGGATTTTAACAAGTTCTCTTGAGTAGCATTACGCCTGGTTTGAAAGAGAGTGGAATCTTCAGAAGAAAGGGGAGCAATTAAGAGGGCTCCTGAGTAATTGCTGTGGCTGTGTGAGGCCCTGGGGAAGGGTAGGAGTCATACTGGAGTGGAGCAGCGAGATCTGAAGTCTCAACCACAGGGTTTTGTGAGTGAATGTATATGAGGGTTATAGGAGTGAAGGAGTTAAAAGTGGCCCAGGGGCTCCCACTTGGGTAACTGATTAATCAAAATGACCAGTTAGTGCTAAAAGAAATAGAGATGAGAGGAAGGGACTGTGTTCAGACTCAGGATTTCTAAACTACTGGGATCCCTCAAATACATTTTGACAGCCAGTTGCAGTAGCCGGTAATAATAACATTAAGCCATGAGTCAGGCACTGTACAAGGGGCTTCCCGTGTTCAGCTCATTTAATTCTCCACAGAATAACTTCAAGAGTAGTACTAGTAGTCACCCTACAATATGAAACAAAGGCCTAAGAAGGTTAAGTCACCTGCCCAGAGCCAAACTCAGCCAAACTGATGGTGATGGACTTGAACACGGATGTGTGTACCTGGTCTCTCAGTTGTGTCCGACTCTTTTCAATCCTTTGGACTATAGCCCACCAGGCTCCTATGTCCTTGGGATTTTCCAGACAAGAATACTAGAGTGGGTTGCCATTTCCTCCTCCAGGGGATTGTCCTGAGCCAGGGATCAAATCCACATTTACCTAATGCCAAACCTGTGCTCTTAACTACCATGGATAATGATGGAACTTAATTTAGCCCTCATTATAGATTGTCATGACTTATTACCTCATGTGTGGGTCTCATCCTCCCATTAAGTTCTAAAGGTCCTTTTTTAAAAATTTTTTAATTAATTAATTAATTTTTTTCTTTACATTATCGTGTTGGTTTTGCCATACATTGAAAGGTCCTTAAGTGGGAAATATGTCTAATATCTGCTCAGTGACCCACTGTAAGCCAACACAACCCCAGGGATACAAGAGGGCTTTTAGTAAGAGTCTCTTGAATTTCATGAGTAAATCATAAACTAGGAATGGTCAATTCAGGGAACCTGAAAAATCAATAGCTTTTCTGGGCTGGGTGAAGGGAGTCATCCTGTTTGCAGGTGAACAAGACTCCCAGAAGGTCCAATTGCTTGAGTCTGTCTGCTTCCAGAATCTTCTTGGAGACTCAGCTTCCAGAGTCGCCTGCCTCACTACTGACCTACCGGGCAGAAAGGCAGGATAGGATAGGGCCAGTGCAACCTCTTAGTGGGTGCAGGATAGGTGAGAGGCCTCCAAGCCAGAAGGAAGTGTGGACATCAGCAGCAGGCCCCAGCACCCACAGGATGCCTCCCCTTTCTCAGAGAGGTGTGGAATGTTCAGATGCTCAGCTAAGGCCCAAGGGAGGAAGGAAGTCAGTGTGCTAATTCCCAAAGGTCACAGGACTGTTGGCTTTAGTAATGAAATCAATCGAATCCCCTTCTCCAGGCACTTTCCTAGGCAGCCTGGATGGCTTCCAGGTCTTCTGATGTTTTCAGAAACACCAATAAGAGCCAAAGTGGCTTTGCTATTTGGAGCAGAAGCTCCAGGCCTCCCCCAGTGGAGGGGGAGACACCCTGGCAGAATCTACAAGAAGGGCAGAACCCACGAGAAGGGCAGAACCAAATTCAGAGGCCTCAAACCCCAACTTGGAGGTGGCGCTCTCATCCATGAGGATGTACAGATGTCAGTCTGTATCAAGGGAACTCCTCAGCAGAGCAGAGTCATGAGCAGAGAAGCCTGAATAGGGCTTGCTTCCACAGATATTAGCTGCTGATAGCCTCATATTTTCTTGGTTTCCTCACCTGCCCACATCAAATTCAGGTTTTTTTCTTGCTATACAAATTTCATAATGCAAATTGGATATAACCTGATCAGTTCAGCAAGAAACCTGATCTGTGCTGACTGCTGGCTCATAGCACTGTCGTGATCAGAGAGGGTCCCTGCACGCGCAAGAGGAAAGCCTGTTGGCCAGCAGTTTCAACACCCATGAGCCACTTTGGTTAGTGACTGGCTGGTCTCTGCCATTGGGATTTCCCCCTTTCTTAATAATGTCTTTTTAAAGGTTTTTTTTTTTTAGGGGAGGCAGGTGGGTAGCAGTTTTATTGAGCTCTAAGGGGGCTTCCTTTTTAATAGCACTCCTGGACCAAGCCACAATTTAATTTTATGGTTTGGAAGCCAGTTGACCTGAATCTTGTCTTCCATGGAATTCAGTATTTGCTCAATGACATTTAGGTTGACTTCTGTCAGTTCTGAAAATCTGTTATTTTTAGTTGGTAACTTCAAAATGTCCTAATGGCAATTAAAAACCTTTACTTTTGACATTTCTCTAAGAGAAACAACTTTGTCATCCTAGTCTAAAACTCTTGCCCTAAGGAGCTTTTCTCCCACTGAGTTGTTTAAGAGAATCCTTTTTTATAAAATTGCTTAAAATTTATTTTAGGAACACAATTATTATGTAATAGCAAAACTTGAACCTTGTGAGATACCCAAGAGGGCTGAATGGTTTAACTTTCTGTGATGGGCTTTGCAGCGCACCTCAAAGGCTCACCAAATGGTAGCTGTTACGGTCACTGTTGTTTTCATTATCATCATCCCTAGATACCCCAGGAGGTCAGAAATAGGGGAGATTTATTTCTCCTTTATAGATGACTGTATCCGTCAGCAAGGCTATTAACAGTAACAAATGAACTCCAAAATCTCATTGCATTAACACAGCGGACATGGATTTCGCACTCACATAAAGACTCCTTCATCTTGTGGAGAACACAGTATGCTGGGGAAGAGCGGGAGGGAGGAGCACAGCGGGTCTGCAGTTCCTTGACCTCTTGGTGACCAATATCACTTCTCTCAGTCTATTGGCCAGAACTAGCCACATTGCCAAACCTAACTGCAAAAGAAGAGAGGAAATCTCCAGGGACCCTTGGATATTTGGTGAGAACTATCACGATAACCAACTCATCTTGGAATCAAAGCAACAATAATGATCTCTGTGATCTTGTTTTTCCTTCTTTCCTTTTTTCCTAT
Organism: Antilocapra americana; assembly: GCA_007570785.1. NCBI lineage: Eukaryota > Metazoa > Chordata > Mammalia > Artiodactyla > Antilocapridae > Antilocapra > Antilocapra americana. The sequence goes on along the minus strand of ML664243.1, from coordinate 5,461,398 downwards.
CAGGCCCTTACATTGTGCTAAGCACAGTGGGAGGTGCTTAAAGGCATTATCTTACTTCATCCTTGAAGGGACATTGTTATTGTCAGTGTCTTACACAAGGACTTGAGGGGCAGAGAGGTCTAAAGTCACATGGCTGATAAGGTTTGGACAGACGTCTCTCTGACACCAAAACCTGTGTTAGAATCCCTTCACCATTCTGCTTCCTTAACTCTTTGGTGCTTCATTGACCAGAGGCCTCCCAACAATCCCAGGAAGGGGCCAATAACAAGGAGTTGTTGTTGCTCAGTCCCTAAGTCATGTCCAACTCTCTGAGACTTCACAGTCTGAAGCATGCCAGGCTCCCCTGTCCTCCACCATCTCCTAGAGTTCGCTCAAACTCATGTCCATTGATTGGTGATGCCATCCAACCATCTCAGCCTCTGCCGACCCCTTTTCCTCCTGTCCTCAATCCTTCCCAGTATCAGTCTTTTCCAATGAGTTGGCTATTCACATTAGGTGGCCAAAATATTGGAGCTTCAACTTCAGCATCAGTCCTTCTAGTGAATACACAGAGTATTCACTCATCTTGCAGGAGAAACTGAGTCAAAGAAGACTAGGAAACTAGCCCTGTGGTCCTTGGCCTTATTGTCCAAGGCCTCCAGTTTCAGGAGGCTCTGAGGTCCCAGCAAATCACTGCCCTCAGGCCCGGGAGGGCGGACAATTCTGAGCTGCTCCTTAAGAGCATTTCTGCTTACTTCCCTTTCAGATCTAAAGGGTCTGTGCCTTCAGAAATCCCCCAGGGGCATTTTCAGCCCCTGGCCTGTCCTTGTAGGTGACTCTGTCCTGAGACATCTGTCCAGCTAGACAGCTCTGGGGCCTGCCCAGGATGTCACCTTCTGGGGTCCAACTCAACACTCCAGTGTGAAAAGGAAACAGGCACAAAGACCCTAAAACTACCCTTTTTGAACTTTCCAGCACTTCACATTGGACCAATTTTCCTCCATAACATGGCTGTTAAGGACAAAGCAGAACAAACACATCAGTGGCCTGAGTCTGACTTGCCTTTGACCCCTGTCCCAGCTGTTGCCATGTGCCCAAATACCCCTGTCTCCAGAAGACCCTGGTTTCAGGAGAAAACAGGGAAGGTGGGGGTGGGGGAGATGGGGGCAGGGACTGGAGGTGGGAGAGGGAAAGAAGTGCAGGAGTCTTGGGTCTGCAGCAGTGGATACTTCTGGCTCTGCAGAGAAGCGGCCAAGGGCTCAGGAGGTCGTCTTATTCCAGGGTGACAGCCCAAAGGCCTAAGTCACGTCTGCCTAGAACAATGCAGGGAATTCCAAGTGTCTGTGAACAAAAAGGCTGCTTCATCTAGGATTAAAGTCCTGAGCAGAGGTTTCTGGGGATCCGCCAGCAGCAGACTGGACGTGGAACTACATCAGTAAAACGGAGGGCTCAGACGCTAGGAAAAGATGTCAAGAGTGGGAGAAAATGCATACTTACGCACACGTATGAGCACTCACACACACACACAAAACATACACTGCAGACGTAAAGCACATGCGATGAACACGGTCAGGCGCACCAGAGCTGGCCAGATCCATTCCAGACAGACAGACCCCTGGGCCGTGGCCAAAGCTCAGATCCCCTTAGCGATCTCTTCAACCTCATTTTATAACGGGGTCCACAGGGCAGGCAGCTCCCCAGATGCTAGACTCGCTCCTTCATCCCTTCTAAGAAACTCCAGTCTTGCATCTTCCCCTGCCTCGGGGTTTCTGCATATGTGCCTCCCTTCTCTGGGAGCTCTCTTTACCCTTCTACCAAGGGGCAGCTGCAGAGGTGTTAAGATGAGAATATTTGAAGGTGGAACTGACAGGCTTTGCTGATGGACTGGAGGTAAAGCTTGGGAGAGGAGAATGAAGGATGATGCCAAGGTTTTGGCCTGTGCATCTGAAAGTCTGATCTGTTGTTGCCTGAGAGGGAGGAAGACTGTGGGTAGGGCAGGCGTGGTGAGGGGCCAGATGTGGACACATTGAATTTGATATGCCTATAGATATCCATGTGGAGAAACCCAATGGACAATTGGATATGCAAATTTGGGCTTCAGGGATAATACCAAAGTGGAGATGCATTAATAGATTGTATTTAAGTGCAGGAACCAAGGCCACCATGAAAGATGAAAAAAAGAAAGGAAGAGGATCTAGGACTGAGTCCTGGGCTGCACCATCCATTAGAGACCATAGGGAGGTGGAACTGCAGAAGGCTTGTGATAAAGCCTTCCAAGGTGGGAGCAGGGGAGGGAGTGGCTGGTTCACAAATGCAGCAGAGAGGCAGAGACAAGGGAGGACAGCGGGAACCTGGTAGGACGGTGACTGGGAAGGGCAGTCTGGTGTAGAGGCAGGCATGGACTATAAACTGCAGCGGTTCAACAAAGAGTGGGAGGAGAAAAAATCCAGGGGAAACAACAATTTGCTACAAAGGGGAACAGAAAATGGGTTGAGGGTAAAGGAAGTCAAGAAAAGTTTTGTTTTCATTTTTTAAGATGGGACAAATTCCAACATGCTCCTATGCTGAAGAGAATGATTTGATAACTTAAAGATGCAGAGGATGAGGGGAAAATTTTAGTGTGAGGCTCTGAATAGACAACAGAGAAGATTCCAGTGCACAGGTGATGGCAATGGCAGAGGCAAAGACCTGACATCTGTGGCAAGAACAGAGAAGGCAGAGGTTAGAGGGCCATGGAGGGCAGGGCTGGTGCTCAGAGTCTGCAGAAGGTGAGACTGGGAAGGCGTGAGGAGATGGGCTCACAGTACTTAGGGAAATGGGCCAGGAAATCTCTAGCAGCTAAGGAAGCAAGGAGGGTCTCTACAGCCTGAATGCTTGCATCCCCTCCTCACCCAGATTTATATGCTGAGATCCTACCCCCAAGATGACAGCATTAGGAGGTGAGGTCTTGGAAATCTGACAGGGATATGAGAGTAGAGGCTTCATGAAGAGGATCAGTGCATTTCTAAAAGACGTTCCAGGGACTTCCCTGGTGTCCAGTGGCTAGGACTCCACTCTCCCACTGCAGGGGGCCTAGATTTGATCCCTGGTCAGGAACCAGGTCCCACATGCTACAAACAAGAGCTCACACGCCACAACTAAAGATGCTGCGTACTGCAGTGAATATGCATGATCTCAGGCTTCCCGAACTGTGAGAAATAAAACCGCTGCTAAAAAGCTACCCAGTCTCTGATATTTTATTACAGCTGTCTGAACAGACTAGGACAGTGGGACAGTGACAAGATGAGGGATCCAGTGAATTTTAGGCCACCAGTATCCACACATTCATGGACAGGGCCCCAGGAACTGGGACCTAGGGAAGCTGGGCCCTGGTCTGAGCTCTGCCCCCATGAGCTGTGTGACTGTGTGAACCACAGCCCTGATCTGAGGCTGGTTTTCTGTATCAACACAATTGGTGGGCTGGAGGAGATGATTCCTAAGATCCTCATTCTATTCTCCTTATTCTGAGAGCTGGTTGAGGACTTGGATTCTAAATCCAGCTCTCAGTAAGCTGTGTATCCTTTGGGGTTGAATCTCTCTCTTTTTCTTGGTTTCTCCTGTGAAAATGGGAATAACGATCTTGATTAGAATACCCATTTGAAGATGAAATGCCCCCAAGAAGAGGGTCTTGGTCTGTTTTGTTGAAACCAGGTAACGGAGGGTTGGAATCGCAGTAGCACAAATAAACACTTTTGCCACAGTGCTTGAAAGAGGCTCCTGAAACTTACCTGGTGGTCCAGTGGCTAAGACTCTGTGCTTCCAGTGCAGGGGGCGTGGGTTCAGTCCCTGGCCAGGGAACTAGATCCTGCAGGCCACAACTAAGAGTTCACAAGGCACACTAACCACCCACGCACCTCAGCGAAGCCCGAAGGTGCTCCTGCACACCGCAACGAAGACCCCCTCTCCAGAAAATAACTAAGATAGATATTAAAGAGAGAAAGAGAGAGAGGGGGGCCTAAGAGGAAGGAGCAGAGGCCCAGTCCCTCTGAAGCGCACAGTGGGGTGAGGGGCCTGCACGGGCAGTTTCAGAACCGAGTGAAGGTGAGGGTCCCCACACCACACAGGGCACCAGAGAGAGGTTTCTATAGCAGGAAAACAGGGTGCTAGAAAACAACAACAAAGAGGGCAGACGGTCCTCAAAGACTGACTCTCTCGTCTATGCTGCCTGGAGATGAATATGAGAGAGCTGTGATGGGTAGGCAAGGAAGACTGAGAATACCTTATAAGTGAGTGTTGTTTTGTAAAACACACTCCACAGAGACATTCAGCATGCCTTGAGCAGTTGATAGTTAATGTTGAGCCATTTCTACTAGGAATTAAGAGGAGAATACTTAAGGCAGCTATGGGATTCCCTCCCACACTAAAAATCCCCAAAACAATGTAGCAAAGCTGGTTCTAAATAGGATAGTAGGAGCACCACTCACCACAGCTTTTCCCGGTTCTCTCTGGATTATTCTAGGCCCTTCCCCTGGGTCTCCAACCCCTTCAGCCCACAGGTAGGAAAATGACAGATGCAAATTGAAGGAGAAATACTCAAGCTGGTAGATGTCACCAAGGGCAGGTACAGCTCAGCACAAATTTTCTAGAAGGGCACTGTTTAAAATGATCCTGTTTGAACCCGCTGACCTTTTCTTTTGTTTTGGAAAAGTTCAAAGGAAGAAAGGAAAGAAAGAAAAAGAAAAAAGAGGCCTGACAGCAAAGGATGCAAACATTCCTAGCTTGTGAATGACAAATTTCCCTTTCATTTCTGTTCTAAACACTTGCACTTGGCAAGATCCGTTAATGATGGTGAGTTTCTCTGTGTGTTTATCTAGGTATCTAGATATATGTTTACATATCTAGCAACAAAAAAAGATCTCTTAAGCCCTCCCAGGCATGAGCCAAGGAATGTTGAGTAATTATCTGTGACCAATTCTCATCTATAACTAATTAGAATTTTACTTTCTCATAGCATTTCCTTTCTGGTTAAAGTCCAAGTTTTTTTTTTTTTTTCCTTCTTTTTTTCCCTAGAAGAGGAAGAAACCTGGACATTTAAAAAACTATGGGGTAGAAAGGGAACAGGGTGAAAGGGGAAAGGGGGTACTTTGCAGATTGCATTATTGCTTTGATCGGATTGAATCTCCTTTGATTATCCCCTTTCTTAAAATGCTTTTTCAGCCTGGGAAGGGTTTCTCAACCCTCTGGCTATTGCATTTAAACTGAAGTCTGCAGAATAGTTTAAGAGCCCCTGATCACCTCTCTCACTCCCACCTCGGGCGAGCAGTCCCCCTTCCCAACCACGGCTTTGAGATCCCATCCAAATTTGTTGGCGTCTCAAACTGAATCCCAGATGTTCACTTAGCGAGAAATAAATGAATGGTCCAAGCTGTGGACTGAACCAGTGATCCTCACAAATAGATTCCAGGTGTGTTGGCATCTGGACTGCTATCTCTCTTTTTCTCTTCTACACACACACACACACACACACACACACACACACGATACCAGTTCCATCCTGCAAAGACTTTGACACCATCACCAGATGCAGAGCTGATACAGAGTGGACAGGACTAGGTACCTGACATGTACCGCAGCTTCCCTTTCATTTATGAACAAAGGTTAAGGTCTCGTACATAGCCCCAGTTGCCTTCAGTTATCAAAATCATGATGCGTTTGCTGTTCAAAATCAGCTCAGGCCTAAAACAGCTTAGAATTGCTATCTTAATTGTCCCCAGTTTTCATTGCCAACCATAACTACCTCCTGTATTTCAGAGGAACCTCATCTAACATCAGACTTAATAAACACCTACTGTTTATCTACCTGGGGCAAGCAATTATGGGGAAGGAAAAAGAGAAGTCAGGATCTCTGCCCTCAAAGAACATAGAGTCGTGCTAAAAAAGCAAAGTTCCAAGTTAATTTAATTCAAAAATTGATTGAGAAATTCAATGTTTACTAAGTGCTTGTTCTAGGTCATGCTCTGAGAAACAAAATCCGGCAAGATCCACTTCGTAAGGAGCTTACATTCAGTCCAGTGGGCAAGGGAGAGAAGTACACTGCTGACCACGGGCCTGTGACATGTGCTGAGAAAGGGGGACACACAGCGAACCGGGGGAGGAGTCTGCACAGCCTCGAAGAGGAGGCAACATTTGATTAGCATCTTGAAAGGAGAGAAGACAGAGAAAGGGCAGAGAATAGACCTAGTCAAAGACACTGCAATGGAACACCATGGAAACAGCACTTGTTTTAACAAGCAGAGTGGAGGATGAAGAATCCCTGCAGGGTGAATGATGGAGAGACCAGGAAGGAGCAAGCAGTGTGAGGTTTGGGGGCACCGGTGAGCCAAGTCGGTGAGATCAGTACCCGTGAAAGGACGAGAAAAGCCTGAGCTGGGACTCTGGGCGGTGGGCTGTGAGTGAAGCAGGAAGTGAGGGCCAGCTAACTAGGAGAAAGGGGATTTTATGGAAGAGGCACAGATCTTGAAGGATAGACAGGCAGAGAGAAAGGGGTAGAGTCTTCTAGGCTCCGAGGGCAGTCTAAGCAAGGCTGCAGTCAAACGCTCTGCCACAACAGGCGCACAGAGAGGAGACCATCATGGTCCCTGCAATGGAAATATGTAGAGATAAGAGTGAAGGTTAGACGGGCAGGATGAAGCAGCAGGGGCTATGAGAGGCCGGTGGGTCCCTGACAGCAACTGTCATCTCTCTAGTGAGTGGAGGGTAAACACACGAGCATGTTTATATTAATTGGCATAAATTTTTATGTTTCCAGAAAAATGTACAATTTTCCCATGGTCACTACAATTTAAGATGAGGCTAGGGGAAAAAAAGCAAGTTGACTTAAAGTGATGTGAAAGAAATATTTAGCAATAATAATAATACAGGTATTATACAGATTGACCAAAACCATGAAGAAGGGAGAGAAATGACTGGCATCTGAGGAATCCTGTTGCTAAGTGACTGGGCACTGAAGTTTTTTGAACAGGATCAGTGTAAAGAAACCTTGCAGGAAGAACATTCAGGCAGGGGCATGAAGAATGTGATGTGGGGGAGAAATAAGAGTTGGTTGGGGAAAAACATGAAGGAGACTATTGTGTGAGGAAGTATGTGAATCAAAGGGGACCTGAGTTAGGAATGGATGAGAGAAACAAAGATGACAAGCAAAACTTGATGACACCGGATGATGGTACTAGAATAGAGAGGATGTGGTAAACTGGCTTATTGTCTCTTGTCCCTCCTCCATTCCAGAATCTTCCACCCCAGACTTTGGCTGAGTGTCTCTGTAGGATCTCCCATTCAAGTGGGCAGTATGTACTTCCTCACTCCCCTGATGTTGGGCTCGGCCAGGTACCTTGATTTGGCCAACAGAAGGTTGGCGGGTGTAGTGTGAGCAGAGGCTTAAAATGTGCTTCTGTGACTTGGCTGGACCTCATCTCTTCTTCCTTCTGCCATGAGAGAAATATGTCTCTGGGAGCCACAAAGCCAAGAATGAGAAATCACAGGAAAGACTCTGAACCTAATCTACAGCCCGAATCCAAGCCCTGCTGAGATCAGCTGCAATCAGCCAAACCCAGCCAAACCATGACCTGTTAGTGAGGGAAATGTTTATTTTTGGTGAGCCACTGAGATTCTGGGGTTGTTAGGACAGAAGGGACAACTGACAACTACAGAGGGGGAGGAGTTGCATTCAGATTTACAGTAGTCTCCCGCCTGGACTCCTGGTTCTACCCTGGTTCCCTGGCAGCCTGCTCTCCACTAGCAGCTACCGTGATGCTTTCACCGTCCTCACTAATCAAGGCAATCCTTTGCTCAAGCCCTTCGATGGCTCCCAACTCACTCAGAGTGAAGGTCAATGTCCTTGCGATGGGTCACTGCCCACACCTTCTGTCCAGCCCCCTTTCCCTTCATCCCTCAGTCTTGACCTCCTTCCATCTCTTACTTGCTGCCTCTGTTCCACCCACAAGGCCTCCCTTGCTCCTCCTGGGACTTCTCATGGTACACCCTCCCTTGAGGCTTTTCTTGCTTTCCTCTTCCTAGAAAATACTTCCTTCAGATATCCAAGTGACTAACATCTTCACCTCTTGTTTTACAGCAGTGGAATGAATGATATGAATCGCTCTGAAAAGACTCAACACACACACACACGCTCAACTAATCATAATACAGCATTAGTAGAAAAAACATATGTAAAATACCATGGAACTGAAAAGTTGAGAGCAATTATTTCTTTGTTGGGTGTGAGTTGCTGGTGAGGGAAACTGCCCTGAGAGGTTAATACTTGAGTGGGGTCGTGAAGGGGTTTCTTTAGTGGACCAAGCGGGGATGCCGTGCAGGCAGAGCCGGGCACAGGTGCCGGCCGCGTGTGCCCCACAACAGCCGAGGACGCGGGTGCTGACAGCGCGCCCAGCCGCGTTCCCTGCGCTCTCTATGCATCGTCTCACCTAACCGTCACAGCGCCTCTATGGGGAAAGCGCGGCTCTTTCCTTCACAGATGCGGGAACCAACGCACAGGGAGGTAAAACTGCCTGCCCAAGGTCACACTGGACCTCCCCAGTGGCTCAGTGGTAAAGAATCCACCTGCAATGTGGGAGACACAGGTGATTCAGGTTAGATCCCTGGGTTGGGACGAGCTCCTGGAGAAGGACATGGTGGCGACCCACTCCAGGACTCTTGCCTGGAGTATCCCACAGACTAAGGAGCCTGGCGGGCTACAGTCCATCAGGTCACAAAGGGATGACTTAAGTGCACGCCAGGTCACGCTGTCACTGACACCAGGCAGCAGAGCCAGACTTCTGGCTCCAAAGCCCGTGCTCTTCACCTCAGCCGTGTGCCCATCCCAGGGCACTGGGATGGCCAGGTCCCCGGATACACGGGCAAGAGGATGAACCACAGCCAGGTATGCTGGGAACACCACTAGGCTTGGCCAAGGGCTCGGCAAGGGCCATCTAGGGAGCCTGAAGCTTGCTTTTTGGTGGAGAAAAGCCATTGTAGGTTTTTAAGCTGATAAGGGCTATAGTGAGAACTGCATGCTGACAGTGACCCTAGAATTGATGTGTAGGGTACAATGGAGGAGAGGCCACTAAAGGTTTCCACGGTGAGGGAGAGACGAGAGAGAGAAGGCAAGACCCAGGGTCTCAGGTTCATCACAGTGCCTGGCATACAACACGTCTCCAAAAATGACTGGTTACATAAACACCTCATAGCTGTCACAGTTGGCTCCCACTGGAAGTAGACTCTGAAATGAGGGTTCCACCGTGAGAGGTTTAGTTAGGAACCTGTGTCCAGGGGCATCTGCAGCACAGTCTCTCAGGGGCAGTTGTGCAAGTCAGTGTAAAACTCACCCTCAGAGTCATCCCTGGAGGACAGCGAGGGACTCGGATGCCCACAGACCAGCTCAGTCGGTGGTTGAGGGTCATTGCTGGGGGCTGTTAGTGTCCTGGCACCAGGGCATCAGAAACATGTCCCTTGGAGAAAGAGAGGCGGACACAGGGGTGTGGATGGAAAGCCCTAGGGCACACTGGCCCTCGGGCACGTAAGATGGAGATGAATAGGGTCTGCTATAAAGTCAGTCTGGGGCCAAAGTGGGAAGAGTGGAAACTGGATTGGGAAACTTCTCTCCCCATGGGCATCCCATGGGCATGTCCAACATGGGTATAGTCATCTTCCTGCACCTCAGACTGGCTCCTGCCCACATGGTCCCCATCTCAGGGAGTGACCCTCTTCACACTTTCCTCCTTTTCACCTGACACTCAGCATGCGCAATCAATAGCTATGTGCTTTGAGCACTGTCTCTTAAACACATCGCCAAAGCATTCTCTTCTCCTGACTCCACTACTACCTGTAGCTCAGGCATCACTGAAATGGGCTCCCCACTGCACTTCTTGCCTCCAGTCTTGATCCCCACTCCCACTCAGCTCTTACATTCAGCCTCCATATTCCAGGGGGACTGGTCTCCTTACAATACGAGAATAATTATGTTGTTCCCCTGCTGAAAATTCTTTAGTAACGTCTGTGTGCTTGTGCTAAGTCTTCAGTCGTGTCCAACTCTTTGTGACCCTAAGGACTGCCAGGCCCCTCTGTCCACGGGGTTCTCCAGACAAGGATGCTGGGGTAGGTTACCGTGCTCTTCTCCAGGGGATCTCCCTGGCCCAGGGATCGAACCAGCATCTCTTATGTCTTCTACATCGACAGGCAGGCTCTTCTCTGCTAGTGCCACCTGGGGAGCCCGGCTGCCCTCAGGAGACCACCACAATTCCTTCCTATCTGTGAAGCTCCATGTCACCTGCCCTCTGTCCCTCCAGTCATGATGAACTTTATTCAGTTCCTGAACATACCCTGCTCTCTCTTTCCTCTGAGCCTTTGCTAATGTTGTTCCCTCAACCTGGAACACTTTCCTCTTCTCCTCTATTTCATTAACTGCTCTTCAGCCTCCAGGTCTCAGCGGAATGGGCATCTCTTCTAAGAAGCCTGTCCAATCCTATTTTCTAATGTATATAATCCTCTGATTATTTTACTGTATTACAATTTCCTCCTGACTTGCCTGTTTCAATAGAAAGTGAGAGCCACGCTGAAAGGTCTCTCCAAATTAGGTTCAGCGAGTGTTTTCTATAAAGAGCTAGATAATAATCACTTTGGGCTCTGAAGACTCTTTCCTGTCTGTCGCAGCTCCACGGTTTCACCAGTATAGCATGAATGCAGCCATACACAATACATAAATGAATGCGCACGGCTGTGTTCCAATAAAACTTTATTTACAAAACCAAGCACTGAGCCGGATTTGTCCCAGGGGGGCCCCAGTTTGCCATTTTCTACTCTAGACCTCACTGTATCTCTGGGCCTCAAACAGTCCCTCACACATCAGAAAAGTGAAACTGAAAGTGTTAGTTACTCAGTCATGTCTGGCTCTTCGCCACCCCATGGACTGTCACCCACCAGGTTCCTCTTCCCATGGAATTCTCCAGACAAGAAGACTGGAGTGGGTGGCCATTCCCTTCTTCAGGGGATCTTCATGACCCAGGGATCAAACCCTGATCTCCCACATGGCAGGCAGACTCTTTACTATCCGAGACACCAGGGAACCCTCACACATCAGAGGGGCTCAAGAAAAATTTCTTGACTATAGAAGGAATGATTGAAGGAATGCAAATAAATAAATAATACATTTCAAGGGACAAACTAATCGAACTTAAAAAAACTTCTTTGCTGTAATCAATTCATGTGTTAGAAATGGAATTTTCTTGTTCCTTCATATCTAAACCTTAGCCTGGAAAATTATAACCAAATTTATTGAGTACCACTCATTCAAACACTTAACAGTTAATCTGTTTATTTTATGCTCAAAATAACTCTAGGAACTGTGAACTATTATCTTCAACTTACATAGGAGGAAACCTCAGAGAGGTTCCTCTAAGACGGGGCCCTGTTTCACTTTTGGCAGACCCCTCCTTCCCTACAGATCCTCACTGATGCCCGTAATCTAGCCCCTTGGTTGGGCTTTTTCCCCAGTCTTTGTAATTTGCCTGAATCCACATCTCTCTTTCGCTTGTTCTGCCATGCACTCAGCCTGAGGTTGCTGCTGGTTTAGTCGCTCAGCTGTGTCTGACTCTTGCAACCCCATGGACCAGCCCGCCAGGCTCCTCTGTCCATGGGATTCTCCAGGCAAGAATACTGGAGTGGGTCGCCATGCCCTTCTCCAGGAGCTGGACATCCCTAATTCTGATCACATGCCTTCCTTACCCTCTAATTCCCTTGCCCACGATCTCTGGTCTGTGACACCTCTTCCCTCTTTCCCAAGGGTTTATCTCTGCTCTGCGCCCCACTGACCCGCTGAGCTCCATCCCATCATTTTGCTCCCTCTCTCACCTTTTTTCTGCTCTCCAAGGACGTCCTAACACTAGCACAACATGCTTCAAAGGCCAATGCACAACTGATTGTATCTAGAGCTGGAAAAGTGTGAGAAAAGCCCAAGCGATGAGAAATGCTCTGACAGAAGCAGTAGCAAGCTCAGTGGTCCTCCTACCGAGATGTGGCCAATTACCGAACACGCTTTCCTTGGCTGAAAAGCTCACCGTTGAAACAGACTCAGGAAGAACATACTGTAACGTTAAACCCCAAAGGGTCTCTCTTCGCTCCAAGGCCCTGATCTCATCTGTAATCCCTCAATGGTTATCTGAAGTATGTTCCCCGTGAGGATTTAAGGGCTCCCAACAAAAGCAGATCCCAGGTGGAGACACAGAAGGAAGAAATCCTTTGAGTCTGAATTTGTCTTTTCTTCCCTTTCCTGGACATGGGTCTCTGCCTCTCACCCTGCACTCAGAAGCCCACAGCGCTGGTCTGAATCTGAATTATGAGCCGATGGGTAGCACCGTGGCGGTATGCGCAGTTCGGATGTTAATTGCTTATTAGCCATCTATGTGCGCTGCGCCTGGGATGGGACAAGAGAAAGCCTGGGAGCTGTCGATACCTGGGAGTCCAGCTACCGACACACGTGGACACCATCCAGGGAGACCTCAGGTTCAATCCACAGCTTGGCCACATATTTATTTCCCACTAAAACAACATCTGGCTTTCATTTTTTGGTGACAACTCATTTGGACAAGACCTTGAGTAGGTTAAAAAAAATTTACACTTTCCACCCCTCCCCCAGCCTTGAAGCGCTAACCTTTGTTTAAGCTCTTTCCTGAGCCATGGGTGTGAATAAAGAATTGGTGTGGGGGCTGAGAGCTGGGTGTAAACAAGGGGCTATTTGTTTCTTCCTATGAAAAGATGATGACGCTGAGGATTTCACACACTCTCCACTTGGGTGCAGGGCAGAGTTCCTGGGGAGAATATACAGCAATTACATGAAAGTCCCAGCTAAAGTCCCCGCCCACAGCAAAAGCACTTGGCAGCTTTAGAGCTTGACTCCAGGGTCATTTGGGACCCCAGTGGAGCATGACTGGGTTTGGAGGGCATGTGTGAGTTGTGCAGGGACCCTGGAGAATATGACACACAGCCTCAAACTCCATGGGTCCTGCGAAGAGCTGGCGGCCCTGGCTGCTACAGCCTGTGGGACCTGAGGGTCCCCACCACCAGGCAAGTTCCATGAGGTCAGGGCATGACCTCTCTGGTTCTTAACTGCATCCTCGACACCTAGCAGAGTATCTGCTTGGAGCAGGTATTACAAGTGTTTGCTGAACCAAAGAACAAATGACATATACTCAGGTCCTGTTGTGATTCCAGCTCCTGCCTACAGCCGCATCTCTTTTAAACTACAAGTGTTTCCTCCTGAGAGGCGGGAGGTGGCCAGTCACATATATGGTAAAGAAACTTCCTTGAGACGAGACAAGGCCCTTGATGACTGTAACCTCCAGAGCAGAGATGGAATGGTAGCTCCTGCTTCGTGGCTCTCCAGCTGGGTCATTTCTGAGGAAGACATGGGTGAGACTGCATGGGAAGTGAGGCACTGGCACGACATCCAAACTCGAAGTTCAGTGAAGCGCCCACCGTGTGCAGGACGTGGTGCCAGGTGCTTCGGAGACTTCAGAGAAGGAGAAACGACAGTGTGTGCCCTCGGACCCTCAGAGATCTTCCCTTGGGCCCGTGCTCTCTTCTATCACAGGCTGTTTGCACATGTGGCCTGCATATCTGCAAGTGTGCCCTTCATGCCTCCCACATTCTTTCAAGTAGCTCCCGATTTTGCTCAGTGGTAACTACATCTGGAAAGCACTCCTTGATCACCAGACTCACAAGACTAGGTCAGATCCCCCCACTATGCCTTTATGCAATCATACTGAGTACTTACTACAGCTGTAGTTCCCCACTGACTTCCTGGTGATTTTCATTAGCAGCTCTCTCCTACTACCTGCACTGTCCAATACAGGGTCCACTAGCCCCATGTGGCTCTTTACATTAATGAAACAAAATTAAAAATTCAGGAATCTAAAAAATGATACAAATGAACTTATTTACAAGATAGAAATAGACCCACGGCCATAGAAAACAAGTGTATACACAGACAAAACCATAATTCAAAAAGATGAATGAACCACTATGTTCATAGCAATGCTATTTACAGTAAGTAAGACATGGGATCAACCTAAATGTCCATCAACAGATGAAAAGATAAAGATGTGGTCCATATATAAAATAGAATATTACTCAGCCATAAAAAGGAATGGAACTGGGTCATTTGTAGTGATGTAGATGGACCTAGGGAGAAGGCACTGGCACCCCACTCCAGTACTCTTGCCTGGAAAATCCCACGGATGGAGGAGCCTGGTAGGCGGCCATACATGGGGTCGCTACGAGTTGCACACGGTAAGGAATCCGCCTGTAACGCAGGAGACACAGGAGACAAGGGTTTGATCCCTAGGTTGGATCAGGAATCCCCTGCAGCAGGAAATGGCAAACAAGTCCAGTATTCTTTCCTGGGAAATCTCATGGACAGAGGAGCCTGGTGGGCTACTGTCCATGGGGTTACAAAGAGTCAGACACGACTGAGCATAGCAGCACACAGCAGAGTGCTGGAACACACTGGAGACCTAACAGGTAGTTTTTGAATAAATACATGATCAAACCTGTTTGATGGCAATGCCTCTAACTGTAGTGGAGGCTGAGAGAAAGGAGGGCATTGCAATACTGCAGTATCACAGAGGGGTTAGGAGTGAGATTGTTAGGTTAGATTCTCTGGGTTCAGTCCTGGAGCCAAAACTTACTTTGGGTGACCTGGAGCGAGTCTCTGAACCTTTTGACAACCATCAGACTAAAGGAAATGATAAAACCCGTTTAGTGGACAGTGGTGAGAGCTCAATGAAGCAGATCCTTCATATATCAGCTATCAAATAAATAGTGGCCTATGTTATGAAAAGGTGACTCTGTCCTTTCCCCTCAGTTTTGGAGGGCATGCATGTCAGCGGTATTGCACAGGTTGAATCAATTTTGGACTTGACAACCAAAGGAAAGCTGGGGCTAAGGAAGAAGTCAAAGATGCCTGAAAGGATTTATCCTGGGACGAATAAAAGGCTCATGAGACCATGATCAGAGATGGGAAGCATGAGAAGAGAAAGAGGCTCGGGTTCAAAATAAAGGTCAGGTGGCATCTCTTTGGCCCCAAACCCAGGAAACCAGCAGAGACTAGGAAGATAGACAGCTCCAGGGGTGCAGAGGGGCCCTCTCTCTTAGTCGAGTAGTGTGGATTTAAAACAGAAGGGCTACCCTGCCTAATGTCTAAGAACAGGACAACCGCCTCATCAAGCACATCCCCTACAGCAGCAGTCCCCAACATTTTTGGCACCAGGGACAGGGTTGGTGAGAGACAGTGTTTCCACGGACCGAGGTGGGGGGATGGCTTCAGGATAGGTCAAGTGCATTTCATTTATTGTGCACTTTATTTCTGTTATTATTCCATCGCTCCACCTCAGATCATCAGGCATTAGATCCTGGAGGTGAGAGACCTCTGCCCTAAAGCCTTGCAGGACTTGATGCCTCACCTGCTGAGAGCCACACATAACCCCACCTTTGCCGTGAGTGGGGAGCCGATGGCCTGCCAGGCGACCATGCAATAGGTCAGCCCTTAGGCCCAGCAAAACAGGACAGACGACACACCAAGCTGAGGCTGTGCAGCTTCCTGGTTTGATGCCTTGTAGCTCAAAGCACAGCTTCCCACGTAGCTCAGGGGGGAAAGAATCCGCCTGCAATGCAGGAGACCCTGGTTTGATTTCTGGGTCGGGAAGTTCCCCTGGAGAAGGGAAAGGTTACCTACTCCAGTATTCTTGGGTTTCCCTGATGGCTCAGCTGGTAAAGAATCCGCCTGCAATGCAGGAGACCTGGGTTCAATCCCTGGGTTGGGAAGATCCCCTGGAGAAGGGTATGGCAACCCACTCCAGTATCCTTGCCTGGAGAATCCCCATGGACAGAGGAGCCTGGCAGGCTATACAGTCCATGGGGTCGCAAAGAGTCAGACATGACTAAGCGACTAAGCACAGCAGTCAAAGTACCAGCAAGCATCAGCATCACCTGGGAACTTGTGAAAAACGCAGCATCTCAGGCCAGGCCCCAGATCTGCAGATCCCACCCCCACCCAACCCCACTGCTGCCTGTCAGCCACACCTCCAGTACCTCATGAGAACACTAAGGTCTGAGGGCTTAGAGCGCTGCAGACTGATGCCTACGTTCTGGTTCTGCAGTCACTAGATCTGAGACCTTAAGGAGAGTGATTTAACATCCCCAGGCCTCCATGTCCTCATCTAGGCAAAGGGGAAAACAATCAAGCTGACTCATCAAGTGGTTCTGAGGCTGACCCAAGAATACGCATATGGAAGTGGTTAGCACAGAGCTTATAACTGGTTAGTGCCCAATTAATGCCAGGAGTGGTTATTAAAAACCCAGCACCTAAGACAGAAGGCAGAATGACGATCCAGTTGGCCATCTTTAGGTAACAAGATGTTCTCTGAGGAATGAATTGGGAAAGCTAAGATGAACTTACCCACAGCCTAGCCACCCTCCCCAGATGCATTTATTTATCACTCACCCTACAGAGTACTTGAACTAGATCAGGTCCATCTTCTTGGACTTACAGTTCAAGACAGACAAGATTAGGCCCCAAGCCAACATAAATATTGGAACGGCCCTGAATCCCTCTCCTGATTAGATCAGCAAACTCGCCAGGGCTGCTGGAGGACACATTTCCCAGCGACACAGGCAGCCAGGAACCAGGTCAACCTCAGGCCTTGCCCAGCAGAGGTTTATGGACCGAGGAGCAGAAAGACCACAGGGGTTGGCCTAACCCACTTCAGCCCAGACCACAGGCTGACAACAGAGACTGAGTGAGGTTTCAGAAGAACACAGCAACACTACCTGACCTTTCTGGAGTGTTTACCAGCAGTGCGATAAAAGCTTTATAGGTTTTAACTAATCAAATCCTCTGGATAACCCTGTTAGGTACAGACCATTATTAATCTCATTTTACAGATGACAAAACTGAGGATTAGATTGGTAGATACAAATTATTACATGTAGAATGGATAAACAATAAGGTCCTACTGTATAGCACAGGAAACTATATGCAATCTCCTGGAAGAAACCATAATGAAAAAGAATATTTTTAAAAATATCTATATGTGTATAGCTGAGTCACTTTGCTATACAGCAGAGATTTGCCAACAAAGGTCTGTATATTCAAAGCTATGTTTTTTCCAGTGGGCATATACGGATGTGAGACTTGGATCATAAAGAAGGCTGAGTGCTGAAGAATCGATGCTTTCCAACTGTGGTGCTGGAGAAGACTTTTGAGAGGCCCTTGGACAGCAAGGAGATCAAGCCAGTCAATCAAGTAAATCAACCCTGAATATTTTTTGGAAGGACTGATGCTGAGGTTGAAGCTCCAGTACTTTGACCACCTGATGCGAAGAGCTGACTCACTGGAAAAGACTGATTCTGGGAAACATTGAGGGCAGGAGGAGAAGGGGATGACAGGATGAGATGGTTGGATGGTATCACCGATGCAATGGACATGAGTTTGAGCAAACTCTGGGAAATGGTGGAGGACAAGGAAGCCTGACGGGCTACCATCCATGGGTCAAAAAGAGTCGGACACTGACTTAGCAAATGAACGAAAAACAGACTGGCAAAACATTGTACATCAGCTGGACTTCAATAAAAATTTTAAAATACTAAAAAACAACTGAGGCTCAAAGAACTTCAGTTACTGGTTATGTAACTTAACACACCACTAGTATACGGCAGGACCAGGATTCTGGTTGGGGTGCAGAATGCACCTCTCACCTCAACTGTGACTTACCCGATCATCCTTTGTTCTCCTGCTGTCTGTCCATCCTGTGTGGCCAGGAGCGGTCTGCACAGCCCAGAGGAGGGTAGGATGGCTGAGACATGCATCAAGGGGCTACCCTACTGGGGTGGGATGGATTCTAGACCTGCCTGGGGGAGGGCTTCTTGGCTTAGCCTCAGCTACAAGCAAGTGGTGACACTTCCTGGGACACCTTCACTGCAGTATGGAGATTGAAATATGGAATCACAGAAGCAGTTTATCACAGAAGCAGCACAAAGGCAGGCATCTGTCACAAAACCACGTGACTACAGGTGAGCAGTCATTAAGTGGTTCTTCCTCCGTTGCTCTCTGGAGTCTTTTGAGGCCTCCAGTTGTCAAGAAGTCTCTAGCAGCGGAGACTCGTTATGTCCGTGTGCAGACAAATGCCAAGGCAAACACAAAGGCGGCGGTCTCTGTGCGGGGCCCACCGCTTTGACCTCAGTCTGCTCACTCACAGCTCACACCCTAGAGGCCAATCAGGACGAGCCTGGGCTCCTGTCCCAGCCCCCGGGGCCCCTGCCATCCCCCAGCTGCCCTCCTCAGAGCTGGCACCACGTAGACTGCAGGGTCTGCTGCTTCATGGCGTCCTCGTTCAACTCTGGCCCTGTCCCTCGAGCCCCGTGCTGCTCCCCGGGGATGCTGACAACGGGGGAGGCTAGACATGCGGGCAGAGAGCAGATGGAAATCTCTGGACCCTCCCCTTAATTTTGCTGTGATCCTAGAACTACTCTAAAAATAGTCTTAGCTATTGTTTTAAATCTAAAGGACGATTTTCAAATGGTTAAAGAAAGGTCTTGGACGTATGGCAGGCCTGGGGATGATCATTTTTTTGGCTATGGGATCTTCTGGCTTCCTTCAACCACCCCAAATGAATGATTATCTTCTCCATCTACAGATAAAGCTCTGACTGGTGCAGGGGATCTCTCTCTCTCTCTCTCTCTCTCTCTAACACGCACACCCATACTTTTATAAGTCTGTATAAGAATAATATCTGGAAGCATATAAAGAAACAAGACTGCAGCTACATTTGGGAAGAGGAATCAGCAACCAGGAAAGGCAGAGCCACAGGCTTCACTGACTTCTCATCCTTACTGATCTTACACCACGACTATGCCAGTACCTGGTACTTTCAACTCCAACAACAGTCGAGAACAACAATAAAACACATGGGTCTGTGAGAGAAATATGGTCATGTCATGTGGCCTCTCTCTAAACTGCCTCTGCAGACCAAACCCTTCTTCCAAATCACAGTGCACACAAAGCAGTGTCAACAGTGGGGAGCCGCCAGGGCCCCGCAGGCGTAACCCACTGCACCCACCTCAACCCGCCACCCACCACTGCTCTTTGGCACCAGGCCTCCACTTCCTGCTCCCGATCTGTGTACTGATCAACAGATCTGACTCACTTGAAAAGACTCTGATGCTGGAGAAGACTGAAGGCAAAAGGAAAAGGGGAAGGAAGAAGATAAGATGGCTAGATAGCATCTCCAACTCCATAGACGTGAACTTGAGCACATTCCAGGAGACAGTGAAGGACAGAGAAGCCTGGCGTGCTGCAGTCCATGGGGTTGCAAAGAGTCGGACACAACTTAGCAACTGAACAACTGGTTTCTTGGGACAAAGGACTTTGCCGATACGCCCTCAGGCTTTGCCTCTTGTGCTGACTCCTGAGATCCCAAACCCAAGGGGACCCACCCCAGTGGGGTCAGGACACGAGAACTCACTTTCTCTGTCAGACAAAGATGCCTCAGCGCTGGGCTCAGACCTCCTTGTGAAACTGAACATGAACGCTTTGTAACCTCAAGTGCAGAAGTGAACCTGTGTGGTTTTGGGGATCACCATCCTGGCTCTCAGCGACCAAAGAGAACTGCATGACCGGCTCAGAACACACATGGCTCAGAACACGAGCGCTTCCCCTCCGGCTCCGCTGCTTTGTTTGCGCACTACTTCTTCCCATTCAACAGGCTGTCATTACGTGTGCGCCAAGAAATAGGAGGGATCATGGACACTGTTCAGCTGCCAGAACTACAGCAGGAAGACCACTCAGCTCGGAAAAGAATCAAGGAGCCTACAGATCAGTGATCGCAGAGATGCCAAGACAGTGTCAGTCTAGTCACTGTACTCCTCAGCCTTACACATCTGGATGGGTTTTTAAAGCTCCTCGGAGGGGCCTGTGATGGGGCGGGGGCATTCTTTGCCCATCAGTGACAGGGGCTGTCACTAGCCCATCACACCAGCGGCCCCGAGCCTCAAAACATCCTTCTCCCTCTGTCCCTCCCTCCTCTGCTGTCTAGCCAGGAGGTCATGGTGCTGCGTCTGCCTTCTGCCACGTCCCCAGCATCCCCTCTTAACACCAAGGCAGAGTGATCTGGATGTGCAGAATCTAACAGGCAGCTTCTTTCTTCCCACCGAAGGGCCTCTGCACCATGATTGTCAAGGTTGCGGGGAGGTGGTCTTCATGACAGTGTGACTCTTGCCTGGCCAGTGGGCAGGGCATGAGGACATGTGTGAGAGCAGTTTCATTAGAATCCCATCATGGCTCGGCTGCGCAGCGAGCCGTGCAAGCTAATGACCAGGTATTGTCAAACACTCAAAAGCCCTTGGCTTACCTCCTTGAATAGTAAACTGATTTGCTTCCTTGAAGATGCATATTTAAGTTCATCCAGGACATGAGCTTTTGAGATTCTAATCACTCATGGATCACCTAGTTATCATTTCTAGGTATCATCTCCATTATTATTTAATTAATATATCAATATTTCTATAAGTTAACTTACCTTTTCAATTTTACTTAATTGCCTGGTTCTTTATCCTTCTAAGCAAAACTACCCATAAAATCATGGATTTGAAGAGATATTTATCTAATACACATCACAAGAAAATCCATGAAAATGAAAATTAAAATGTTAGTCTGTCACACCTTGGCACTTGTGGAAGGAAAATAATCATTCAGAAATCAATGTGTCTTGAACTGTGTCTTGAACTCTACTGTGTCTTGAACTCTACTTCCCACCATTGTAGCAAAGATGCCGGCACACAGTAAGTGCTCAATAGTGATTTGCTTATTGGAATTGATCTCAGATGCCAGTTAACTGGACTTGTCAGGATTGTGAAAAAAAAAAAAAATATATATATATATATATATATATATTCCAGAACCTCAGCAAACTATTTCCCTGATTTCTAGGCCTTGAGACTAGAGAGAAGGAAAAAAACAAAGCACTTTAGCCCTGAACTTCTTGGTTCAATTAGAAGGGTCGAGGGAAACTGACAAATTTATGCCATAACTTATTCTTAGCGAAACAAGAAAGCACTCAGGGAAGTGGAGCTTGCAAAAAAATAATGCAGAACTTTGCTTTAAGTGTCTTTAGGAGAAACAAAAAGGATGTCTGCAGATCCAGGCCCCCAAAGAGAAGGGGGTGGCAGAAGATAAGATAGTTAGATGCCATGACCCACTTAATGGACATGAAAATTTGAGCAAACTCCAGGAGAGAGGGAAGGATAAGGAAGCCTGGCACGCTGCAGTTCATAAGACACTTAGCGACCGAACAGCAATAGCCACATGGAGAGCTGGCACATGCACAGCAATCCACATGGGCGGGTGTCAGCGCTCCAGTCACTCTCATCCATAAGCATCAAGGGCCACAGCGAAGCCCCCAGCCCACACTTGATCAAAGCTGATTCTTAACCAAAACGGCCAAGGCATGGGTGTTTATGCAACAGACCTGCATGGGAAGGGCTGCTTCTCACCAGAGACACAGAATTGTGCATGGAAAATTCCAGACCATAGTTCAAAGGGGCACGGTGACCTAATAAATTTAGTTGCATGGGTTATTAAAGGCAACTGTAAATTGAGCCTGAGGTTCCCCACCCCACCCCCTGTGCTTTTCCCACAGCTGAAACACATGTTAAAGTGGAGAAAGTTCTCAGGGAGGCCTGATGCCTGCTCTGATTCTATCTGACATGAGATGCGCCAGGATGAACACTGCCTCTGTAAATGGTCTTGCTGCTGATGTGGTGACCCCAGGAACACTGGCCTGGAATCCCTGCTGAAAGCCGCGGAGTGGGGCCTCTTGGACTGCCAGGTAAAGAACCCAACAGTAATTGAATCTGCAGCCAGCTGGAACTGGGAACATTTCCTTTCACTGGCTGGTCGTCACACCTAATCTCAGCAGAGAAGCCCCACTGGAGAGTGAATAATTCCTGCGCTCTTCCTCTGTGGAGTTTAAGCAACGTAGGTGTCCTGCCAAGTCAAACAACAGTGATAGAGACGTTTCTTTGGGGATTAGTGCAAATCGGACTCCTACCTGCAGAAGAGGCTCAGGGATTTAGCTCTGCTCAGCCCTATTCTGCAACCTGTGTGATCTCAGGGTCAGAAAATAAAGTAAAAAGGCAGAGCTCAGCGTTTAGAAAGCATTGCACAGGGAGTAGCATACACAGTTTCTCTTTTATTTCTTCTTCGGCTTTTCAAGAGAGACCTTTGGAGATAAAAAAAGATTTTGAAATTCCAAAATGATGTACAGAGCGGGTTCTTGTCAAATAAATCAACCAAGAAAAATAAAACCAGCAGAGAGGTTTCTTTCTTTCCAGGGCTGACTCAGAGATCCATTTCTGTAGCAATGCCTGTGTGTGCATCTCCCAGGCAGGGACACCTAGGAGGAAAGGGAGCGGTTGCAGAGAACAGGGGAAGCTAAGAGATTAAGAGCCCATTTACCAGGTTCAAAGAATAAGCAGGCTTTGGGCTCTGTAACGACATCTTAACTTTACTACTTAGGATTTTAGGAAGATGCACAAGATCAGGTGATATTTGCTTTCGAGGCCATGAGAGCTGCTTTCTAATCCTACCTCCACTTCTCTTGTATTGAGACTTTGGTCAAATCACTTAACCTCTCTGGACCCCTGTTTCTTTGCTAGTAAAATGGGAGGACAGTATTACTTCCTGGGTTACAGTAAACATTAAATGAGGCAATGTATGGGAATTCCCTGGCAGGTCGGTGGTTAGGACTCCCTGCTTCCACTTCAGAGGCATGGGTTCAATCCCTGGTCAGGGAACTAAGATTCTGCATGCCATACAGTGAGGCCAAAAAAAGAGAAGAAGATGACACATAAGAAGATATCACTACAGACATTGGATAGTGTATAGAAAACTACTATGACTGAAAATTACCCAGCTTCCCCACATAGTATAATTATTACTGCTTCAATTTTTTTAAATGGAAGGCACCATCATTCTAACAAGCATATCACTCAAAATGTATGTTTTATTTTATATAACTTGAATCTCAAATTTAAAAATCGCTGCTAAGAAGAATGGATATTCATTGAAACATGCTGCCGAGCATCCAACACATGTTCCCAGCATACCTACTACATGCTAGGTTTTCCATCCCTGCCAGGGGAGAGGCAAAGGCAGTTGCAGACTCTTCCAGGCATTTCATAAATGGGCTCCTCACTGGAACAAGTGTCCAGCCTCAAAAGACAAAGACTATGACAAGTAAATCAAGGCAGTTCTCGATGTCTGGCACTTCCACTGGTGGTGGGTAAAAGGGAGCCCAGCAGAACCTATCCAGCAGGAGGGGGGACAGAAGTGGAGAAGGTAACCTGAGCAGCCTCAGCATGGCCACGCCTCTGTAGCACCCTACCTGGGTTTTCCAAGCACAGGCATCCCCAGTGACTCAGTGTGACTCACTCACATCCCTACCCACCATGGGATGGAAACCAAGTGGCCTTATCACCACTTCTCACCTATTCAGCCCGCAGTACCAAACCCAAAGCCCACGAAGACCTGGAACACTTGCTTTGGTTGAAGCTCTGGTTCAGGCACCAGTCCCTGCTCTGTGGGACAGAAAGCAAGTGACTCACCTTCCTGGCACTCCCTGTTCTCATCTGTAAAATACTGATAATAACCCTTGCCCTGCAGCATGCTCGGAGGATGCGGTCGGACAGAATCTCTAAGCCCCAAGTGCTGGGTCTGCTGAGCAGGTGTTTAATAAATGTTATTGCTCTTCATTATTCCGAGGGCAAGGTTAAGGCCAAAAATCAAAAATGCCAGTCACTCTCCTCAGTCCCTGTTCTCACTTTGTCACAACCTACTGAGGTGGTAACGGTGCATCTCGAGATACTCAAAGCTTCGAGCAAGATTCCTCTTCACTTTCTGCTAAGATCCAAGCCTAAATTCTCTCTGGCATCACACAAAATGGAGGCTGGAGGGGCATTTTAACATGAGAGGGATACTGAGACTGGAGGAGTGGCAGGGACTGTATCTGAACTCACATCCCCAGGCGCGGCATTGTTGGTCCTGTCTCTACAGCTTCCACCCTGTAGAGAGCAGGGACTAGCTGGGGAAAGGGTGGGGCCTGGGCAAGCAAAAGCCAGTCTGTGAGATTACAGGTAAAGAGAGACATGGAGACCACTGGGGAGATGGAGTGTCTGCACAGGTGATGGGGGTGGGTGCCAGCGTGCACGGGACCCAAACCCGAGCACTCGTGAGTGAGGGGAGAGCGCAACCATCCATCCTGAACATCCAAACAAGTTTCCATCCAACTTGCTTTCATTCTTAAGACTCTATAACTAAATTTTGCCACTTAAATCTGATCATAATGATGATGATGTAATTAGCAGTTCAGGTAGAGTAAGCACTTACTTTGTTTTGAGTCAGATGCTTTGTTAGACACAAGGCTGCCATTATTCCATTTAATCCTCTCAATAACTCAGGCAGGTAATTCTATTACTCTCTTTTCCAGATGAGAGATGCAGGTACTTGCCTCAGGCTACACAGCTGGCCAGTGGAAAACCTGAAATTCCCAGCGAGTAGCCCAAGGACACAGCCTGTGCTCCTAACTGCTAAACCAATCTCAAATGAAAAAGGGCATTTTAGCAATCCACCTTGGGTAGCACTCCGCAGTTCTCCAGAGGGCTGCAGTCTCAACTTGATCTCATTTGATCCCATGGAAACAACGTCATGGGGCATGCCCAGATTCCCAATGAGCAATCTGGTGGTACACTTTCCCAGAAATGACCACAATTGCCCTATTTAATCAATTACAAATGGTATATTTGTACGCTGGACAGTAGAAAGTTCTCTAGTGTATACATAGATCAAATAAATACAGCAGTATTTGAGGTGCTTTGAGGAAACAGCCGGGAGAACCTTGGGGAGAAGGTCTGAAGCTAAGAGCCAGGGAGAGCCCCCAGGACAGGGGAGTGGCCACTTAAGAGAGATTTCCTAAATGACAGGAGCAGGAGAACGTGCTCTAAAAACACAAAAGCTGTCAGGGAGTGAAATTACTCGGTAACAGGGAATCACAACAGAAATTCTCTAAGTAATGACAGGGGTGTAGCTGCGGAGACTTCTAACCATTTGAAACACCATAAAGCAAAGGTATCCTGGGACTATTCTTTTCTTTTTTTAAAAAAAAATACATTTGTTTAGCCAATCAATCTCCTTCCAGTACTCACATCTCAGAGATAAATTCTTCAACTACATATATTTAACGTGTGCCTGTTCTGTGCAGTTTGGTCTTTGCGCCACAAAAAATAAACTAGAACACTCAAAGTATAACTTTTTTAAAAAAAGGAAAGCATTCTGGAATGCCATTCTTCATTTTACCATTCAAAAGCTCCTCTGGATCTTCCTAGTTAGAGCCTTAATTATAGAAGGCTCTAACTGCACAGGTGATGGTGGTGGGTGCCAGCGTGCAGGGGACCCAGACTCAAGCACTCATTTGTATTACATGATTTGTATAACCCTGTCTTTCCAAGAGAATAAAATCCAGGTTTTGAAGCACCTCTCAAAACAATTTATTCTTCTCCTCTGACTAACTGCTTTGGCCAGCAATCGTAAATTTATACCACATTATGCCAAAGCAAAAACACTCTAATAACTTAATCAAACATTTAAAATCCAGCTCACAGCCATATAATATACAGAAGCCATTCTCTCAGCTCTCTCGTTAAAGGTCAATTACCGTTTTTATCCCGAACCTCCACATCTTGGAGAAGCCACATACGCACACATACAAAGACAGAGGAAGGCATAAGCATTTTGAGATTCAAAACTTGGCTTAACGTATTTCCAGACTTAGAGCAATTCTCCTCGCTACACTTTGAAATGAGAAAATTGATCCTTCAGATATGTTTTCAAAATTCTAGTCAAACCATATGATGTCAAGAAAGAGAACACAACAAATGAACCTGAAGTATTGGTTCTTGTGATTCTCGAAAGCATTCGGGAGAAGAGTGGGGCACAACGTTAAACTGTGGTGTGGCTGTGCCCCTACACGAGCGGTGTGATAGAGCAAAAGGCTAGTAACTGGCATTGTTTTGCCTGTCTGCCTTTTTAGAGTGCTTGACAACACCTTCACTCCTATCAGCCCAAAGATACTATTAAACCCACTTTTCAGATGAGAAAAAAACACGCTCTGCCAACTTTTGAGGACAGACCAAGGACGGGAAGGAGATGTGTGTTTCGGCTTGGGATATATGACCTCAGGGTGCCAAAGAGCCAGTGAGTGAAACTGCAGCCATTCGGTTCACTTGGTCAAATGGTTTTCTCTCTTAATTCACGACTCTTGGCCTCTGAGGACAGTGAAGGGCAGAAAGAGCAGGAAGGTCCAGGAGGCTGACTGAAGATGGCCAAACGCCACGTGAAACATCCCACCTAGATGATGTCACAAGGCCTGGGCTCCTGGAGTCGTGCCACTTATGCATCTAGCCTGTGAGCGGACCGAAGTGTAACGTGAGCGCCGCTCAGCCCTGGCCGACCCTCTGCAGCCCCGTGGACTATCCAGTTCACGGAACTCTCCAGGCCAGAAGACTGGGGTGATAGCCGCTCCCTTCTCCAGGGGATCTTCCCAACCCAGGGATCAAGCCCAGGTCTCCTGCACTGCAGGTGGGTTCTTTACCAGCTGAGCCACCAGGGAAGCCCAACCAAAGTGCAGGCACTCAGCAAAAATTAAAGAAGAAGGTGAAAAATGCTAAGTGCAGAAGGCCCTGCCAGCCATGCTTCTCAATGAACCTGTGCTACCAGGTGACCCTGCATGAGAGATGTGAACCACCTCTCAGTCCTCAGGGGTTGCTCACACTCAGCCCATTTTTGTTGATGAGGATTCCAGAAGTCAATTATATTTCTCAGTACAAAATGGTCCCTAAGTGTCTTGTTTTTGAGTGAGAGAACCATCAATACTTCTGAATATTTTCCATTTTGATCTTTCACACCAACTTTAGCTTCTGTTTAAAAGGCAACTCTAATCAACAATGATGATCTCCAATTCACAGATGGTATTAGAGTTATTAAGAAATGTTCTCAAGGCCCATAGCTGGAAAGTGAAATGAAAAGACTGACCCAGATTCAAATCCAGATCTATCTTAATTCTAGAGTCCATGCTCTTCAGGTCATAACCATTAGGCTAAGTGTCTACCACACATTCACTCTAACTAAATAAGCAGATTAAGGGCTTGTGTAAACTTGGAGAGAGCAGATAACTCCCCCTGACTGACCCCAGATGCATCACTCTGCCAAACTGGTGGTCATGATGTATTGCTGTTTAATCACCAAGTCGTGTTCAACTCCTTGTGACCCCATGGACTGTAGCCTGCCAGGCTCCTCTGTCCATGGGATATCCCAGGCAAGAATGCTGGAATGGGTTGCCATTTCCTTCTTCAGGAGATCTTCCTGACCCAGGGATCAAACAAACCTGTGTCTTCTGCATTGGCAGGCAAATTCTTTATCGCTAAGCCACCAGGGAAGCCGGTCATGCTGTATACTCCTATGTGATTTTTAAGTCTTGGTTCAAGTGATGCCTCCTTGGTAAAGCTTTCCCTGACCTCTCCAATAACCGGTCACTTCCTTTATACTCTTGAACCTTCAATATTTGCCATGTTCAGAGACAAAAGTGCACACATGTGCCTTCCTAGCAGACTGTAAGCTCCTTGAGGACAAAGATTTCCTTGTATTCTTCTCAAAAACTCTAGTATTAACAAACTAGCACATCAAAGAAGCTCAGGAAATGCTTGTTACATGAAACTGTCTAATAACAAGATGAGAAATATGCCTGCAGGCTCCCTCTGGAAGTGGGTGGGCTGCAGTGGGGTAGGTGGTAGAGGAAGTTGCTGAAAGGAAGTATGAAAATCTTTGTTTTAGAGATTTCCCAGGACCACATAAGCAGTCTTTTTCTTTTTTCAGTCCTGTTTAGAGACTGAAGTGAAATGCTTATGAGCACTTATGACAAGCCAGATACTCTCCTAATTCTTTGCATGCATGCTATTTAGTTTTCTGCAACAGCCCTATGAGGCACATATACAGATGTTTTATAAATGAGGCACCTGAGGCTCAAAGAGGTTCATTAATTTGTCCAAGGTCAAACACTGTGTACATATGAGCCAGCAGGTAAGGGCTCAGCTTCCTTCCTGCTTGACTATACTTTCTTCCTAGGTAGCTACTGAATCTCCTGCCATCACTAGCTCTATATTCCTAAGTCTTGTTCTCCATGGAGCCAGCCCCATCATTCACTATATGACAATCTGAAAGGTTTAGGTCTAGGTCTTCCAACAACCTTCTCCTCTTATGCCTTAGACCTTTTAATGCATACTCAGTCATGTCAGACACGACTGAGCAACTTCACTTTCACTTTTCACTTTCATGCATTGGAGGAGGAAATGGCAACCCACTCCAGTGTTCTTGCCTGGAGAATCCCAGGGACGGGGGAGCCTGGTGGGCTGCCATCTATGGGGTTGCACAGAGTCGAACACGACTGAAGGGACTTAGCAGCAGCAGTGGTCATGTTTGACTCTTTGCCACCCCATGGACTATAGCTTGCCAGGCTCTTCTGTCCATAGTATCTCCCAGGCAAGAATACTGGAGCGGGTTGCCATTTCCTCCTTCAGAGGATCTTCCTGACCCAAGGATTGAACCCATGATTCCTGCATCAACAAGTGGATTCTTTAACACTTGAGAAACCCCAGACCTTTTAATACAACTAGAGAAAAGGGAGCTTGGTGGAGGGAGTCAAGCTGTGCTGGGTGTCAGAGGCAGGCCAACTGTCTTGCCTGGGCCTTCTTACAGCCCTGAAAATCTTCACTAGGTTTTCCTTTCCCCAACTTCCTTAGTCTTGCAGCTCCCCCCAAGTCTGGTAATTCTTGAGGAGGCAATGGAGAAAATATTCCGAGATGGAAGTTTTGTGTTTTTTTTAAGTAAGGAATAATAATATAAACCAATCAAAAATCTGTCAACAGTGGTCTTACTGTTGTTGGCAGCTTATACCCACACAGACACTGGGTTTTTTTTTTTTTCCTTTTCTTTTTAAGGACTTAGAGTGATTTAAGTGTTGACACCGCAGGCGATACATCTCACAAAGAAAACTCTGTCCATAATTCTAAGTTAATAACAATGCTCAGGCTTTGATGTTGATACAAATGAGGCCAAATGAAGAAAAAGCCATATTCATGGGCAGTTTGAGGGTCTGACCTATACATGATAAGCTCAAGGGACACAGCGTGTTAGTGATGGTGGGAAAAGCAGGGGTCTATCTACAAGGAACAAAATAGTTCTTGCAGTAATTTCTACATATATCTTTTCTACACCTATGCATTTAAAAATATAATCCAATTATTTAATTCATATCTGATTAAATGCGAAATCTAGGTTAGAGCTAAGGGCACCATTTCTGTTTTGCTCTTTGGAAAAACCGAACTAATACCACAGCAACTCAAGCCCTCAAACACCGCTGCATTAACATTTCATGGAAGTCAAATTGTTCTCTGGTCTGTTTCCTTGTCTGCAAAATGAGAAAACTGAATAATACAATATCTCAACCTCCTTCCAGTTTGTGACTGTGATTTATTTTTTTCCTAGCTTCTGAATTCAGAATAGTCCTGGATTCAAATCTCAAGTATGGCAAGTTACTTTATCTTTCTGAGCTTCAGACTTTTTTCCTTTGTGAAAAGGGTATGATTATTAAAAAAAAAATACATTAAAATTTTTCCTTATCAACAAAATGTTAAAAATACAGAAAAGGAAAAATGTGTTTTGAGCATTCATATGCCTATCACTTAAATTCAACAGTTATTTTCAATTTGCTATATTTGATATTGTCTGTCTTCTTTACCAAACCATTTCAAATTAACATCAGGGCACTGGATCCCTAAATACTTTAGCATGCATCCCTCCCCTCCAAATTAAGGACATCCTCTTCTTTAACTAGAGTACCATTATCATGCTTAATAAGATTAATAATTCCCTAACATTAACAGATACCCAGTCCACTTTCAGATTTCACCATCTGTCCCCAAATTTTATTTTATACATTCTTTTCTCCAAGCCAGATTTCAATTAATAACCATGTATTTAAAGTTCAATTTTACACACCTGTCTCCAAATTCTCTTTTTAAAATAATTTTTGAAGTGTACTATTTATAGGGAAGTGCCCAAATCAAAACTGTGTGGCCTGAAGCATTTTCACAATGTGAAGAGATTCATAACACCTCTACCCAGATCTAGAAGCAGAGGATGATATACCTCAGAACCCCCTAAATTCTCCTTCCATTTATAGCCCGTCAAGGATAAATACTTCCCCAACTTTTAATATCAAAGATTGCTTTTGCCTGTCCTGAAGATTACATAAATGGAATCAAGTACCATCTACTATGTTCTGCTTTTGTCACTCACTCTGTTTCTGAGATTTTTCATGTTGTCCCATGTAGCAGAAGTTTTTCTGTGTTTCCATTCTCCATCAGTCTATCCCATGGAATGACTATATCTCAGCTCATTCTTTTTTTCTCGTGTAGGTGAGCATTTGGTTTGTTTCCAGTCTGGGGCAATTACAAATAGTGCGGCTATAAATATTCTTTTTGTGGGATGTAGATCCAGGAGTGGGATTACTGGGTCCTGGAGTATTTGTATCTTCTGCTGGAACTGCCAAAGAGTTTTCTGGAGTAACTGCATCAAGTCCCACAACAGTATATGATGGCTGTAGTTTGCTTCACATCATTCTAAGTGTTCCTACACCATTCTGATGAGTGTGAGGTACATCACTGTGGTTTTATCTTCCATTTCTCTGAAGATTGATGACACACTGAGCATCCTTTCATATCACCATTGGCCATTCAGACATTATCTTTTTTTGAAGCACCTGTTTGAAACTCTTAACCACTTTTCTACAGTCATTTTTCCTTTTCTTACTGGTTTGCAGAAAGTCTTTATATATTCTCAGTGTAAGTTTTGTCAGTTACATGCACTGTCAATATCTTTAACCACACTCACATGTCTTTTTCACTCAATTAGGGAGGTATTTTGATGAACAAAAGTTATATATTGTAATGTAGTCCAAGTTACATACTTTTTTCCTGTAAATTTAGTGCCTTCTGTATCCTGCTTAAGAAGTGCCAACGCTATGAAGACATCCTACGCTATATTCTACAAGTGTTATTGTATCATTTTACCTTTCACATATAACTGATTTTTGTGACTGTTATGAGCCAGAGGGCAAGATAATTTGCTTCCATATCCAATTACTCTATCACAATATATTAGATCATCCATTCCAAGCCACTCCACATTCCATCTTTGTTACAAATCAAGTACCTTCTGTTACCTGGGTCTTCAATCTGTCTCGGCTCTTCTTGGCCAACTGCATTTTCATATAAACTTGAGAAATTTTCACAATTTCCACAACAACATGTTAGCATTGGAACTGCCCGAAATCTATATATCAATTGGGAGAGAACTGTCATCCCTGAGATATTGAGTTTTCCAATCTATGAGCATAATGTATTGCTCTATAAATTTGAGTCATCTTTCATTTTTTCCAGTAATGCTTGCTATTTTCAGTGTTAAGGCCTCACACATCTTTCATTAGATTTATTCCTGGGCAGTTGATATTTTTTGATGCTACTATACATATTATTTTAAAAATTTCCTCATTATTTGTTGTGGGTATATAGAAGTTACACTGATTTTTTGGTACTCTGATATTGTGTCTTGTAACCTGAGGAATTCACTTAGGAATCCTGATAGTTTATCTGTAGATTATTTTGCATTTTCTATGTATTTAATCATGTCATTGATATTTTTTCTGTTCTAATCCTTATACCTATTCTTTCTCTTTTCTTCCATCCTTCCTCCTTCTTCTATTTCTTTTTTTTTTAAAGTCATGGCCAGGACCAGGATTTTCAATACAATGTTAAATGGGAGTCATGACAAAAAAATGTTTCTTAGAAGGAATGCTTTAAATATTTCACAATTAACTATGATGCTTGATTTAGGATTTGTTTTTAAAGAAATTCCATTTAACTATTATTATTCTAAATACTTTAAAATCATGAATTAGTGTTGAATTTCATTAAATACTTCTTTCTGCCTCTACGGAGATAAAATGACTTTTTTAATCTACTCTATTAATGGGACAAAATACATTGTTATTCTTGAACTAATAGAAATTTACTTCTTGTTCATGTTACAGCCACATGCACATCAACAGGGGCTCGGAATTCTCTCACTTTGTGTCCCTACCTCCTTCAAGCTCTTGGAGCTGGCAATTTAGCCACAACAGAGGAAGAGGGCCAGGATGGAGGATCACGGAGAGCAGAGCACTTTCACTCTGATCCCATGGAATTCCAGGCTTCAGGGACAAGTCTCCACTTAACTTCCAGGAGTTTGGGAAGTGTAGATATATCTGTTCTTATGCCAACACCTCTCCAGTCTGTCAGCTGTATGAAACTGCTCTCTGGGAGATTTCTTAAGAAGGGCTCCATGAAAAACACAATGCCTGAGTTTCTATGCTCATAATAGTTTTCCCATAGTCATTACTTTTGAATACATGTAGGGCTATGGTTCACATTTTACAAAATATCTGCTTCACAGTTTATTTCCTTAAAAATTATTCAACTGTATTCTGGCTTTGGTACCAAAAATATACAAGCAATCTGATTTTCATTTCCATTTTAAGTGTCTAATCAACTGAATGCTTAAAGATTTTTTTTCATACATACCCTAAGATAACCATTATTCAAAAAGACACACATACCCCAATGTTCATTGCAGCACTATTTATAATAGCTAGGACATGGAAGCAACCCAGATGTCCATTGACAGATGAATGGATAAAAAAGATGTGGCACATATATACAATGAAATATTACTCACCCATAAAAAGGAACAAATTTGAGTCAGTTGAAGTGAGGTGGATGAACCTAGAGCCTATTATACAGAGTGAAATTAGTCAGAAAGAGAAAAACAGATACCATATATTAACATGTATACATGGAGTCTAGAAAAAAATGGTACTGACAAATCCATTTACAGGCAGGAGTAGAGACACAGACATAGGGAACAGACTTATAGGTACAGCGGTGGAAGGAGAGGGTGGGATGAATGGAGAGAGTAGTATTGACATATATACACTTCCATGTGTGAAATACACAGCTAGTGAAAAACTACTGTATAACACAGTGAGCTCAGCCCAGTGACCACCTCGAGGGCTGGGCTGGGAGTGGAGGTGGGAGGGAGGCTCAGGAGGGAGGGGGTATACGTATACTTATGGTTGGTCCAAGGTGCCGCGTGGCAGAAACCCACACAACATTGTAAAGCAATTATCCTCCAACCAAAAATACATGTTTAAAAAATAAAATATAATGAATGCAGAAAATACAAAATAGTTTTAAGCTGTATTTAGTTTATATTTAAAGTATATTTAGTTTTAAACCTGCAGAGACTATTTTCCAGGCATTTGGTTTCCTTTCAGTATGTACCTTCAAATCATCTTTGATTTCCAAAAAAATGTTCATTACTATTAGTTTAGTTTTGTTTTGCTCCATTGCTTTAGTTTTCTTCCTCAGAGGTTAATATTATAAGTGTATTAGAACTTCTTTGACTGACTTCTGTATCTATCACTGTTCCTTAAATCCTTTTTACCTCCCTATTTGTTTCTTATTGACTTTAAAATATATTTCTTTACATTTCCTTTTCTACTAAAGTATTATCCATTACATGTATCTTCTCTTGAATTCCATGTAGGTGAGTATTGTTGTTGTTCAGTCGCTCAGTTGTGTCCAGCTATTTGCGACCCCATGGACTGCAGCACACCAGGCTTCTCTGTCCTTCAATACCTGCATGAATGTATTTTTGGTGTAAAACAGTAAGATTTATTTTGCTCATGAATCTGTAATTCAAGCAGGGTTTGGCATAGTCAACTTAAAAAAAAAATAAATGTTTTATGTTAGAGCAGATTTAGGTTTACCTGGTGGCTCAGACGGTAAAGAACCCACCTCCAGTCCATGAGACCTGGGTTCAATCCCTGGGTCAGGAAGATCCCCTGGAGAAGGGAATGGCTACCCACTGCAGTACTCTTGCCTGGAGAGCTCTATGAACAGAGGAGCCCGGCGGGCCACAGTCCATGGGGTCGCGAAGTCAGACCAGCACTGAGTGACTAACATCTTCACTTTTTTCCAAAGTTGAGAAGGTAGTACAGAGCACTTTCATATTCCCCATGGCTAGTCTCCTCTATTAGCGACATCCTACATTCATAGCGTACACTTGACAAACTCATGCCGATACATCATGACTAACTAAAGTCAACACTTTATTAAGAGTCCCTTAGCTTTCACTTCTGTCATTTTCTTTGTTTGGGATACCATCCAGGATGCCCCCATTACATTTAGTTGTCACGTACTCATAAGTGCCTTTTGTCTGTGAAAGATTCTGACTTCTTTTTGATGACCTTGACAGCATTGTAGACTATTCACATGTGTTTTAGAATAGCCCTCAAGTGAGATTTGTCTGATATTTTTCTCATTAGACTGGAGTGATGGGTTTCTGAGATGAAAATCACAGGTGTAAAGTGCTATCTTTATTATATCATATCAAAGATACATACTACCAACATGACATCACCTTGCTAAGGGAGTATGTCATATTTCTCCCCTGGAAAATTACTATTCCCCACCCCTCTCTTCTCATACTCTTTTGAAGGAAGTCACTGTGGAAAGCCCACACTTAAGAAGTGAAGAGTTACACTCCACCTCCTTGAGGGCAGAAAATCTACAGAAATTACTTAGAATTCTTCTGTGTGGGCAATCCCTCCTTGTATGTTTATCTATCCAATCATTTATTTATATTAGTATGAACCCATGGGTATTTATTTTATACTTTGGTTATAGTCTAATGCTAATTTATTTTATTGGTCAAATTACCTGTCCATCTATATTAACTGAAAGTACCTATCAACATATGAGGTTAAGCATTCGTTCACACTGGTCTCCAGTTCTAATCCATTACTACATAGATCACTCCAGCCTTCCCCACTGCTTGTCTATAACCACTCATTTCAACAGTGAGAAACCTGCCCTGCCGTCCACTGTTTAATTCCAATATACCTGTGTCGACCACAAATTGGCACTTGCCCTGGGAGCTTGCTGTCTACCTCTACAAGGATTAAATCATGTGCTGCTGCAGCTTCTGGCCTTCAACACCCCAAGAAGGAGTTCAGGGTGGACAGCAGAAATGAGGCACCCTGTGCTCAGGGAAAAACTGGCAGAACAGGTCTTCAGATAGTTAGGTATTCTCAGGAGCTGATTTTATGAGTCCAATTCTTTTATCTTCTCATATGTAGAAAAGCATTAAAATCCTTCAGGATGATGACTGTTTCTCATGACGAGCAGAAGCTTCATGAGACCAGGAGAAACTTTCTAAAAAATAAATGTGCTTGATTGCATGTATTCCCCCTTTACCAAAATCACATATATACTGTCCTTCCCCCTATCTCTTTGGAGTAATATCTCAGAGCCATCTGAGGTGCCGTTCCCCAGGCTGCAGTCCTCATATCGCCCCAAATAAAACTTAACTCATGACTCTCACATTATGCATTTTTAAAGCCAACACATTTTTTGTAGTGATTCCAGAACTGTTCACCCATACTCCTGTGGCAAATAACTCTGTTGACTAGGGTACAGTTCTTGTGGGCTAATTTTTTTTTTTGACTGCTGTCTCACAGAGTCCACTCATTTCTAATCCACTTGTTGTTCAGTGCTAAGCCATGTCCAGCTGTTTGTGACCCCATGGACTGCAGCACACCAGGCTTCCCTGTCCTTCTGTCTCCCAGAGTTTGTTCAAACTCATGTCCACTGAGTCAGCGATGTTATTCAACCATCTCATCTTCTGTTGCCCCATTTTCTTGCCTTCAAACTTTCCCAGCATCAGAGTATTTTCCAGTGAGTCAGCTCTTCTCATCAGGTGACCAAAATATTGGAGCTTCAGCAATAGTCCTTCCAGTGAATATTCAGGATTTATTTCCTTTAGGATTGACTGGTCCTTAGAAAAGGCAGAGGAACTACGGATCAAATTGCCAACATCTTTTGGATCATAGAAAAAGTAAGGGAATTAAAAGAAAAAAAAGTCTACTTCTGCTTCACTGACTATGCAAAAGCCTTTGTGTAGATCACAGTAAACTGAGGAGAATCAATTTGTGTCAGCACCTTTCCCCCCATCACCTTCGGTGAGGTTGATTCACACATTCATCACAGTGTGTATTCTATCGTGGGCTCCTCCAATCTCCTAAATGATGTTTTTAATTTGTAGGCATTAAGGTTCACTCATTTGTTCAAGTTTGTTTGGCTCTGCTGGGTCTAGCTGTGACATGGCACACAGGGTCTTCGATCTTCATTGCAGCATGTAAGATCTTTAATACAGCATGTGAACTCTGAGTTGCAGCATGGGGAATCTAGTTCCCTGACTAGGGACTGAACCTAGGCCCCCTGCACTGGGAAAAGGAGTCTCAGCCACTGGACCACCAGGGAAGTCCCATGGCTCACTCTCTGTGCTCTCAAACACTCCAGGTTTCCATCGATGCCCATGTCACACACCCACCATCTCAGGATTGCATGGCATACTTCCACCATCTGCAGTTCTCCCATGTGTCACCTGCTCTACTCTCCACCCTCTCCTTAAACCCCTAGCAACCACTGATATGGACTGCAAGATACAATTATGTTTACCTTTTTAATAAACTGCTAAACTGTCCTCCAAAGTGACTGCACCATTTTGCATTACCTCCGGTAATAAACAAGAGTTCCAGTACTCTGTCTCTTGTGCAGTAGTTAGCAGTGTCGGTCTTCAGTACTGTGGCCATTCTAGTAGACGTGCAGCGAAACCTTATTGTCTGATTTGAATTACTCTAATGAAAAATGAATGTTCAGGGTGTTTTTATTGCTTATTTTCCATCTGCATATCTTTAATATAGTGGCTCTTCAAATCTTTTGCTCATTTCTTTCTTTTTGGTGGGGAGGAGTGTTTTCTTACTGCTGAGTTTTGAAAGTTCTTTTTATATTCTATATGCTGTTTTTGTTGTTTAATTGCTAAGTCATATCCAACTCTTTGGGACCCAAAGGACTGTAGCCCACCAGGTTCCTCTGTCCATGGAATTCTCCAGGAAATAATATTGGAGTGGGTTGCCATGTCCTCCTCCAGAGGATCTTCCTGACCCAGGGATCAAACCTGCATCTCCTGTGGCTCCTGCATTGGCAAGAAGAATCTCTACAACTAAGCCACCAGGGAGGCTCTTTATATTCCGTATCAGTTCAG
This sequence comes from Antilocapra americana, assembly GCA_007570785.1. Lineage (NCBI taxonomy): Eukaryota > Metazoa > Chordata > Mammalia > Artiodactyla > Antilocapridae > Antilocapra > Antilocapra americana. The sequence continues at coordinate 5,424,029 of ML664243.1, read as the reverse complement.
TTCGGTTCAATCACATCCAACTCTTTGCGACCCCATGAACCGCAGCACGCCAGGCCTCCCTGTCCACCACCAACTCTACCCAAACCCATGTCCATCGAGTTGGTGATGCCATCCAGCCACCTCATCCTCTGTCATCCCCTTCTCCTCCTGTCCCCAATCATGTCTCATATTGAAAAATTCATCCTCAAACCCAAGTCATGTAGATGTTTTCTCTTCTGTCTTCTTCTAGAAGTTATATAATTTTACCTTTAGGGCTAGAATCCATTTTGAATTAAATGTTGCATAAGATATAAGGTCTGCTCTATGTTCAGTTTTCTGCATATAAACATGAGATTGTCCCAGCACCATTTGTTGAAAAGACTATTTTTTTCTCCTCTGTCTTTGCACCTTTGTCAAAAATCATCTATTTTTGAATGGGTCTATTTCTGGGCTATGTATTCTGTTCCATTAATTTATATATCTAATGTTTCACAAGAACCATGCTGTCTTGATTAGTGCAGCTTTATAGTAAGTCTTGAAATTGGATAGTGTAATTCTTCCAAGTTTGTTCTTCTTCAGTACTGGCAGTATTTACTTTGAAATGACTTATTTTATTTCTAAATTGTTTCTTGAGTTCATTGCCCTTCCTTTCAAATCCTACTCTAATCATCTACATTTTAAAAATTCAGATTTATGTTGTTCTTTTACAGTTTATAAAATCTTGAATTCGTGTAGCTGGCTTTGAACTATTCCTATTACAGTCTTCATCTGCTCTTTGGGCACCTCTTTCTAGCATGTTTTTACTGTTTCTAAAGAGGTTATTATGTTTCTTATTCTTCATTTTTCTTATAAAAGTTTTTGTATGAGCTTCAATCATAATCCTCTTGGTTGCTTACTTTTTACATGAAAGGAATTCCCTGCAGTTTTATGAGGGAGGGGTGGGAAGTGATAGCTTTTTAGCTTTAAGCGTCTAGAGAGCTCATTTTTGGGTTTTTTGGTTGCTGTTGTTTTGCTGTTTGTTTTGTGTGTGTGTGTGTTTTTGTTTTCTGTTTGTTTTGTTTTGTTAAACTAATGAAAACACAGCCTTGTGTATTCTGAGATCTGCTCCTGGTGATCTCCAACACTTTCATCTAAAAGGTCTCTTCATTTCTGCTATTGCTCCTGTTCTGATTGACTACTCCCAAAAGTTCCTTATAAACATTAGGCCCATCTTTGGAAAAGAGCCTTGTTTTTATTAGTTTGAAGAGTTTTTAGGACCCAGAATACTCCAAGTACTATCAGTCATTATCACATCATGATTCCTCTGCACTTATCATGAACTGGATTTAATCAAACTTCCTTCTAAATTGGCAGATTTTCTCAGTTTGATCTGGAAAAGGTCAGTTTTTATTCCAATCCCTAAGAAAGGCAATGACAAAGAATGCTCAAACTACCGCACAATTGCACTCATCTCACACGCTAGTAAAGTAATGCTCTAAATTTTCCAAGCCAGGCTTCAGCAATATGTGAACTGTGAACTTCCAGATGTTCAAGCTGGTTTTAGAAAAGCCAACATCTGCTGGATCATAGAAAAAGTAAGAGAGTTCCAGAAAAACATCTATTTCTGCTTTATTGACTATGCCAAAGCCTTTGACTGTGTTGATCACAACACACTCTGGAAAATTCTAAAAAAGATGGGAATACCAGACCACCTGACCTGCCTCTTGAGAAATCTGTATGCAGGTCAGGAAGCAATGGTTAGAACTGGATATGGAACAACAGACTGGTTCCAAATAGAAAAAGGAGTATGTCAAGACTGTATATTGTCACCCTGCTTATTTAACTTATACGCAGAGTACATCATGAGAAATGCTGGGCTGGAAAAAGCACAAGCTGGAATCAAGATTGCCAGCAGAAATATCAATGGCCTCAGATGACACCACCCTTATGGCAGAAAGTGAAGAAGAATTAAAGAGCCTCTTGATGAAAGGGAAAGAGGAAAGCGAAAAAGTTGGCTTAAAGCTCAACATTCAGAAAACTAAGATCATGGCATCCAGTCTCATAACTTCATGGTAAATAGATGGGGAAACAGTGTCAGACTTTTTTGGGCTCTAAAATCACTAGATGGTGACTGCAGCAATGAAATTAAAAGATGCTTACTCCTTGGAAGGAAAGTTATGACCAATCTAAATAGCATATTAAAAAGCAGAGACATGACTTTGCCAATAAGGTCCATCTAGTCAAGGCTATGGTTTGTCCAGTAGTCATGTATGGATGTGAGAGTTGGACTAGAAAGAAAGCTGAGTGCCAAAGAATCGATGCTTTTGAACTGTGGTGTTGGAGAAGACTCTTGAGAGTCCCTTGGACTACAAGGAGATCCTACCAGTCCATCCTAAAGGAGATCAGTTCTGAGTGTTCACTGGAAGGACTGATGTTGAAGCTGAAACTCTAATACTTTGGCCACCTAATGCAGAGAACTGACTCATTTGAAAAGACCCTGATTTTGGGAAAGATTGAGGGCAGGAGGAGAAGGGGATGACAGAGGATGAGATGGCTGGATGGCATCACCGACTCAATGGACATGAGTTTGAGTAAACTCCACGAGTTGGTGATGGACAGGGAGGCCTGGCGTGCTTCAGTCCATGGGGTCACAGAGAGTCGGACACGACTGAGTGACTGAGCTAAACTCAGTTTGATCACTGTGTTTTCCAGTGAGTATGAATTGGTAATGTTAGCCATCTCCTGTTCTCAAGTTCTTCATTCTACTTTATCCCACACAGATGAGACAACACAACAGTATTATAACCATCAGCTGTGCCACCACCACCCAACTTTCACTCGGGAGGTGGGTGTTTACTGGGATATTTTGTCAACAAGTTTATTTTAGATGTTGTCTGTGTGTCTTTGCCTTTGCTATCCTAGTTGTTCAGAATGTTTGGAAGGGAGGAATGTTCAAATGTTTAACTAACCTTGCCTGCCTTGAATAAGCCAAACTTGGCTATAATATATCCTTTTTGAATATTGCCAAATTCATTTTGCTAATATTTTGTTAGGAAATTCAGATAAATATTCATGAAATATGCTGTATGCAATCCATACTTTTATATTTTCTCTTGAAATGCCTTGTTGGGTTTGCTATAAAGGTTATGCTCTCCAAATGACTAAAGTTGATATTTTTTATAGAATGGGTTTATATTAAATTGATACTATTTATTCCTTAAAACTTTGGTACAATTTACTGATGAAGCCATCTGAGCTTAGACAGTTCTTAGGAAAATATTTAGATTAAATTAAAGGCTTATTTAATGTAAATTAAAGGTTTAATTATATTTAGGATTATATATATTTTCTACTTGTTTCAGTTTTTAATTTCACTTAATCTTTAACATCATTGAAATAAAGTTCTTCAAAATTTGCTCTTACTCTCATTTTAATCTTTGAAAATCCATACTTATGTCCCTTGTTTTATCCTGCATATCAGTAATTTAGTCTTCCTTCTTTTTTGCTTTCTAATAAGTTTTTATAATTTTTTCAAGAATGAAAGGTTGACTTTTTATAGTTTTTCTATTTCACATACTTTTGCTATTACTGATTTTCTTTCTTCTACTTTCTTTAGTTATTGTGTGTGTCCACAATCACTCAGTCACATTCAACGCTTTGTGACCCCGTGGACGGTAGCCCACCAGGCTTCTCTGTCGATGGAATTTTCTCAGCAAGAATACTAGAGTAGTTTGCCATTTCCTATTCCAGGGCATCTCCCTAACCCAGGGGTCAAACCTGTGTCTCTCTGCATTTCCTGCATTGGCAGGCAGATTCCCTACCACTGGGAAGGGAAGATGCTTCCTTACAGGTATTTTAATAAAGATTTTAATCTTACTTCATTTTAAATAGGTACTATACATAAATCAAATAATATGCTTAAAGGCTATACATTTTCCTCTGGGCATGACTTTGGCTGCAATCCATACTTTGTGATATACTGGATGTTTATTAATATTCTAAAAAATAAATCTTCCAATTTCCATTGTGAAATGTATTTTGACTCACAGGTTATTTATAGGAATATCATTCAGATTCCAAATATTTTGAAAATTTCTACTTACTGCTTTCTTCGTTGATTTCTGTATTTCCACTGTGGTCAGAGAAAATGCTCCTTATAATTTTTAATACTTTGATAATTGTTGAGACCTGCTTTCCAGACCAGTATTTCATAAAAGTTTTACTCAAACCTGATAAAATGGTTATTCTATACTTCCTGGTTGCATTGTTCTCTTTGTTTCAATTAGGTCAGGTTTGTAAACCTTGTCATTAAAATATTCTATACTGTTACTAACAATTTTCTCTGCTTGTTCGTCAGTTAAAGGACCTTATCTTAAATGATTAGAAACTTGTCTCTATCCATTTAGTTTTGTCAATATTTGTTTTCTGTATTTTCAGAAAATGGTTTTAATATACACTATACCTGGAACAACAGACTGGTTCAAAATTGGGAAAGGAGTACGTCAAGGCTGTATATTGTCACTCTGCTTATTTAACTTATATGCAGAGTCCATTGTGCGAAACACTGGGCTGGAGGAAGCATAGCTAGAATCAAGACTGCCAGAATAAATATCAACAACTTCAGACAAGGCAGAAAGCAAAGAGCAACTAAAGAGCCTCTTGATGAAGGTGAAAGAGGAGAGTAAAAAAGCTGGCTTAAAACTCAACATTCATAAAACTAAGATCATGGCATCCGGTTCCATAACTTTATGGCAAATAGATGGGGGGAAAAGTGGAAACAGTGACAAGATGTAATTTTCCTGGACTCCAAAATCACTGTGGATGGTGACTGCAGTCACAAAATTAAAAGACGCTTGCTCCTTGGAAGAAAAACTGTGACAAACCTAGACAGTATATTAAAAAGCAGAGACATCACTTTGCCTACCAAGCTCTATATAGTCAAAGCTATGGTTTTTCTAGTAGTCAGGTATGGCTACAAAGAAAGCTGAGCACCAAAGAACTGATGCTTTTGAACTGTGGAGTTGGAGAAGACTCTTGAGAGTCCCTTGGACTGCAAGGCGATCCAACCAGTGCATACTAAAGGAGACCAGTCCTGGGTGTTCATTGGAAGGACTGAAGCTAAAGCTGAAACTCCAATACTTTACCTGATGCAAAGAGCCGACTGATTGGAAAAGATCCTGATGTTGGGAAAGATTGAGGGCAAGAGGAGAAGGGGACGTCAGAGGATGTGATGGTTGGAAGGCATCACTGACTCAATGGGCATAAGTTTGAGCAAACTGCAGGAGATAGTAAAGGACAGGGAAGTCTGTTTTGCTATAATTCATGGGGTCGCAGAGAGTCAGACACAACTCAGAGACTGACCACAGCTAACACATACATGCATGCTACCCATAACAGTATGTCAAATGCAGACTTGCTCTACCTTCCTGATTGATTTACTCCTCTATCATTATGAAACATCCCTCTTGATCTCCATTCATGTTTCTTGTTTTGAAGTTCATTTTTATCTGTGTTAACTTAGCTACATCAACCCTCTGCTGGTTAGTGTCTTCACGATGTCATTCTCTATCCTTTTACTTTCAGCTTTTCTCTCTCTCTTTGTTTAATGTTCATCTATTGTAAGAATCATATAATTATTGTTTTCTTTTAATCTACCCTGATAATATGTCTTTTATTAATCATTGTCATACAAAATAATCATGATATATTTGTATTTAAGCACATCATCTTAATATTTGTTTTCTTTGTCTCATTTTATTGTGTTCCTTTTCCTTTCCCTTTGTCACTTATTTGAATTAGTCACATTTTTTTGGTATCATTTCTCCCCCTACTAAGTTATATTTTTTTAACTATTCTTTTTAATAGCTGTCTTACAGATTATAATACACATCCTTGATTTAATAAAGCAATACACATCAGCGCCACTATCACTTTCTGCATAATTCAAAGGTCTTTGAACACTTAAACTCCATTGATCTTCCCAATTTTTGTACTACTTTTTCTACCCTAAGCTTCTTTTAACGTAGAATAGTCAAATCCCATCTCCTTCATTATACTGACTTTTTGAACAGATCAGGGCCGTTATCTTGTAGAATGTTCACAGGATTTACTTGTTTTCTCGTGGTTTTATTTAAAAACCTGCTCCCCTATCCTGTTTTCTTCCTCAAAATCAGAAGTAAGCTCTAGATGTAAGATTTAGAGTAAGCATATTTAGTCAATGCTTTGAATTGTATATCTTGTCACATCAGGAACATGATCATTCTAACTTCATAATGTTATATGGATTAAATTAGATGGCCTATATCATTACTAAATTGGCATCTGATGCATAACAGGGAAGGAAGAAAGATTCTCAACCTCACCACTAATGGCATTTTGGGCTGGGTAACTCTTTGTTCTGGGAGCTGTTCTATACATTGCAGGACATTCAGCAGAACTCCTGACCTCTACTCATTACATGTCATCAGTATCCTGCAGTTGTAATAAGGAAAGACATCTCCAGACATCACCAAGGGTCCTCTGGCAGGAAAAACTGGTCCCAGTTCAAAACCACTGTATTTGATAAATATTCTACAAGTGCTTACTATTAGTATCATACTCTGCACAAGGCTTTGAGAGTAGCAGTTAGATGGACTGCAATTCCTCATTCAATTTACTCATAGTTCAGGCAAATAAGAAGTTAAAATATGGCATAAAGGCTATGATACGGACCATCATAGGTAGTCATGAGAGAAGGAGCACCTCACTCAATCTGGGGCAAGGGTCCTTTCATGGAGAAAGAGAGAATTCCTCTCAGCAGAAACCTGAAGGATAGAATTCTCTCTCTTTCCCCCATAATCCCTGGAAGAGATTACACCAATAATGACCATCTCAAATAAAAACAAACATTACAAAAATGCTACAATTTTCAGCCTCCTTTTCAGAGTATGATCAATAAAGATTCATCTACTATGAAATACAGAGACAGAGGTAAATTAAGCCAGCAGTTGGGAAGATACCCTGGAGAACGGAATGGAAATCCACGTCAGTGGATTCCAAGTATTCTGGCCTGGAGAATCCCATGGACAGAGGAGCCTGGTGGGCTACAGTCATTTGGGCCACAAAGAGTCGGAGACTACTGAGTAACTAACACTTCATTGTCACTGTCTTTCTTTCTTTCAGTGACTAGGGGTGTGATACCTCTTCCGTTGTTAACAGCAAATACACTGGGGACAGACTGGACATCCCAAACCAGATGATTACTCATCAGGACACACTAGCCATCTCTCTCTCTCTCACACACACACACAAGGCCTTCAGTGAGGGAGCTTGTCCAGTTGGGCATACTAGTCCAGCTGCCTATACGTCCACCCTTCTTGCTGACCAAGTGTTTTCCCACTCACTTGCAGCAGAGTCAGAGACGACCTGGTTGTTCGCTAAGCCTATCTCCTCTACTTACAGTGCATATACTCAACAGTTTTCTCAGCCTCCCCTGTGGCCACATGACTGAGCTTCAGCCCAAGGCATCGAACAGGAAACATAATACATAGTCCTTCCAGTTCTTTCCCACATAAACCTCCCACTCCCAGTCCTTCCTACTGTCTTCCCGTCCAATGGCTTGATGCAGATGAATAATGGTGTCCTGGAAGCCAAGATTTAAAGATGGCAGAGTGGAGAAGCAGAAGGAGTCCTTGTCTCAAAGTCTCCCCTTGGAGGAGAAAAGCCCAGCAACCAGGAACGCCCACACTGGGTTTTCTATGAATAAGAAGTAAACTTCCACCCTGTAAAGCCATGAAATTTGAGTATTTATCTAGTACAACAGCTAGATGACCTTCCTAATACACCAGAGGAGAGAAACAGCCAGGTTTACCCTCCAACTGTAATCCTCTCAGTCCCTCAGACATGCAAGATATTTCAGCCATATTCACCAAGCCAAAGAAAAGTGCCTTTTCCTAGACTATTCCACTGATGTTCCCCAGAGCTCAGTGGGTATGTGAGAGGCTGTTTGCAGGGCCATTGCTAAAGATCACACTTCATCTCATGTCTGCAGCACAGAATTATGAAAGGAGGTGGGCTTTGATGTCAGACAGATGTGGCTTTGAGTCTTGGCTCCCTCTCGACAATCCGTTGGCTTCATCCCCCTCAGCCTCTGTTTCTCCATCTACAAAATGAGGGTAATCACACCTCACAGGAATTTTGTAGGGATAAAATAACAGGTAGTATGTAATACACTGGCACAATTCCCAGCATGTCCAAAGCATTCAATTAGTTCCTTCCCAGCAACCATGAAATTAATGAATTGGGAATTTATTTACACTTCTAATCAGAAGAGTAAGCAAGAAGTGGCCTCATGACAAAAGATTTGGTATTTATTCATCCACATAAATGTTGAGTACTTCATACAAAGGAAGCAAGTTCAACAAATATTTTCTTTTTTTCCTTGGTTTAAATAAGGAGAAGAGTTAAAATTTTAAGAAATGAAGCTCTGGTGGCTCAGACAGTATAGAATTTGCCTGAAATGCAGGAGACTTGCATTCGATCCCTGAGTCGGGAAAATGCCCTGGAGAAGGGAATGGCAACTCACCTCGCTATTCTTGCCTGGAGAATTCCATGGACAGAAGAGGTGGTGAGTTACAGTCCATGGGGTCACAAAGAGTTGGACACGACTAAGTGACTGACATTATCACTGTCAAAGGTATAAACAGTGGCAACACTCTTTTTTTTTTTTTAAATTTATTTTCCCATGTAAGAAATTAATGTCGTATTTTCAAACCAACAACAGTAGAACACGTGTTGACCTTTGACCTGGAAGGAAAGCAATGAATGAGACAGTTCACCCCACAGAGTGGGGAGTAAGGATTTTGCTGGGTAATATCCCTTCCCCTTCTCAGGTCGCCCCAAATAGAATGACTCCAAGGGAAAAGAAGGCAAACCACAAAGCTAACCAGTTGTTGGCAGGCCCACCGCTATAGATAAGACAGGTAAATCTGGGAAGGTCCTCCCAGGTAAGGTGGAGGAGCAGTGACCTGCTACAGCCTCGCCCCCTGAGTGAAGAAGAAGGAGACTGAAATATCAGGTCAACTGGGGTACAGAAGGAAGCGTGGGAAGAGCCGCCCACCAGTATAACTAAGTGCTCCTGGGGACAATCCCCTCTCTAATGGCACAAAGCAAATATCCAGATGCTATGAGCTGCCAGATGTGATTAACCAAGGAAAGGTGAAGCTGCCCACTCAACTATCTGAGGAGACCCCTCATCATGGTGACCCAAGGGTTTTCTGCAAAAGCATTAATCAACAGAACAAATGGAGGCTCCATCCATCTTCCATCTCCACTCCCTCTCATTCTCTCCCTCTGACAGAGTCAGAATAGTGGGCTATTTTTAAACTACTGGCAGCATAATCTCTCCTGGAAGTATGGGGGCTTCCTGACATGGACTGATGCTCCCTCAGAGGAGATGCAGGCCCGCCTGCCTGTCCGTCTTCTCCCAGGACAGTGGGACAGAGGGGCCTGAGGAGGGAGCCTGCTCCCCCTGCACGGAATAGGGAGCATCTGATGCTGGTTTCCACAGCAGGGATAACCAACTGTGGTCCTTCTTCACCCACAAGAGGGAAGGCTGAGGCTTGGGCAGGAACCAGTCCCACACACAGCTACCCAGAGAGAGCTCAAGACTGGGAGGCAGAAAAACAAGCTCCAGATGCCTGTTCTAGCATCTTTTAAAGAAAAAAAAAAGATTAAGTGGATCTCAGTGTCTCTTTAACAGGCATCCAATATGCTTTAAATATAATAGCAAACATTTTATTAAACATTGGAGCTTCTTCCCCTCCCGCCCCCTTAGGCCACAATGAAGCCAATTTACAAACAAATAAGGCTTTTCAAGAAAGGAGGTTGTGTGTACTTACAATCGCTCCAGCTGCTTCAAATCCTGGAAGGCACCTCTCTCGATGACGCTGACCTGGTTGTCTTCCAGATGCCTGGAACCAAAGAGGTAGGAATGGTCAAGGAAGAAAGAGGCCCAAGGATTCTCGTACTAGGCTTAGGGCCATGCGGTCATGGTCACTCAGCCCCTCCCGTGATCCTCTAATGCCCATCCCCTCCCCCGCAGCCAGGACCAGTCTGGTGGGACAAGATACTTCACATCCCAGCTTGGTGCCACGGTAACCAGGGTTTCGCCGCCTGCACACTTCTACCTGACAGATTGGTTTCCATGCCTCTATTTTAAGAATGTTCTCAGCAAATGTCCTCCCCCCTCTAGGCACTGCAGGATGTTGCACAGAAAAAGAAGAGGTAAAAACTGCTTCTTTTAAGAAAAAAACCACACATATATTCAGCATCTCTTCCCTCGGAGCTCCCTCCTCCGAAGATTCACAAATACTTCATTGAAAAGGGCTTTCTCTGCTCACTCTGTCTCTGGGTCATCTCGTAGAAAGGCGGAAGCTACTGTCCAGTGTGTCTGCCTGTGCCAGGAAACCCAGGTGCCCCAGGGCTGTCTGCTCCCAACATGAAGGTGGTGGTCACAGAAGCTAGGTCCACCCAGTCATGAACTCTGCGCATCTCCAAAGTCCTTCAAGCAGATGATTAAATGTTTGATTCATGCATGTGGCATATCCCGAGAACTGAATGTACAATGAAACATTTGTTCCTTAAACTTTAAAAAAAAGGTGGGGGGGCACCTTAAAATGAATTAGCTGAACAGCAGGAAAGAGAAGAGATGAGACTGTACAGTTTCCATCCCGGGCTGACTCTGGTGGTTGAATGGGACTTAGTGAGGATGCAGTTGTGACGGAAGATGTTTCTTTGGAAGGTGGAGTTTTCAAAGGGCTGTATGTTCCTCTGGATGAGGCAGAAGGAGAGGTGCCCTGAGGCACCCGAAGGAAGAGCAGAAGGAAGGAAGAGCAGCCTTGGAGAAGCTTGGTTTTCACTTCAAAAATGACTCCATGCATGCCAGCCCTCCACCTCCGAGACATTTCATAATGCCCTGCACTTCTCAGGCTTAACACTCAGGGCTTTGCGCTTATTTCCAAGTCCCTCTTCCTCACGACACCTAAGAACAAAGAAGGTAAGGTCTGCTGTTCGTCATCACAGTCCCAGCCCTAACACAGGTCCCCAGCACAGCAGCCACTTCACAGACTTAGCATATGACTAAAACACTACCAGAGTGATGGAGGTATTTGCTTTGGGTTCAATGATATTTTACATGTTTGTGAAATTGTTGCAAACAATTCAAATTCAGGATTGTATACACACCCTACAAAAGAAACCTCTTTAGGAAAATCAGCTTTTATTTTCAAATTTGAACAGCTGAGGCTTCCCTTGTAGCTCAGCTGGTAAAGAATCTGCCTGTAATGCAGGAGACCCCGGTTTGATTCCTGGGTTGGGGAAGATCCCCTGGAGAAGGGGTCAGCTACCCACTCCAGTATTCCTGGGCTTCCCTGATGGTTCAGACTGTAAAGAATCTGCCTGCAATGCAGGAGACCTGGGTTCGATCCCTGGGTCAGGAAGATCCCTGGAAGAAGGCATGGCAACCCACTCCATTCTTGCCTGGAGAATCCTCAAGGACAGAGGAGCCTGGTGGGCTACAGTCCATGAGGTCACAAACAGTCGGACACAGCCAAATGACTAAGCTCAGCACAGCGCAGCACATGAATGGCTGGCCAGAACCTTCACCCTCTGTGATTCACACAGTGATGTTACTCCTGAGCCTGTAGGCCGGCTCATATAGGCTCCTCACTTAGAATGTCTGGGCTCCAAGGAGCAGAAAGGCTGAGACTAGACTTGTCCAAGCAGAAATTATGCACACAATGCCACACGGGAGACTCTCCCTCCCAGTCTGGTGTGCTTACCAGATCTGGTTGAGAATCCCTGTCCAGCTTTCTCACTGACGGTGTGACAACGCATTGACTAGTCAACCTCTTAGAGACTCAGCTTCCTCATCTGTAAAATCACACACACACACACACACACACACACACACACACACACACACACACAAAACCTAAGTCCTTGTGAGATTAAAAGTGGAATAAAGTGTATAAATGATCTTGCCCAGGATCTGGAGTACAATCAGAGGCTTAATAACTGTTCTTTTCCTGCCCTTCTCTTTTTTTTTCCATCCTGCCATATGGCAAGGAGGGCCTTGGAATACTAATACACTCACACCAGTGCCTCTTGCTAAACAGGACTAGTGCAATATGAGTTACCTAGGGTTTGTTCAGCTGGGTGTTTACTATCAATCAATCCATCACAGAGTTTGCTGTCATTACTTCTCAGGTGTCACAAGGAGCAACACTAAGGTGGCCGAGTGTCACATTCCCTCAGGGTTTCTAAAGGAGTCTAACTTGAACCTCCCATGATGAATCTCTTAGTTCTGTCCTAATTAATCTAACACTACCAGTTTATTTCAGAAAGGAACTAGACGAGATGGTTGGATACCTAACCCTTCTCCTCTCTGGTCAAGCCCTAGCAGGCCAAGTTTTACAGTAAGCTCCCTACACACCAACCTTCAAGTCGTGAACTTTCAAACATGCGGACATATGTTCGTATGCCCAGTCGCATAAGGCGGGAGTGAAACGGCAGCCTGCCCGCCACCTCCCACTGCTGACGGTCCTCCAGCTCTACCATCTCCCCGCTCCTCTCCCTCTTCCAATCAGTAACTCTTGTCCATTCACGTGATGCCAGTCCCTGTATGCCGGATGCTGCACTGTATATTGTACTTTTCAAGGGAGTATGCTGTAAGATTAAACATGTTTTCTTTATTTTTTCTGTTTGTCTGTCATGGATTGTTTGTGTGAAATCTGTTACCAACCTATTACAGTACAGTACTATGTAGCTGGTTCTGTCAGTTGGGCACCTAGGCCGACTTTCTGGTGTGTGCTAGGGCACCTCAGGCGTGTCCGACTCTGCCACCCCATGGACTGTAGCCTGCCAGGCTCCTCCGTCCATGGGATTCTCCAGGCAAGAACACTGGAGTGGGCGCCATGACCTTCTCCAGGGGATCGTCCCGATCCACAGGTTGAGCCTGAGTCTCCACATCTCCTGCCCTGGCAGGCGGGTTCCTTTTCTTTTCATCTGCTTGGCCGTGCTGGGTCTTAGTTACAGCACGTGGCATGTGAGATCTAGTTCCCTGCCCAGGAATCGAACCCAGGCCCCCGGCATTGGCAGTGTAGAGTCTTAGCCACTGGACCACCACAGAAGTCCCACAAGCAGGTTCTCCATCACCAGCACCACCTGGGAGGCACAAACTGGGCTTACAAACGTGCTCTCAGAACAAAATTTGCTCTTATGTAGGGGAGTAGACAAGTTACTATCTGTCTTCATCAAGAAGCTTCCTTGACTCTGGGTTACCTATGGGGTTCAGTCAAAGGGAGGGGATGAGTGGCTGGAAGAAGAGCGAGTGAGGTGGGGAGTTTATCCCAACTGCCTCCCTGCCAGACCACTCCAAGCTGACTGCGTTTTCCTACCTAAGACCCAGGTGCTAACTAGCAGTCCTTCCTTTGCGGGGCTCAGATAACCACTTCCCCTCACTGTTCCTGAGGCTCAAAGGATGCTAGTGACTGCCGCTAGCCCCAGGGAGCTGCACCAACTCATCCTGGTGTCTCTTAACCTCACCCATAGTTTTGCAAATAAATCTTTATTCATCTCTCCTCATGTGTCCTCCTGGGATCCTAAGTGGTAAGGTAGTTTGGGCCTCTTCTGGACCTTCTTCCTAGACCTTTCAGGATCCAGCCTAGTACCTGGTTTTTAAAGGCTCAGTAAATTAACCAGTGTGTGATGAATAAATGAATCACTGAAGGAGTGTGCTGTGTGTGAACCTCCCATCTAGACTTCAAGGCAGTTTAGCAGACAGTACTAACCATTGCTATCACTCTCATTTCACTGACCAGTTATGGCAGCCAGGGGGTCCAGGAAAGGCTGGACACCCAGAACGGCTGACAGCGGCCTGAATCTGTTCTGAGTAAGAGGGACACAGGCTGTGTTCATTTTCAGCTCTTCAGCATAATTATTTTTTTAGTCTTAACACTGGATCAGAATCGGAAATTGCCCCCAAGTGATAATGGCTGGGGTGGAGTTTAACTCTTTTATTAACCCCATTTGGGATAAAACTGGTTCCCACATTGTGGGCATAGCAGAGCTCTTGCAACAGACTACTAAGAAAGAGAATATAATTGATAACACCAGAAGAGACCTTTGCCTATTCCCGCCCCTTGGAGGAAAGAACTGTTATAAGCAATTCTTGTATCTTCTCGTTGAATGTACTTTATTTGGGGAAAATTGCCTCTGGATGAAGCCAAAGTTCCCCAATCTCCATTTTATCTGCTTTCATCCATTCACCTGCATTGTATTAACAGTTCTGCATAGAAACGGATGGTAGGCTCAAATTATTCAAGACGACTGAGTCTTTTCTGGCCTCTTGATAAACCATAAATAAGAAACAGATACAGGGAATATGCCAAGGTGTGATGCGAGTTTTTCAAAAAAGATAGTTGTCTAGGTTACTCAGCTGAGAGGAATAGACTGAGAGAAAATACGGGATGTTTTACTGGTGTGAGTTAGAAAACATCTCAGCTGTTCCACGTAGCAGATTCTCTCACACTAATAAAGGGCCATTTGAATGGATTGTCTTTGAGCTGCTGAGGAAGATAATGAAACACAGTATATTAACAGAGTCTAGGAGGTGTGGGGAGGGGGAGGGTTTTGGCACAGCTTATCAAAATAAGAAGAATGTACCAATTAACTGCAAAGATAAACTGTAGTCAAAGGAAAGTTGTAGACCATCCAGAGGATGTTAATATGATCTTTTGTGATTATTTTAAACTTTCTACTTGCAGAGAGCAGATATGGAAATTGGAATTTTTATTAGGCATCTAATTTTTATTACATCTTTCTGATGTAATGGTAAGAAAATCAAATGGTTATTTTTGACTTTGTTAGAAAAATGAAGCATTAGGTACAATTTCTGACTTGTATGAAAGGAAATCTCTCACAGATGCAAGAGAAAGAAATGAAAAAAGTAGAGGAGTGTCTCTTCTTTAAGCTGGTAAATGACCTGGAATCTGGAGTTTACTGCCTATATCTCTTTAATAAAAATCACCTTACACTGAGCCATGAAACTCCCCCACCTTTATCCCAATCTCAATTCTGATCCACACACTTGTCAGAGCTGCCAGTTATTTGACAGACACATGAGTGCTTGGGGCAAACGAAAGACATGGCAGAGGGTAGGGTCTTCCCTCCGGTGATGGTGGGAGGAGGGTGTACTGGCCAAAGCCCAGAGGACACATGGCGGGAGCAGCACCTGCTGGCTGGAGGCCCCGCACTCGGATCCCAGAATCCCCCGCCCCGGGGGCTCCGGGTGCTCAGGCAGTCACTTGCATATCAAGGCTGCATTTATAAAATGGCTGGACTATTACCTTCCTGGTTTCCCAAACTTTCTATAACATAAACAAACAGAGGCAATGCATGGAGGTTAGAAACACTCTGGCTTCTGAGTCCTCCTCCTTTAGCTCCCTGCTCTGCAGAGTTGGGACCACTTAAGCTGTCTGTGCCTCTCTTTCCTCTGGGCAGATGAGCATTGGTAACTATGTAACAGAGCTTAGTCTGTGGAAGGCATCATAGATACATCAGCTATCATCATCATCATCATCATATTTACTTCTCAATCAGGAAAACAACACCATGCAAGTGATGTTCCACAGGCTTCAGTGGGAAAAAACAGGCTGTTTACGAATACCTCAAAATCATAAGGCATTACAAGGGTTAGAAGGACTTCTAACCACTTAGTATGAGTCAAATTTTATGCCCCCCAAATTCATATGTTGAAGACTTAATTTCCAATAAATCAGAATGTGGCCTTATTTGGATACAGGGTTTTTACTGAGTAGTCAAGTTAAAATGAGGTCATCACATGATTCCCCTGGCAGTCCAGTGGTCAGGACCCTGAGCCTCCAAGGCAGGGGGCATGGGTTCAATCCAGTTCAAAGAATTGAGATCCCACATGCTCCACGGCGTGGCCAAATTAAAACCAAAATTGGGTCACTAGGATGAGCCCTAATCCAATCTGACTAGTAGCCTTATACAAAGCAGAAATTTGGCCACAGAGATAGACACGCATAAAGGGAAGACAATGTGGAGAGACCCCAGAGTCAGCTATCTCAAAGCCAGAAAATTCCCGAGGCCACCAGACACTAGAAGAGAGGCCTACACTAGACCTTTCCTTCACAGTCCATGACAGAAACTAACTCTGCCAACACCCTGATTTTGGACTTCTGATCTCCAGAAATGTGAGGACACAGATTTCTGTTGTTTCAGTCACCTAGTATATGGTGCCTCCCTGGTGGCTCAGACAGTAAAGAATCTGCCTGCAATGCTGGAGACATGGATTCAATCCCTGGGTCAGAAAGATCCCCTAGGGAAAGGAATGGCAACCTACTTCAGTATTCTTGCCTGGAGAATTCCATGGACAGAGGAGTCTGGAGGGACACAGTCCATGGGGTTGCAGAGAGTGGGGCATGATTGAGAGACTCTGTAACAGCAACCCTCAGAAACGAGTACATCATTCACCCCCTAGTTTACAGACGAGAAAACTTAGGCCCGGAAGTGTCCAGTGATCGGCTTGAGGCCACGTGGGTAGTAAATTCCAAGTCAGGACCAGAACCTACTATTCTGGCCTGTAGAATAAAATGCATTGCATTATAAAGGGCTGTTAGTAAAAAAGAAGGAGGTGGCTTTAGATACCAAGACTTTAGCTGCGACTTCCAGTAAAAATCTGCCAGTGAAGATTCCAGGACATAACAAACCCCAGGCTGCACTCTCGGTCTGGAACCACACTTACAGGTCAAAATCACCTTCTGAGTGAGGAAGGAAAGGGGTTCAGTTGCTCTTCTCTGGTACTTCTGAATATCTGAGATCCATCAGTGGACAAGCATTCAGGTAGCTTCTCGTCACTCATTTTTAGGGGTGGGTGAACGTGCTCAACATTTAGCAATGAAACCTAATATTTCTTGCCCCCTGCTACACCAATGCCCATCTCAAATTTCCTTACCTGTCTGTGCAGCTGCACGTGTTCAGAAAGTGCCCTGACCCTGTCTGACTCTCTCCCTCCTTCCTCCCCTTCTCTCCATTAAGCAACAAGATAAATAACTTCTGTCCAGAGTGAATTTTTTTTTTTTTAGCATGAAAAAGTTAGAAATTTATTTCAGGAAAGTGCAGAAAGCATTTAATAAAACAGGAAGCTTTGTTGCATTATCCTAACAAAGTGTCCAATTTAAAATTAGTATATCACTCTTACATAAAATAAATAATCAATTGGTCTTATATCAAGTAACAGAGCAGTAAAAAAATGTCCACTTTAATAAGATGATGATAAAAGACATGACATGATGAGGTGAATATATGGTTGGCTTTCTTCTGTTTATCCCTTGACAATGTATTCAACGAAACAGAAGTCCTAGATTAAGTTTTGAGTCTATTCTTCTATGTGTAGATATTTTCAGTTGTTAAAATTCATGTAGTAAATTGAGGATTTATGGCTACATTATAGCTATTTTTGGATCAACAATATTCTAGTTACATTGTATTAATTATTTTAAAAATATCAAAATAATAACAGTTGTTGATTAATTCTAATTTACTCGCAATTTCCTTAAATCTACTTAAAATTCAATGAATTCTTACTTTTTCCATTCTCTATGCACCTGTTAATTTCTTTTTCCTTCTTTCGGGAAGAGCTTATGTTTCTTTTTAGTACTTCCCTTTTTCCAGGTGTTAAAGAGCTATGTGTTGTTCCCCGTAGTCCTCTCAACTTCAGAACATAGATAATGGTGTGTTCTTTCAATGCACAGGCTGGAGAAGACATTGTACCCTCTAGGGGGAGCACGGTGAGCCGACATGGTCCTGCTACCACCCTAACAGCTGGGCACAGTGACTTACTCCTGGACCACCTCTGTCTCCCCTGCCGCTAGAACAGACTTCTCCCATCAGGCTAGTCCAGCCCACAGCATAGAGACACAGAACGAGACAGCTGAAGGAGACCTGGGTGTACTAACGAAGGGCTTTCTGCTGCACAAGGGTGAATTCTAGTTGCCCAGCACTTGAGGGTGTGATGTCAGGGCAGTGGACGTTTTCACAAGGCTAAAGAGCTGATGGTGAAAATGCACTGGAGAGTCTCATGCTACTTACAAGACACGAAGGTTCTTAAGTCCCGCAAAATCCATCTTGGTGATCCTAGTGATATTATTTCTGTCCAGGTCACTGCAATAGAGAACAGATTTGGGTCAGATTTTTGCAGGTTACAATTATGGTCTATTTAACCCAGACTGGCTCAGGCTGGAGGGATGTTGCTTGTTCCAGGAGAAGGCAATTTCAATGATTAATGATATTCCCTAGAGCATGCCCAACCAGGCTGAAGGACACTGTATGGAGTAAGCTAGCCATTATGTAAAGAGCAGAGCCTGGTATGTTTAGCTGCTTGGCTTCTGTTGCCCCCTCTTCAGATAACAGAGTTTTCTTTGGAAGCTCCCCTCCCCCAATATAATACAAGTGGGGCTGACCCCTCTTCCCAACTCTGAGGACGGGCACCTGGTCCAGGCCAGGCTTACAAGCGTATGAGCTCCTTGTGACCACAGCAACTATTTCAGGGGTACATTCATGACTCAAATCCCCAATAGCTTTCTCTCCACCGTAGCTGCCAGAAGCCATCTAGCTACACCATGAAGCAAGAACTTTTCAGATGCAGATGAAAAGAGCCTGGTTCCTGGTGCTCCTGTGAGTTATCCTGTGAGTAGCTGGATCCACCCATGCCTGATACCAGGCTCCTCTGTATTTTGAGATTATGTGAGCCAATCTATCCTTTCTCCCTTATATTTTGTCCTAAATTGGTTTGAGTTGAATTTTCTATCACTTGAAACCAAAAGAATCTTGACTATCTTGGTACTCATCCAGGTACTTGCCAATTTGCCAGCTAATCTGTAGAGGGCAAAGACCATATCTCATTTAACTCCATAACCCACATAGCAGAACATATGCCTGGCAAAAGTAATCTCATACAAGAGGTAAAGACAGTTACATGGACTACTCTGGCCCCAACTTGTAGGCTGAAGCTCCTAAAAATGGTCCCAAAGAGAAGAATGTGCCATGGGAGAGCTCCAAGCATTATGGTAGTAGTGGTGTCAGGGAGAAGGAGGCCCCTTAGGTGGTAGAAAACCAGGATTAGGGAAAAACCAAAGTCAAGAATGAACCTGTTAACAATTGTATAAATATCATGTCCACTAAAATTAAGAAGACAGAATTAAAAAAAAAAAGGCCATGGATAATATGTTACAGTTCTTAATAATGAAGCCTGAGCAATTAATTCTTATTTACCATGTCTTACTGATGAGAAACTTTTCGGGGTTTTGGCCAAGCTGGAATCTCAACAAGGTATCTATAAATTGGCTTTGCATCCCTCCAGAATGTTTAGGTACTGAGAAACCATTTTCCCAGTGATAGATCCCACCTATACATTCGTGAATTCTTTGGTTCTCCTAGTCAGGTTCTAAATCTTGCTATTATGCCTTAGAAAGACCAGTGAGTTCTCAAGTTGCATAAAATGACAAGGGAAACAACTTTCATATTCTAGCACTTTGTATAAGGAAAAATCAAGTTTGAGGAGGGATTACTCTTCTAATTTAAAGAAGCATGTGCTGCACTGTGCTTAGTCGCTCAATCATGGACGATTCTTTGTGACTGTAGCCCGCCAGGCTCCTCTGTCCATGGAATTCTCCAGGCAAGAATACTGGAGTGTGTTGCCATGCCCTCCTCCAGGGGATCTTCCCAAACCAAAAATCGAACCCAGGTCTCCCACATTGCAGATTCTTTACCATCTGAGGCACCAGGGAAGCCCACTGAAATAAAAATGAAATGAGTCCTTAAGCCACCTCCCTGGGGATCTACCTCCCTCTCTCATCTAGCTTTCCACTATCTAAAGTAACAATCAGTGAGGTTATTACAGAATATTAAGCAGAGTTCCCTGTGCTATGCAGAAGGTCTTTGCTGGTTATCTATTTTACTTTACTTCTTTATGGTTATCAATTTTCAGTTCAGTTCAGTCACTCAGTCATGTCCTATTCTTTGCAACCCCATGGATTGCAGCACATCAGGCTTCCCTGTCCATCACCAACTCCCAGAGTTTGCTCAAACTCACATCCATTGAGTCGGTGATGCCATCCAACCATCTCATCCTCTGTCGTCCCCTTGTCCTCCTGCCTTCAATCTTTCCCAGCATCAGGGTCTTTTCCAAATAATCAGAATTGATTTCCTTTATGATTGACTGGTTTAAATATTCTGAATATTTCTTGGAAGGACTGAAGCTGAAGCACCAATACTTAGGCCACCTGATGTGAAAAGCCAACCCATTGGAAAAGACTCTGATGCTGAGAAGGACTGAGGGCAGGAGAAGGAGGGTGACAGAACATGAGATGATTGGATAGCATCACCAACTCAATGGACGTGAGTTTGAGCAGATTCCGGGAGATAGTGAAGGACGGGGAAGCCTGACATGCTGCAGTTCATGGGGTCACAAAGAGTCAGACAAGACTGAACAACAACAAATTTTAAATATAGTAATGTGTATATGTTAATTCCAACCCCTCCTCTGAGAAAAGTAAAGTAACAGAGTTTGTGTTTAAATAGCGAGTGATGGAGAAAGGCCATATTTAGACTTCTCAGACTAAGCTGAGGCTTGTAAAGGAAGAGCAAGAGTTACACGGGGAAATAAAGAATAGTTGTTCGTGCAAGGATTGGACACTAGCACACAGACAGGCATGTGTGTGTGCTCATCGTCACCCCGAGTTCCTTCCTCCCCTCCCATCTCAACTGGAATGGACGCCTGGGGACCGTGCCCACTGTGAACATGACAAGGCAACTAAGGGTTTAATTACCAGGACACAGCGTGGCATCTCAGCAGCCTGCGTTACTGGCTGTGGCACTGATATTTTCAATTAACATTTATTTATGAAGGGGCACAAAGTTTCTGGCTGAAATGCTGAGGACTTGGGGACAAGAGTCAGGGTGGGGACTGTGGGGTTGGCTCAGGCACAGAGTCAGTGTCTGGGAGGCTGAGCTTCAGACGGAAGCAACCATGAGTTTGAATGCCTGTCCTGCCATGTACTAAGTGACTTACAGGCAGTTCATGTCATCTCCAAGGCTCAGTTTCTCCATCAACAAAATGAGGGGGACAGTCTCGACCTCAAGAGTTTTCATGAAGGTTGAATGAGATGATGCATACAGTGTGCTGATGAGGTACTATGATTAGCTGAATGACACCCCCAACCCTCGCATCCTCTCAGCCTCCCCCGACAGGCTTCTACTCTGAAATTTCAGCACACCAAGAGCAGAGAACTGTCCCAGCCCAAATTATGTGCCTTAGAGATGAAGCCTGGGATTGCCCAAGAGACTCTGCTGATTTGCTCTTTTCCTATAGGGGAAAAGTGGGGTGCATTTTGTGGCTAATAAATATTAATAGAATGACAGCACCCAGAGTGGTCCCCTCCAGCTGCCCCTCCCTTGCAGCCTGTCTATGACACCTAATTCTCTGGTATTTGGCTGTAGACAGGGTAAGGAGAGAGCTGAGTTGTTCATCTGCCCCCAATGCCCAACTCTGCCTAATGCACACACTTCCACAGGTCAGACAGCACATAGGCTTGAGTAAGCACAGGTCAGGGCTCAAGTCTTTCACCCACTCCCC
The DNA here is from genome assembly GCA_007570785.1 of Antilocapra americana. Lineage (NCBI taxonomy): Eukaryota > Metazoa > Chordata > Mammalia > Artiodactyla > Antilocapridae > Antilocapra > Antilocapra americana. The sequence continues at coordinate 5,402,374 of ML664243.1, read as the reverse complement.
ACTCTGAGCTATGTGAGTTGAGTACCTTACTTAAACTCTCTGAGCCTCCACGCTTTATGTAACCCTCTCCTACTTGCAACTTCCCCAGTGGCTCAGTGGTAAAGAATCCACCTGTAATGCAGGAGCCTCAGGAGACACGGATTCAATCCCTGGATAGGGAAGATCCTCTGGAGGAGGGTATGGCAACCTACTCTAGTATTCTCGCCTGGATAATCCCATGGACAGAGAAGCCTGGGCGGGCTACAGTCCATGGGCTCACAAAGAGTTGGACACAACTAAAGCAATTTAGCATGCAAGCACGGTCCTACTTGAAGATCTCGAAACTGTGAGGAGGACAGAGGCTGGACAACTAGCTTCTCAGCTGAAACTGGGAAAGAAGGGAACTGACACTGAGAAAGGGCTGGCCCACCTCACATGCTCGTTCCTGCCCAGCCCGGCCGTCCCAGGTCAGGCTCCTCTGGACCTTTGGCCATATGTCTCAGCCCTCAGCTTTGTTCTTTGAGGAAATCAGTCTGCTCAGCCCGGTAGGAGTTCTGGACCATGTGCAGGATGAATGATCCCATCTGGGATGATGCTGGATGGGGGAGCCATTACAGTGTCTAGATGGGAGATGGGGAAGTAGGGACTTTTCAAAACATGTCTACAAAGAGTTTCTTTGATACACTTGCCTTCAAGAAGTGAAGTCTATGCCCCTTTCCCCTGAACTTGAGCAGGCCTTTGTGACTGTGTAGGCAAACAGGAATATGGCAGGTGCGATGCTGCAGAACTTCTGAGCTAGATCAGAAGAGGCAGTAAGTGACTGGCTGGCTCCTTCTATGAGCACTTGCATTAGAGCCTGAGAGGCTGTGTGAGAAGATCAGAAGACCTGAGGTCCCCACTGGTGAGATCACGTGAGGGGACGAGAGAGACAGAGAGATCTCTGAGGAGCCCCGGCTGGTCCAGCCCTGGCTGTATGAGTCTTTCCTGCTTAAAGGTCAGACGTGGTAAGTGCAGACACCTCTGAGATTCCAGCCCAGCTACCCCCTGACTCTAACTTATGAGAAACTCAGCTCACCCAGATGAACCATTCCTGAGCTCCTAGTCATAGAAACCATGAGAGACAATACTTAAGCAAGTGTGTCTCTTAAGCCATTAAGTTTTAGAGTGACTCATTTTGCAACAATAGAGAGATGGAAGAGAAATATTTAATGTATGAATATTTAATTGATCATAAACAATGGAACTCCATTTACATAACTGTCAATGGCATGTCCTTTTGGAGACTCGCCTGCCATTCTTGAGACCCTTGGTCCTGTCATCCTGGCCAGCGATGGCTTAGAAGGGCCAAAGGCACATGCCATTCTAGGGATGAGGTAGAAACCGGCCCTTCTCTCAGGCTCTGAGAAGTAAAGGCTGCATGATTAGGGCTGCCCGTCTCTCTAAGTGGGGCTTCGGATGCCATGGGAATCATCATGGCCATTGCCGTTCATTGAACACGAGGGCACAGACTGGGAAGTCACTCACCAAGCCGTTTTCCTATGTCTGATGCATACAGACAGGCCACATTTCCCAGCTTCCCGTGCAGGGAGGTGTAACCATGTGACTGCGATTTCATACTATTACATGAGTGAAAGTGTTAATTGCTCAGTTGTGTCTGACTCTTTGTGACCCCATGGACTGTAGCCCACCAGGCTCCTCAGTCCATGGAATTCTCCAGGCAATAATACTGGAGTGAATGTCACACGAACAGAAGTAATATATGCCACTTTAAGGCCTGATCCATACAACTTCCCGCCTCCATATTCTTTATTTTTCCTCATCTTGGGCTAGATTCAATCAATCCGTGGAGAACTCCAAGTATGGCCGACAGAAAAACCTTCAAGACCCTGACAAACTGTGGAACAGACTTTTCTCCCGTCCCTCCATTTGCCCACATTAGACATAGACATGTTCAAGAAATAACTCTTAAGCAACTGAAACTTGGGGACTATTTGTTACAGCACCTTGACGTTGAAGAATGCAATATCTTAGAGTCAGGAGCTTTTTATTCTTTATCTTTCCTTCTCTTTGCAACAGTTCTGGACGGTAAGAATAGCTACCTTCCTTCAGTAGATAAAATACAAACGATTAGCTTTAAAAAGAGCTGATATTTGTTGAGCCAAACAATGCACCAGGTACTGTACCTGAAACTTTATATTTATTCTCTCTAATCCAGTCAGCAATCATACGTAGTAGGTATCTTTACTACCCCACTTTTCACATGATAAAGCACCCTAGCTTAGAAGATTTTATCAATAAATCAACTTGCCACAAGGTCACATAAGCAGTAAGTGGCGAGGCTGGGATTTGAACCCAGGCTCCTAGAATGCAGAGGTCAGGTTTTAACCATCACATCATGCTGCCCAACTCCAATTAGGGTCTAAGCATTTTCTGCTGCATCAGAGTGTGTAAGCTCAGTGGCATCCAACTCTCTGAAACCCTCTGGACTGTAGCCTGCCAGGCTCCTCTGTCCATGGGACTATCCAGGCAAGAATACTGGGAGTGGGCTGCCATTTCCTTCTCCAGGGGACCTTCCCGACCCAGAGATTGAACCTGCATCTCTTGCATCTCCTGTGTTGGCAGGAGGATTCTTTACCAACTGTACCACCAAGAAAAACTAATGAATAAACAGAACAGAACAGAATGGAATTTATCATCATACGTCTTAAGGAAAGTGAAGGGATATCCCTAGTGGCTTTGCTGCTCCCCACCCCAGCCAAGATGGTGCACATTTTTTATCCCATCTTCCCATGAGACCTGAGCCAGTGGGAGTGCTAAGCCCCCTTGCAAACTACAGGGGGAAATGCTTTCTTGCTGTTTCTGCCCATGTCTGGTTTCTGCCGTGTTCCTCATCATCTACCATGTTGCTTTCATAAACAGGCATCACCATGGTAAACCCTTGCATTGTTTTTCCCCATCCCCATCAGTGACTCATAAAGCAGTGCTGTGACTTGGAGCTCTGTAGTATTCTCACATCTGTTTGACACCTTGGGTGGGGTGGAGAGGAAGTATAATTCAGAACAACACTGGAAAAAATGAAACAGAAATGTTCTAGGGCAGGCCACTGTCCTTCTCTTGGCATGTGTATATTCATCCTTCTTTTGATTAACTCTGTAGCATTCTTGCAACATTTTCTTTTTGTCATTTGGGGGATGAAGAAAGGAGCAAAGCCCAACCCCCAGCACAGGGGTGGAGAAACAGGGCTTCAACTGTAAATTCAGGAGATGAGCATTTGAGTCCCCGCTTTCTCACTTCTGGGCTGTGTGACTTTGAGAAAGACACTTAACTTTACTGGGCCTCAGATGTTGGTACTGTTGTTGAGACTTTTGTAAAGTATGACCCAAAGTGCCAGCTCTACAGGATTACTACGAGATTCAAGAGATAAAGTATGTGAGGAAGTGCTTTCTATACAACATTTGGAGTGGTTAAGTTTTCATCCACAGCCATCAACGGGTAGGGAGAGGATGCAGAGGTATAGGTTAGGACTGGCTTCACAAAAGATGTTCATCTGTGATGGTGAAACATGCAGAGTCAGAGAATACATCATCAGTTCAGATCAGACTTGAAGACTACCAGCCCTCTGTATGGGCTTCCCAGGTGGCTCAGTGGTAAAGAACTTGCCTGACAGTGCAGGAGATGTGGTTCAATCCCTGGGTTGGAAAGATCCCCTGGAGAAGAAAATGGCAACCCAAGCCAGGATTCGTGCCTGGGAAATCCCAAGGACAGAGAAGCTTGGCAGGCTACAGTCCATGGGGTCGCAAAGAGCTGGACACTGCTGAGTGGCAGAGCATGCACACGTGCAAGCATGCTGTCTGTATGATCAGTGTACACACAGTGCCACCTTCTGTGTTTCAGGAAAGAAAATGAGGTCTCAACATAGGGCAAGCTTGTAAGTGCCACCCTACAGCATAGTGGTTCCCTATCACGGGAGTATACAAGCGGAGATTAGTTGTTGACTCATGTTGGAAATGATGCCTAGAAGGTATCTGTGATAGGTAGGAAGCAAGACTGAAGATCTAGAATGTCCTGACAATTTTGAGACCTATAATTCTATTTGGAAGTCCAAAACCAAGTGGGCTTAAAAGTTATGCCTTGGGAAATCTTGTAATTAGAGAGCTTGCAGTCTAGCTTAGGAGATGGACTAAGACTTATGAGATACATAGAGAATGATGCAAGAATATGAAAAAATTAAATGTTAAGAGATGTAATCTATTAATAGATTCTGTAGAGAGTGGGCAATCAGAGATCTGAGGGAACTGTTAGAGCAGGAACTCAGAGAGAAGACCCCTGGAGCAGACGGTGAAGAAGTGTGTTGGGGGTAGGGGCACACGGTGACAGCAGAGGCCATGCCAGGGGTCACAGAGAAGTGGAAGGCCTGAGGCCAGAGAGGGCCCATCATCTCAGAAGCCTTCAGAGGGTGTGTGTGATGCGCTCACATCAAGACCCCACGGTTCAGACTTCCCTGGTGGTCCAGTGGTTGAAAACCCACCTGCCGATGCTAGGGACGCGGGTTCCACCCCTGGTCAAGGAAAATTCCACATGCCATGGCACAGCTATGCCAGTGCGCCACAGCGACGGAGGCCCACCCTCTAGAGCCCGCGAGCTGCAGCGACGGAGGCCCACGCACCGCGGAGCACATGCTCTGCAACAAGAGAAGACCCCTCGTGAGGAGGCCACACACTGCAACTAGAGAAAGCCTGCGTGTAACAGCGAAGACCCAGAGCAGCCAAAAGTTAAAGAAAAAAAGATCCCGTAGTCCGATCTGGGGACCCCTGCTCAGGACCGGGTAGGAGGGGCTTGAATTAAGATGTTCCTTACCTAGCCTGAACCCCTGTTTACAACCAGCGAAGAAGAGGGTCTAACAAAGCCAAAGAAGCTGGCAAGGGGTCTTTGGCCTCAGTTTGTGATTCACCTCTCTCTGCACTGGGGGCTGCCTTCCATGGACCACACTGCAGGGCTAGTGCCTGGGCTCTCATCTCTCTCAGAGCTGAGGTGAGCAGGAGCTGGGGGAAAGGGAGCAGAGGGAAGGAGGGCATTCGTCCTCCTGGTGGGCACCCTGAGAGGTCATCCAGGTGAGCTAGCATCAACCAAAGGTCACAGCTCCTCTTCACAGCCGACCACTTCCTGCCCCAGAACAGGCTGCCTTCTCTCCTCTCCTCTGAGAGGCTCCATCACCTCTAGTCTTGCTTCCCTGAGCCACAGCCACACCTCTGAAATAGTCACTTGTGATGCTTTCAAACTGTGGTTCTGGAGAAGACTCTTGAGAGTCCCTTGGACTACAAGGAGATCCAACCAGTCCATCCTAAAGGAGATCAGTACTGAATATTCTTTGGAAGGACTGATGCTGAAGCTGAAACTTCGAAGAGCTAACTCACTGGAAAAGATTTGAGTTTTTCCACCAGTTTTCTGTTTCTGACAGATACCTCATTCATTCATTCAACAAACATATCTTGACGATTAACTCTCAAATCTTGGACTAAATGCTGGGAAATGGTTAAACTGGCATGATCCCCATCCTTAAGCAGTTAGGGGTTAATAGGGGTTAAGCAGTAAGGAAGAGACAAAGGGTCAAATACCACAGGCTGTGGTAAGCATTCTACACTGAAAAGTGAAAGTTACTCAGTTGTGTCCAACTCTTTGTGACCCCATGGACTACACAGTCCATGGAATTCTCCAGGCTAGAACACTGCAGTGGGTAGCCATTCCCTTCTCCAGGGAATCTTCCCCACCCAGGGATTGAACCCAGGTCTCCCGCATTGCAGGTGGATTCTTTACCAGCTGAGCCACCAGGGAAGCCCAAGGGGCTAGCAAACATTTTCTTTAAAAGATGAGATAATAAGTCAATTTGATTCTGCCGGCCATATTTTCTATGGCAACAATTCAACTTTGTTTCCTAGTATGAAAGTGCTGTAAAATACATGAACTAATGGATGTGGTTGTGCTCCAATCAAACTTCATTTACAAAAACAGGCTGAAGGCTGGATTTGGCCTAGAGGTTGCAGTGTACAGACTCCTGCTCCAGACGGTGCCAGAGGTATAAGGAAAGTCATGGGAGAGTATAGAGGAAGGAGGATGAAATATTCAGGTTTTCAGGGTCAAGAGAGGTTTCCATGAAAAGGTAACATTTTAATTGAGACCTCAAGAATGACTTGGTCATGGCCAGTTTGGTTGGCATGGGAATATGTCAGAGGGAGAAAAGAGGGTTCCAATAAAAGAAACAGCATATAAAAACCCCAAGGCATTGCCTCAGGATAACCGCAAGCAGATTTGTTTAGCTGTTACTTTTGGCATGCTGCAGGGAAAAGTGGGACATTCCCTCTTTTTTCCCCTCATTTCTTCATTACTTATTTCCTCCCTCTGTCTTTCTCCTTCTCCTTCCTTTCTTCCTCCAGTATGCCTTTATTAAACACCTACTCTGAAACTGGCTCTGTGTTTGCGGCGAGGGATAGAGTATTGAACAACAACAAAGTTCTTTTTCCAGGAACTCTGTGATTCTGAAACTGTGTGCCTCAGACTGGGACTTGAACCGACGTGGCCCAGATGAGAATCCAGCCAAAACCCACAGTCTTCCAACTGGGATCACACACCTGGTCTCAGGATTTAACGAAGCCTAGGTTCTTGATGTCTCATCCCAGAAAGAATTCAATGGGAGACAAAGTGATAGGTAAGAAGTGAGTTTATTTAGAGAGGAACACAATCCACAGACAGAGTATTGTTGTTATTATTGTTGTTTAGTCGCTAAGTCATGTCCGACTCTGATACCCCGTGGACTGCAGCACACCAGGCTTCCCTGTACTTCACTATCTCTTGTAGTTTGCTTAGACTCATGTCCATTGATTCAGTGATGCCATCCAACCACCTCATTCTCTGCCACCTTCTTCAGAGACAGCAGTGCCAAGATAGAGGATGGTTAGTTTTTCTGGACTAGGTAATTTCATAGGCTAATGAGTGGGAGGATTATTCCAACTATTTTGGGGAACAGGGAGGGGACTTCTAGAACTGTCCACTTTTTGGGCTTCAGTGGTTGGCCTTAGACCTGTCCTGGCACTGGCGGGCGTGTCATTTTAGTCGGCTGATGTGTTATGATGAGCATACACTGAGGCTCAAGGTCTGGTGCATGTCGATTTGACCATCTTGTCTACCATCCTGGACCTACTTGGTTTTAATCAGGTTATGTCACATGGGCGTCCCTGATGGCTCCGTGGTAAAGCATCCACTTGCCAAGGCAGGAAATGTGGGTCCAATCCCTGGGTTGGGAAGATCCCTCTGGAGAAGGAAACAGCAACCCACTCCAACACTCTTGCCTGGGAAATCCCACATACAGAGGAGCCTGGCGGGCTATGGTGTATGGAGTCACAAAGAGTCAGGCGCAATCCAGAGACTAAACAACAACAACAGTTTATGTCATGTCCTTGGGGTATGTCATCCTTTTAAAAGTTTGTGCCCTGCTCCCCCCCTCCTGTTTCAATTCCTGTCGTGACCGCTGCTGTTACTTTTATTCTCCTGGAGAATGTGGCAGACAACTTCTAGGGCAGCCTCCATGGTCAGTGCCCCTTGGTGGTAGCACCTTTGGGTAACCCCCTCTTGGTGAGCTTGGACAGGACCTGATGGCTTGCTTCTCACCAATACAATACTGCCAAAGGGACAGGAGGTCACCGCTGTGATTACCTCACAGATGCTGTAGTGCGTGTCGCTAGGGGACCCGTTCTCTCACTACCTGCGATGAAGCAGGCAGCATGCTATGGGGGTCGACCAGGCGAGGGATAGAAGACAGCCCTACAACACCCAGTGAGGAGCTGAGAGCAATCAGCACGAGCCCAGCGGCCCATGTCTAACAGAGTGCAAGGGACTGAGTTCTGCCAACAGCCTCAGGAGTCTGGAAGTGGGTCCATCCCCAGCTGAACCTTCAGATGAGATGCCAACCCCAACCAACAGCTGGACTGCAGCTCTGTGAGATCCTGAAGCAGAGCCCCCCAGCTAATGCAAGGTAATAAATGGGAGCTATTAAAGCTGCAGATTTGTGCAGCATTAGAAAACTAACACAGTGCAACACAGGCAACTACAAATAAACAACAGAACTACAGGCTATGGGGAAATTAACAGATCATGCCAGGGTAAGGTGGAGAGAAGTGGGGTGGGAGGAAGCAGGAGTACCAGCTAAGGCGACCAGGAGGAGTCTCTCTTATAGGGAGAGATTTGGTCCAAGAAAAACAAAAAGCACAGGCTGCAGGCAAGACTTCCAAGACGAGGGACAGAAGCACAACACACTGTGACTACAGAAAGCATCTGAAGAGTCTAGGCGACAGACAGGAGGTCCAGGTAACTGGAACAGAATGCCCCAAACAGGATATCAAGGGAGGGCTCACCCAGACAGTGGAACATCCACGAGGCAGACTTCAGGCCCTCAGCAATCAGAACCACAGAGGGGTCAGGCAGGGAAATGATCTGATGGAACAGCCCCCACCCTTTCCCTAACATCAAACCTGCTCCCTGCAGCCAGATTAGTTTCCCCCAAATTCCAGCTGCTTTCCCGATGCAAGAGCATGGCAGCCAGGTGGGTCTCATCGTTCTTTTCAGCCTACCTCATTTAATTCTTTTTCTCTTTTAAAAATTTTTATTGGAGTATAGTTGATCTACAACATTGTGTTAGTTCCTGCTATACAGTGAAGTGAATCAGTTACACATGTTCCCTTATCTGCTCTTTTCTAGATTCTTTTCCCATATCAGCCATTACAGAGCATTTTTTTTAATTTAATTATTTGACTGTGGAGGTCTTAGCTGCAGCATGTGGGATCTATTTCCCTGACCAGGTATTGAACCCAGGCCCCTCTGCACTGGGAGTGTGGAGTCTCAGCCACTGGACCACAGGGAAGCCCCCATCTGTAATGAGGAGTATTTAGAAGAGTTCCCTGTGCTATACAGTAGGTCCTTGGTTAGTTATCTATTCTATATATGTGGTGGTGGTTTAGTCGCTAGGTCGTGTCTGACTCCATAGTGACCCCATGGAATGTAGCCCACCAGGCTCCTCTGTCCATCGGATTTCCCAGGCAAGAAATACTGGAGTAGGGTGCTATTTCCTTCTGCATTTTATTAATATATATAATGATGCGCGTGTGTCAACCCCAGTCTCCCAGTTCATCCCTCCCGCTACCTCCCACGTCCACCTGGTAACTGTAAGTTTGTTACTTATTTTAGTCCATAGACATTGACTGAGCTCCCACCAGATCAGCAACCCGGCTAGGCGCTTCATTGACACCTCTGTCCCTGTTACTTGCTGCCCTCAAAGGCCCTCTCCTTATCCAAACCCTATTATTCTGTTACGGGTTAAACTGTGGTCCCCATGAGATACGTTGAAGTCCTGTCTCCCGGCACTCATGAAAGTGGTTGTATTTGGAAATCGGGTTTTGGTTGATGTAACGAGATTAAAAGAGGCCATGTGGGTGGGACTTCATTCAATATGACTGGAGTCCTTACAAGATGAAGAGACAGACACACAGGGAGGACATGTGATGACAGAGGCAGAGACTGGAGTAATGCAGCTGCAAGCAGAGGACCACCACAGAGTACCAGCCGCCACTAGAGCTGGAAAGAGGCAAGGAAGGACTCTGTGCAGACATGAGGGCAACAAAGGACTCTCCCTGCAGACTGCAGAGCAAGCACAGCCCTACTGATGCCTCGATGTCAGACTTTCGCCTGCATAACTGCAACAGAATATATTTCTGTTGTGTGAAGCCACCCGGTCTGTGGCATTTTGTTACAGCAATTCCAGGACACCAAAACACCCTCACTGCAGGCTTGCAGAAGCCTCCCCATCCCTGCTCTCAGCAGGGTTCCCAGCCTCTGCATCCCGCACTGACCTGCCCTCGCTCTGGACTTCTGCATCATTTAGCCTCTGCTCAACTCATTTTGGTCTTTCATCACATTCCCTTCCACCTCATGTGCTGCTGGCTGATTCCTGTATGTTTGCCTCTTCTCCCAAAGGAATGTGAAGTTCTGTGGGAGCCAAGACCACAGACCCTATCCTCCCACCCACTTCTTCCCAGACACCTCCAGTAAAGTGAGGCCTCTGGGAGACATTCAGAGAAATGTATGCTAGTTTTCCTTGGATCCTGGGGTGAAGAGTTTTTTGTTTTTTAAACATTTCACATTTTGCTTATTAGTATTGTCAATGTTTTCCACAGTAAGTATGTATTACTAATACACCCTCTCTTCCCTCAAAAAAAAAAAAATTTCAAAAAGTGATCCAGTTGAAATAAGACTCTCCCCATAGCTAAAAGGACCAGTTGGTGTTAGTCACTTAGTTGTGTCCGACTCTTTGCATACCCATGGATTGTAGCCCGCCAAGCTCCTCTGTCCATGGAACTCTCCAGGCAAGAATACTGGAGTGGGTAGCCATTCTCTTTTCTAGGGGATTTTTGAACCAGGAATTGAACTTGGGTCTCCTGCACTGCAGGCAGACTCACAGTAGAGCTAAAACTGTTCGAGACTCTGGAAAACTGGCCAAAGGAAAATGTTCCTTGAAGACCCCAAGGGCAGTTCTTGGGAGCTGCTCAGACTGCCCTGCCTTAATGAGTGTCTCTCTTTCTCTGCTTTCTCTCCCAGTCTAAAGGACCTAATACCATCTATCCATCTTCAACAATGGAAGAGAAAAAACAGCATGTGTTCCAGAACTGTCAAATTACCATCCCACCAGGCCACAGACAGCCGTATTCCCCCACAGAACACCCATCACAGAGTTCCTACCTCCTGCCTTACCTCTTCCGACTCGCACAACAGGAGGCATCATTCAATTATTCTCCAACTTTTTGCACTATCTTCTCATCAGTTATAACCACATACAAGTTTAAAAACACATACACGCATTCAGGGGAGAAATGGCTGAATCTGATTTAGAAAACTGGCTTCACGCTACCTCAGTTGTTTGGGAACTAAGCCTCCCTGGGCTAAATGTCTGGCTTGGCAACACTCTTGCATATATAATTTTACACCTGCAGAAGTTTGCAGCCAGCGCCATGCAGACAGCTACCTGTAGGGAGGAGAGCGGGCCAGACAGAGGGGCAGCCTGGATGGATGCTCAGATGTGGTGGAGGATGCGGTGGCAGATGCAATGGCGGTGAGGGGCTGTGGGGAGGAGGGGGGAGCATAGGGGCTCCACTGTCCTCTCCCTGCAGCAGGAGGGCTCCCTGCCACCCGTTTGCTCTGCTCAGCTTCACCTCCAGCAGGAAGAGGCACACCTGGGGCGTCGCCAGCTCTTTGCTGGAGGCAGTCGAGGAGAAGCTGCAAACAGGCAACCCAGGGGCCTAGCTGGCCCACAGACGTGTTTAGTCTGGTCCTCAATACGGCTTCAACATTTGCTCCTCAGACGCCAACTGGAGGTCATATCATACACAGATCTGGAATTCTGGCTTGTCTCCCCCATCTCAGATGATGTGACAACCCTGGGCTTCCGTGGCCCCTGGAAACTGGAGCTAAAGGACAACTGCCCATTTTGGACAAGGACAAATGCTCCGATATTCTTCAGTCCCATTTGTCTGCTTCCCTCACTACATCTCCTGCCTGGTCCCCACCAGCACCTGAGTTTGAGATTCCTGCTCCACAGGCTAATGCTTAAGAAAGCAGGCCCTGGCATCAGTCTGGGCTCAGATCTTACCAGAGAGCAATGTGATTTTAGGCAAGCTGCTGCTGCCTCATCTGTAAAAGGGGTATAATAACAGTACCCAGCTCAAAGGATGTTGTGAGGATTTAATGAGATGATAAAGTGATTCTAGCATAGGATTGGTCAAATAGTAAGTGCTCAATAAGTAACCATTACCATCAATTTGATGATTATTATTCATGTAAAGTGAACACAAGTAAGATGCAGAAAGGGAAGGGGGTAGGGACGTGGTGCTTAATTAACCTCAAAGAGGCGCCTGATCTAATCCATAGCTCTTCCTCTGGTTTTTTTCTGGGTGATCTAATCCATCACCCTTCCACAAAGCATCCACAGACGTATCTCTCCATCCACATCACACACCCAAACACTCTCAACCTCACTCTCAAAAAATAAATCCTTCCTGAATTATTCCCGTGATGACTTAAGGCAACTTGATCCAGTTTGAGCAGTAACCTCCAGGAGGTGACTATCAACACAAAGGGCTACTTATGTCCCACTTTATCATGCCCAGAAATCTCAAACTCTTCCCAGAAGATCTGTTCTCAAAACCCTTCCCCACACTGTATAGGAGAGCATATGAAAAAAAAAAAAAAATGACTCTGCAACTCCCTGGGAGAAACAGACATCTCAGAAGAGACTGAGGTCAGGCTTGGAAAATGTGGCAGAAAATGGTGGGTACATAGGATGTCAGGGACAGTGTTATATGTTAATGAAACAATTTCATTTTCTTCCTAGGGAAACACAGGCTGATATTTCCCAGCACCCTCTGTACTATGTGGGGACCACGTGACTGATTGCTGATTAAAGGAATGTGGATGGAAGTGACAGATGCCAATTGCAAGCAAGTCTGTAAAACATTCTGCATAACATCACACCCACTTCCCTTCTCATGTCTTTCTGACATGTGTAAGCCACATGTCAAAATGCTGGCGTTCCAAGGCGGAAGGAGCCCAGGCTCCTAAGTGACTGGAATACAGGCCACCCAGCCATTACCCAGATATGAAGAAGTGATAGCATTTTCTTTTGTGTTACCACTGATATATCTGGACTTTTTGCTCCTGCAGCACAGCCCTGTCTGTGCGGGCTGATATGGTAATAAAGGTAGAGTGGGAAAGAATGTCTAGAAGCTAAGCATCTATGACCTGCCTCCATGCTCTAACTCTGAGTAAGACCTTGGACAAGCTACTTCCTCCAATTTTGTTCTTGTTGTTCAGTCACTCAGTCCTGTCCAACTCTTTGCAACCCCATGGACCACAGCATACCAGGCTTCCCTGTCCTACACTATCTCCTGGATTTTATTCACACTCATGTCCACTGAGTTGATGACACCATCTAACCATCTCATCCTCTGTCACCCCCTTCTCCTTCTGCCCTCAATCTTTCCCAGCATCAGAGTCTTTTCTAATGAGTTGGCTCTTTACATTAGGTGGCCAAATTTTTCATCAGTATTAGCATCAGTCCTTCCAATGAGTATTCATTGGTTTCCTTTAGGATTGACTGGTTTGATCTCCTTGCTGTCTAAGGGACTCTCAAGAGTCTTCTCCAATACCACAGTTTGAAAGCATCAATTCTTCAGTGCTCGGCCTTCTTTATGGTCCAACTCTCACATCCATATGTGACTACTGGAAAAATCTGTATAGCTTTGACTATACAGACCTTTGTCTGCAAAGTAATGTCTCTGCTTTTTAATATGCTGTCTAGGTTGGTCATAGCTTTTATCCCAAGGAGCAAACGCCTTTTAATGTCATGGCTGCAGTCACTGTCTGCAGTGACTTTGGAATCCAAGAAAATGAAGTCTGTCACTGTTTCCATTGCTTCCCCATCTATCTGCCATGAAGCAATGGATGCCATGATCTTAGTTTTCTGAATCTTGAGTTTTAAGTTTTAAAAGGGGATAAGTAAACTGGTTGATCTTCCCAGGGTCAGACTCTCGAAGACCCTGAATTAGCCCCCAGGATAATTTTCATAGACTTTGAACTTCATTAACACATATTACCTTAAATTATGCTTTTCTTTTCTTTTTTTTCTTTTTAAAGAAGGAGGCTTAAGTTCCAGGCACAGAAGTACAAAAGCTGCAGCCAGCCCCTATCAGAGTCTAAATAAACATCTGAAGCATGAGTAATTATTACGCAAGAGCCCGCATGGGTTGCATGTTCAGCACGTGGCAAGCATTCATATTCAGCGCCTTTTGCTGTCCTCATAACCAGCCCACAGAATCAGTGTCATTATTAGTCCCATTTTATGGATGAGCAAATGGAGGGGCGGGGATACTGAAACCCTCATCTCTGGTCACAAGCTGATAGATACCAAATACCAAACAGATATTTACATACAGGCAGTCTGGTGTCAGTGTCTGAGAAGTTAGCAACCAACTTACAGTAAATAAACTCTGTGTTCTGAAGAGCAGAAGACAAATTAAAATGATCTTGTCAGACAATTTTCATAATGAATCCCTTCATTTTAGCTAAACCAATAAACTGCAACTCCATGCGAGTCAGGGTCATATTTTATTTGTGTCTGAATCCCCAGGGTTCAGCACAATGTCTGGCAGATAAAAGGCACAGATAGACATCTGCTGAATGACTGAATGATCAGAACTTAAGCTCTTTATCGGCAGTTTTAATGAAGCTGCATTTGCCCTTCATTGACAATGGCTTGAGATTGAAAGTGGATGTCCATATTTCATTTATAGCAATGAGTGTAGACATGAGTTAGAATGACCACATAGTTTATCACCCAAACTTGAATGCTTCTGTGAGTCAATGGGGATGCCATTAATAATAATATCAAGAAAACATGAAAAAAAGTTGGGATGGTCCTGAGCAAATCAACATAATACTCATACTTGCTAGAGCCAAAAACTACCCATGACAGAGGAGAAAGACAAAGGAAGTGCTCATAAGGGGGCCTGGCTGCCTACCGCGTTTCTGTGCTGAAGGGGCCCCACTTTCGGTCCACCAGGGCCACTGTGCACTTCAGAATCTGCGCCATTTGCAAGATGCAGTTAAGTGCCCATTCTATGAATGGTCCACCTCTCCAAGCCTGATCAGCCACAGAATACACACGTGATTCACTTTTAAAAGAGGTGCAATAATCGCTTTAAGAAAACAGGAAGGAGCAACCCCAGGAATGCAATGATTGCTCCACGAATATAAACATGGATTGCACTGGAACGGACTACATACTTTGTATAAACACTAATAAAGTGAGTTCAGGCTGAACTGTGACTTTAAAGGAAATTCTTCCCCATAAACATGTCCTGCCATGCCCTAATAACTCTTTAATTTGATGCACATTTGGGAAGGATGATGCGAAGTAATCACAGAATAATGTTAAGGTCTGTTGTGAAGGAGGAGTAGGAGGGACTCTGATGCAACCTGGAGCTAACACCATCTTCCAGAGAGCTGGCTCCACTGCTCACTTCACACATGGAGGGAATCTGCTGAGAGACACACAGGAAGTCAGAGACAGGCCTTCACAGGTTCAGCACAAGAGAATTCTGGGTGCCGCCTGATGGTGCCATGTAAGACCACATAAGATGCCTAGCTCGTGGACTCCTGGCTTGCTCTCTCTTGCTGGAGACAAGAGACTTCCACTTGCCTGCGGACTCCCAATTTCGTAGACAAGGCTCTTCAAATTTCAACTAGACTTAAGAGCAGAGACCACTTGCTCCACATCTGGGCATCACTCACAGGGCTGACAGCACCCCTGTGTGAAGACAGACTAGTCATTGATAACAACCAGACCCGGAGCTGCAGCACTGGGGCTCATAACTGGTTCCATAATGATTAATTGCACAGTTTGGGCAAGACACTCTTCTCATCTGCAAAATGGGTTAATAGCACGTGCTCAACCTCAGAGGCTTTCAAGATGATTAAATGATGTATTGTAAGAGAGACATGTTTGTTTTAGTCCCTTAGTCATCCGACTCTTTGTGCAACCCCATGGACTGAAACCCACCAGTCTCCTCTGTCTATGAGATTCTCCAGGCAAGAATACTGGAGTGGGTCGCCATTTCCGTGCTCCAGGACATCTTCCAGACCCAGGGATCAAACCCACATCTCCTGCATTGACAGATGGATTCTTTACCGCTGAGACACTTGGGAAGCCCATTGTAAGAGAAAGGGCTTTATAAATTAAAAAGTTGTACAAATGTAGGAAACAGTTATTGCTGGGAAATAATAACAATAATAACAAATACAGTTCTGTCTTTTATTGAGTTCTCATGATGTATCAGGCAATGTTCATCTCCTCTAAGTCCTCACAGCAGGCCTACGAGGTAGATACTTTCATTATCCTCATTTCACAGGAAACTGAGGTCCTGAGAGGCTGAGTGACTTGCCCCCGTTAACATCTCCTAAATATTAGCTACTGGATCGCCAGGTGGTACAGTGGTAAAGAACCTGCCTACCAATGCAGGAGATATGGGTTCAATCCACATCTTCCCTGGGTAGGGAAGATCCCCTGAAGAAGAAAATGCAACCCATTCCAGTATTTTTGCCTGGAGAATTCCATGGACAGAGGAACCTGGCAGTCTACAGTCCAAGGAGCTGCAAAGAGTCGGACAGGACTGAGCGACTGAACACATACAAACGTAAGTATTATCTACAGGGCAAGAAAACTGGAAGATGGAGTTGGATTCTTGGGGCTCCATGCTCTTTGGATCTCGTGAAAAACTGGAGAAACTGAATCTGTCTACTTTATTATAAGCAACAAGAGGGCAAAGGCCAGGCGGTAGGCCCATCCACGTCTCCAGAATCCAGCAAAGAACTAGAGAGTTGAGGCTTTTCAATCAAATGACTGCAATCTCTCCCTCTCCCAACTAATCCTGTGCTAAGTCACTTCAGTCATGTCCGACTCTTTGCGACTCTATGGACTGTAGCCCACCAGGCTCTTTTGTCTAGGGCATTCTCCAGGCAAGAGTATTGTAATGGGTTGCCATTTCCTCCTCCAGGGGATCTTCCTGACCTAGGTTTCAAACCTGCATCTCTTACATCTTTGCTGCCTGCTTTAGCAGGCAAGTTCTTTACCACCAGCACCACCTGGGAAGCCCAATTCTATGTATATGCCAACTCTCAGCACCCTTACCCAGCAGCATTTGGCCAAACACACTGCTGGTTTTTCATCCAGACACGTGGCACATGTCCCTCAACCCATCAAGGTTCTCCACCACCACCAAGACGAGAGGCCTCAGCCTTATCGCTGGCTGCCTGGAATTGTAGCCCAAATAGCCAGCCCACCCATGGTGCTCCCCTTGTACCCACCAGGCACATTCCTAGCACCATGCCTTTGCTCAGGGAATTCTCCCATCCATAATCCTCTCTCCCATGGGTCAGAATGAACTGCAGCTGATGGAAGCTGGGCTGGGGAGCGGGGACCTACTTTAGATGCACATGGAAGAGGAGCTGGAAGGAAGAGGATGTCTTTACAGTGAGACACTGGGCCAAGGATGGGCCCTCAGTCTTATTCGGGCAGGAGCCACTCTCCCCCATCTGGTGCTGATAAAGTGCCAAGGAGGGAGAGAGAAGGGCCCTGCACATCCAGACCCAAGGAAGGCAAACCTCCCTTTCATCATTCATGAAACCATATCTTGCTTATTATGACAATTTTTAAAACTTCTCTGATTATTCCTTTGAGAATCCAATTTGTTTCCTTTGTAAAGAGGAAACAATTCTCTTCTCTGTTAGGGAGGTGGGGACATTCCATTTATCTTCAGGGGAAATCTGTTTCCTATTACAAATCACGTTCTGTAGGTCTATTTGCAAAGAATAAATCCCTCCACTTTATATATAAAAAAAAAAACTTCTCTTTTCACTCTCCTACAAACATTCAGGAAGGGAGTCCTTGTGACAAGGACTGCACTTCCATCCTGTCCTTTCAGAAAGGGAAACTTTTTACCCGTGCTCTGAAAACCAGCAGTATCCCTGAGTCATCCATCATACCTGGGAGAGCTTACGGTGGAGTCGTTCAATTAGCATTCGTGGATGGAGACAGAGTTAGGCACACAGAGTTAGGGACTGTGACCCTTGGGAGGCACAGATTAAAAGTCGATCTGTAACTCCCCACAGCCCTGCCCTCTAGGACATACGTCCCACAGGCCAAAGTGAGCCCTCAACTTATTTTTGTCATGGCCCAGGAGCTAAGAATGGCTTTCACATTTTTAAATAGTTGAAAAAACTCAAAAGAAGAGTGTATTTCACAACACATAAAAATATATATGAAATTCAAATTTCAGAACCCATAAATACAGTTTTCTTGGAACACAGCCATGCTCATCTATTTATAGATGGTCATCGCAGCTCCCACGCCATAAGGGCAGTTGAATTGTTGTGAGCAGGACTGTATCGTCCCCAGAGCCTAGACGTTTACTAGGTGGTCCTCTGCAGGAAAGGGCTTCCTTGGTGGAGCAGGGGTAAAGAAAAAGCAGGAGGCGTGGGTCGGTCCCTGGGTTGGGACGATCCCCTAGAGAAGGAAATGGCAACCCACTTCAGTATTCTTGCCAGGGAAATCCCACAGATAGAAGAGCCTGGTGGGTTCATGGGATCGCAAAGAATCAGACACAACTTAGCAACTAAACTAACAACAACAAAGAAAGGGTTGAAAACAAGGAAATGGAGTGTTCTGACAGAATGTTTGTGCCCCTCAAAAACAACCCATATGCTGAAGCCCAACCCCCGTGTGATGGTACTTGGAGGTGCAGCATTTGGAGGGCAATTTGGCTTAGCAGAGGTCACACGAGTGGAGCCTCCACGATGGGACATGCGCCCTTAGAAGAAGACGGAGAGACAGAAGAGCACGCGCTCCACCACGGGAGGACACAGAGAGAAGGTGGCCAGCTGAAGCGCAATTCAACCACGCTGTCACCAGAGTCTTGGATTTCTAGCCTCCACAACTATGAGAAATCAGTGTTGTTTAAGCCACTCAGTTTGGTATTCTGTTTCAGCAGCCTGACCTCACAGCCTGACAGCAATCACAACAACAAGAATGAAGACCACACAGCATTAACACGGAAGGCGATGCGTGATGGTTAAGTGTGGGCACCAGGGTCATACTGACACCTGCTCTGTACTTGGCACACTGACCTAGGGACATAACTCTGGAGAACTTACTTCAACTGGCTGTGCCTCCACTTCCCAGTCTGTAAAATGGGGATAATCTGTGTCCTCCTTCTTGGATCGGGTTGGGAATTAAGCAAGTCTATTCACATCAAGAGGACAGAACAATGTCTAGCCCAGAAGTACTCAACATCTCTTTGCTCTTATTATGACCAGCTCTGTGACTCACACAAGACGGGGCACTGTTCTGGAGTACACAGTGGGAAATGCACCCTCGAGACAGATAATGACCCAAGAGTTCAGCAACAGGATTGCCCTGATTATAGCCAACATCACAACAGTTTCGAGGAAGGAAGGGGAGCAGATACTCCGTTCCAGATGGAGTGGGCAGGCTGGCACATCATTCACTCTTCCATTCTGAAAGAGACCCAAGGAGAGAAAGACCCCCAACCTCTAGCCTGTCTCTCTCCCAGCCCACATCCCCTGCTCGGCCATCCTGGGGCGAGTCCCCAACACCCCTTCCTGCGACGGCACCTTGCTCCCAGTCCCTCAAACTCTCAGGCTGTGGGCTATTTTAAGCCCAAATTAGAGACTCCTTGCTCCTGGACCGCAGCAATTTCAGTCTGTGGTTTACTCCCTGACGTGGCTCGGGGCCATGGGGGCACTGCAAGGGGGTAAACTGTTTCAGGAAGGAGGCAAGAGACTTCGCAAGAGCCTCTCACTGCAATGCAATCTCCATGGAAAACACAGTCACATAAACACACAAAGAAAAACAACAATGGAAGAGTCCTATAAAACCATATCAGGGTGCTAAAGACAGCACTCCGGGAGAAGAAACGAAGCCTTGGAAGCTTGGCAGGCCTTAGGATCCCAGAGAAAGGAATCTGACACTCTAAAACCACGAGCTCAAGTCTGTGTGTTTCTTCCTCACTCTTGTAGGAAAGACCCCTGAGCCTGACACAGACCTCGCAATCCAGACACTTGTCACAGACTCAGTGGCAGAGGGGTACAGGTGGGGAAGCTGAGAGCACAGGCGAAGCCCTCAGGGCCACCCCTACCCCACCCTAGTGGATCTGGATCCCAGCCTAGTGGTGTGTACAAAGGAGCACAGTGCTGGTGAAAGGGGCCGGTGAGGACAGAGGGAGACCCAAACAAGACTGGGGGCAGGACAGAAGCCCACTGAGCTGTCCCAGTCAACATTACCTAAGCCAGAGGAAGCACGGACGAGAGCGATCAGGACCCGGCCTCTGTTTCCTGCCCCCCCTGCTCCTAAAGGGACAGAGGCACCTTCCAGTCATACCCGCAGGGCAGAGTCACCAGCACTGCTCCCCTGGTCCCCCCGACAGCCTCGTCAGACGCCTCCAAACTAACCCACCGGTGTGGGTCAAGTCCCAGTTTGGCTAGCTGCACTCTGCAGGTTTTCCCAGATGCTCAGTCCATGTGGCCCCCTCATGCAGCGTTTGCAGATGAAGCTGGCTCCGCAAGAGGACCTCTCCAGAACCATGAGTCTGTCCTGGGCTCTGGGTCTCCAGACCCCTCACACAGCCCGCGGCCCCTCAGCTACGTGCACACCACCTCCAGGGGCTGAAACGGGCTGTGACACTGGCTGCCCCCCAGGGTCCCACTGCACAGACCCTGTTCTGTTTGCTTGACAAAGAGTTTTTTAAAAAGTGCCTATTAAAAAAGGCACTTTTTAAAAAAGTGAACTGAGTCCCCCAGTTCACTTATGGCCCCTGTCAGCCCCCTTCACTCCCTATGGCTTTACAGGCAGCCCAACTCACCCATTTCCATGACTTCCCTGGCCCAAGGAGTACACTTGATTCCAGACTCCAGAATGACTAAATGCTTTCCTCCCGAATGGAAGAACTCCCAAGTCCAACGTCCCTAGCCTTGCTCTGGTGTCCAGCACAGTGTATTACTCAGCGCTACCTCTCAAGCAACAGTGGGTGAACCAACTGTAGTGATGTGATGGCATCTCCAACACACAGTTTCTGAGGCCACATGAGAAGAGAAAAAGGAAGGGAATGAGAATTACTCACCCAACCATCTCTCCAGGAGACAGGATCCTGCTGGTCTGCTGAAGCACACAGGGACAGATTGATGCAAATGACTGTAGGTGAGCCAAACCTTGGCTCCAATAAAATTGAGAACAGCTGGCATTTCTGAATCCCCTGGTCCCCAGGGCCCAGGCTGAGTGCACAGCAATAGGCACCAGGCCTTTCCCCTCTCCCTCCTTGTCACGCCTAATTACACCAGGGCTGTGCTGAGTCAAGCAACCTGCTGGGCTGGGGGCTCAGGTAGCTGTGCGCACCTCAGTCAGGAAACCCAAGAACATACTCAGCGCCGAGGTGCACGACGCCAAATGCTGCGCCGCACACCTAGGCCCCTGAGAGGACAGGCCCTTTTGAACCGAGGGGGACAAAGGGCCTTGAGCCAGCCACACCACCTGCACTCAGCCTTGCATTGGAGCCCCTGAGCCACAAACATGGCGACCAGCAGTCAACCAAAGGGGCCCCGGAAAGGGGGGCAGGCGTGCTGCTTCATGCTCTCAAGTGCCCCCTGGCTTGGCCAAGCTTTGACCCAAGGCTTGATTTTCAATCCTGGCACCCTCCTCCTAGAGTCAGAGATGCCACCCTGTACCATTCATTAAGGCCTGCCTAGCCCTGCCCTTCACCGCACAGGTGTGAGCCCATAAGCACACAGGTGACGTGGGTGCACAGCGCTCTGAATGGCCCCAGAGAAAAGCGTGTAGCCAACGATTCTTGCGGCACATTAGAATCACTTGGGGAGTGTTACAAGTCTTCTCGCCCAGGCCATGCTTCAGAGCAATGAAATCAGAAGCTCCAGGGATAGGTATCAGGCAAACATACACATTATCTTAAAGCACCACCACTGGTTCCATTGTGCAGCCAGGATTGATAATTATTGCTGCTGGTGAATGGAAAGCCCTAGAAAATTCCATCCGCCAAAGCTTTGAGGCTGAGCTTCCACACTGGAACTGGGCCCAAGATATCAGGCAGACCCTCAGGCTGTTGGCCATAAAGCCATAGAGACTGGCGATGTTCATTCAATAAACACTACTCAGCATCAACTATATACCAGTCCCTCCTCTCGGGATCTAGAGATTGTTTCTAGAGTTATATTTCAAGATCAACTGGCTTGGAGTTTGAGTCTTACGAATGTTGGTCTCTGAATCACTAACCAACCAGCTAATATTTACCTAACACTCCGTGTATGCAAGGGTCTGCAAAAAGTGCTAAAAAGAATAAGGTGAAATTTCTGATTCCTATGAGTTTAAATCCTAAATGGCAAAGGCTAGTAATTTGTACATTTAGAAATAAAAACAGAACAAGGTATATAAAGGAAAAATGAATGTGCAATTGAACAATTTAAAATAACAAATACATACCAAGCAATGACTTTGTGCCAGCCACTGTGTACTTATAGAGGAAAAACAAAGACAGAATCCCTGTCCTGAAAGGACTTGGCCTAGAGCAGTGGTTCCCAAAGTGGGGTCCCCCAGTTGGGGGCATCAGCCTCACCTGGGTATTTGTTAGAAATGCACATTCTTGGGCTTCATCCCAACCTACTGAATCAGCAACTCTGAGGCGAGGCCAATCAATCTGTGTTTTAACAAGCCTTCTAGGTGATTCTGATGTGTGTTCACCTCGAAGGCTAATTAACGTTATATGAGTTGGAAAGGGAATGACATCTTCTTGGGTCTAGAATTGGTGAAGTGCTTGAAGGATTTGAATCCAGGGTCTGCCATAATCTGGACACCAGAAGCAACAGCTTTAACCTCCTTAGGGCCTTTGCTTCATCAACCGTGAAGCAGTAATGAGCAAGTGGTAACAAGGTCTACCACACAGAGTGCATGAAGAGGACACTAGACAATGTGTAAGTGTCACCAGGCCGCACCTGGGGCCTGACAAACACTCAGTAAATGATAGCCAGCCCTAGCAGTCAGGATACAAAGGAGCTGGTCAGCAAAATGAATGTTGATGGAACACATGAAAGGATGGACTAAGTAAGGAATGACTGATGGGGAATGAGCTTGGCAAACTTAGAAAAGCAACAGAGAATGGGGACTCCATTCACCGCAAATGGGGAGATGTCCAAGACAGGACAACAGCTTCTGAGACTGAGTGGTCAGAACACATGGTAGATCTTCAGACAGGCATCTCCTGGCTCAGCCTCCAACGTGAATCTGAGGAAGGGGTGTGTTACAACAGCCTGAACATTGGTTATGCGCGTGAGCTCTGGAATCAGATGTCCGGGTTCCAGTACTTACTAGGTGAGTTGTCCTGGGTGTGTCATTTAACCTAAGTAAGCCTCAGTTTGGGCTTCCCAGGTGGTACAGTGCTAAAGAATAAACCTGCCAAGGAGACGCAAGAGACCTGGGTTTGACCCTGGGTCAGGAAGATCGCCTGGAGAAGAAAGTGGCAACCCACTCCAGTATTCTTGCCTGGAAAACTCCATGGACAGAGGAGCCTGGCTGGCTACAGTCCAAGGGGAATGCAAAGAGTCAGACACAACTGAGCACACACACACAAAACTCAGTTTGCCTATGTGTGGCACAATGGTAAAGAATCCACCTGCTAATGAAGGAGGCAAAAGAAACCCAGGTTCGATTCCTGGGCAACCCACCCCAATATTCTAGCCCGGAGAGTCGCATGGACAGAGGAGTCTGAAGGACACAATTGAG
The DNA here is from genome assembly GCA_007570785.1 of Antilocapra americana. NCBI lineage: Eukaryota > Metazoa > Chordata > Mammalia > Artiodactyla > Antilocapridae > Antilocapra > Antilocapra americana. The sequence continues at coordinate 5,378,940 of ML664243.1, read as the reverse complement.
CACACACATGCATACAAGTCTCAGTTTTCTCTTTTAAAAATGGGTATAATATCAACATCACAGAGTCGGGATGACTTGAGCATGATCATGTATGTGAGGCAGCATGGTACATAAACATAGCAACTGATGTCTGCATATGAGGTCTCTGCATCACGACAAGGAGCTGGGTGCTGTCGTGACCCCCGATAAACCAAGGCTGTCGGGGACTTGTCAAGCGGACCAGCATCAGCACTCCAGCACGGGACCCAAACGACACAGAGTGGCTGCTGGTCTCTCCATCAAAGCGAGAGCGGCCATGGCATGGGCAGCTGCCTACCTGCAGAGTGTGTGCAAACGTTTCTCAGGCAGACATGCCCGATACGTGAGCCCTGGGGCACAGCGATCCATCACTGTGCCCATTTTGCAGATTGCAGGACTGATGTTTAGTGACTCACCAAAGTGAAACGACTATCAAGGGTCAAAGCCTGGGTTCAAATTTAGCCCTAATCCCAACCTCCTGGTCATCATATTACCGAGAAACACCCTCAGCTTTCCCCTAGAGGCGGTCCATGGGGGAAGACCCTTCCAATGGGATTCTCCAGGGGCAGCGGCAGTGCGCCAGGCTCCTTCATGACACCACTGTGTCACACTGCGTATCAGAGCGGGTGGGGCTGAGAACTCTGAGTCCGGAAGAGGGAAGTCAGCGGGGGGCTGGAGACAGGCTCCCACACCGTGGATCGGGGCTCTGGGATTCCCAGCCTGCTCCTCACCTACTAATGATCAAGCAGGCATATTGCATGTCTGTGCGTCTGCTTGTGTGCTGGGGCGGGGGGAGAGGTGTCAGAGCGGAGGGGCAGCAGGAGGCTTTCCTTCCCCGTCCAAAAACAGCTAACTAAGCCTGAAAACAGAGGGAGAACAACCGAATGCAACTCACAGTTCGTGTCAGCTTTTAGAAATCATTTTCTTTAAAAAAAGCATTTTGGCCCATGAAACAAACAGCAAGACGAATCTCTTTTATCTCCTCCCAGCTCCATTTCCTTAAATGCCAAATTGTGATCTTCTTTCTTCTTTCTCCCAGATACCAGCTGTGACTCTGCTAATGGTCAAGGAGGTCCTTAGGCTCCCAAACACCCTTCCTGAGGATTCGAACTGCATCATGAATGAATGGAGGGGAGTGTGGATGGTCTCTTGTCTTCCCATGAGAGCTTCTAGCTGAGATTCCTCGAATTCAGTAGCAACTTCATCCTCTCACCCCTGTGGTTCAACTGGTTCAAAGAGCTGCCTGGACGCTCTCAGCCAGAACAAACAGGGCACAGGCTGGTGAGGGTTCTGAGTTTTTGTAACGATTACTAATAATTCACGCTCCCTCAAACCTTCTGTTTACCTGCCACAGGCCATGTTACCTTCAGCTGACCTCACCTGCCAAAAATATCACTGCGTTTTCACATGTATCATCTCAGTGCTCCACAGTTGCCATGGCAGTGAAATACACACTCAACAGTCTCACTGCCATTTCCGACTACAAACGGAATGTGTCTGTTTCCAGTTTGGTTCAGAAAAGAAGAAAAGAGAAAGAAACACGCATCGACTATATGCCAGGCCCTGTGCTAGGCATAAGGCCTGGGTGCTGAGGGGAGTAAGAAAGGGATTTCTGTAAGAAGTCGCTCCTTTACAAAGCGGACGTTCCTCTCTCTTGTGATGAGACCAGTTTCATTACACCGCAGTAAAGTAGCGTAAGTACATTACCACTGCCGCACAACCATCTTATCACCACTATTTCCAAAAATTTTTCATCAACCCAAACAGGCACTCTGTACACGTTAAGCACTAATTTCTGTTCTCCACTCCCATGAGCCTCTAATAACCTCTAATCTACTTGCTGTCTATGAATTTGCCTATTCTGGACATTTCATATAAGTGGAATCACGTGATATTTGTCTTCTTGTGTCTGACTTATTTTGCTTCACATAATGTTTTCAAGGTTCACCCTGGTCAGAGCATGTATCAGAACATTTCTTTGTAAGGCTGAATAATTTTTCATTGTATGTATGGATCTCGTCTGTTGATGACCACAAGTTATTTCCACCTTTTGGGTGCTGTGAATAACGCTGCAATACTGACATACAAGAACCTGTTTTAGTCCCTGCTTTCATTTCTTCTGAGTATGCATGCGTGCTAAGTCTTCAGTCATGTCTGCCTCTTTGTGACCCCATGGACTGCAGCCTACCAGACTGCTCTGTCCACGGGATTCTCCAGGCAAGAATACTGGAGTGGGCTGCCATGCCCTCCTCCAGGGGATCTTCCCGACCCAGGGATCTAACCCACATCTCCTGCAGCTTCTGCACTGCAGATGGATTCTTTACCACTGAGCCACCAGGGAAGCCCCAAAACACTGGATCGGATAGCCTATCCCTTCTTCAGGGGACTTCTTGACCCAGGAATCGAACTGGGATCGCCTGCATTGCAAGCGGATTCTTCACTGCTGAGTCACCGGGGAAGCCCTCTTTTGCATAAACTACTCAAAAGTAGGCTAGATTATATGGCAAATCTTTGATTCACTTTCTGAGGAACTGCCATATCGCTTTACACAGAAGGTGTATCATTTTGCATCGTATTCTCATTTCTTCACACCCTCGCCAGTACTTGTTATTTCCTGAGTTCTTGGTTTTGTTTAATTGTTTTGACTACAGCCATAGCCACGTGTACCCCAATGTTCATCGCTGCTTTGTTTACAATAGCCAGGACATGGAAGCAACCTAGATGCCCACCAACTGACGAATGGATAAGAAAGCTGTGGTACATATACACAATGGAATATTACTCAGCATTAAAAAAAAAATTCATTTGAAGCAGTTCTACTCAGCTGGATGGAACTGGAGCCTATTATCCAGAGTGAAGTAAGCCAGAAGGAAAAACAACAATACAGTATACTAACGCATATATATGGAATTTAGAAAGATGGTAATGAGAACCCTGCATGCGAGACAGCAAAAGGAATGCAGATGTATAGAACGGACACGTGGACTCTGTGGAAGAGGGCAAGGGTGGGATGATATGGGAGAATGACATTGAAACATGTTAATTACCATATGTGAAATCAAGCGCCAGCCCAGGGTTGATGCTCGGGGCTGGTGCACCGGGATGACCCAGGGGGAGGGAGTCGGGAGGGAGGAAGGAGGGGGGTTCTGGAGGAGGAGCATGGCCGTTTCATGTTACTGTATGGCAAAACCAACACAATAAAGTAAAGAAAAGAAAGAAAATTAAAGAAATTAAAAGTAAAGAAAATTTAAAAAAAAAAAAAAGAAAAACAATAGTAGGTTACTTTTTGGTAAGAGAAAACTGATGAGGCAAGAAATGGTTTGTCCAGCAGGGCGTCACAGGGGCACATGGGCACGCTCAGTACAGCTGTGTTGAGTGAACGAATGCACGAATGGCTCTCCTGGTAACAGCACCGTCTCACTCCCTCGGACCTGAGGTCCGGTCCGACTCTCCCGCTGACAGAATCTGGGACCGGCACAAGAAGTACAGCTTCAGGAGGGAGATCCAGGCCGCACCCGAGACCACAGGGGTCTCAGGGCTTTGATTCAGGGACCACCTGAGCCACCTCTCTGCAATTTTTTTGACATCTAGGAATCAGTAAAGCCTGCTGCTTTAGGATTGGGGAAGCCTACTAAGTGGAAACTCAAAAGTAAGAAGTCTATAGGCCGTAGAGAAGGGTGGCTAAGAAACCAAAACTACGAGTCAAACTGACTGGCCTGAGTTTCAGCTCTGCCACTGACACACGTTTGTCCTCTGTGCCTCCGTTCGGACTCGATCCTGTCTTGTGAGGATTAACTGAATAAGAAATCAATGTGTGAAACAGGGCACTCAAAGCCAGTGCACTGGGACAACCCAGAGGGACGCGATGGGAGGGGGTCTCCGGACAGGGGGACACATGTGCCCCCGTGGCTGATTGGTGTCAGCGTACGGCAAACACCACCACAGTGCGGTAATGTAGTCAGCCTCCAATCAAAATAAATTAATTAATTAAAAAAGAAAGAAAAGTCCCCGCATAGCGCCTGACACACACGAGGTCTCAGCGCAGGTCAGCTTCCACCTCACTGTGAAGCTCCACTATCAGCGCACAGACCCCCAAACCCCACCCCCCTCAGGTACTTCCTCTGATCCCCAAGGTCCCTGGGGAGACAGAGGGCTTCCCCCAGGATGAGGGCCAACTGAGTCTCCTAACAATTCTCCAGGCTGACTGGAAAGTCAAAGCATTAGTCACTCAGTCATGTCCGACCCTATAGAGTCAGGCTCCTCTGTCCACGGAATTCGCCAGGCAAGAATACTAGAGTGGGGTGCCATTCCCTTTCCCAGGGGATCTTCCCGACCCAGGGATCCAATCTGGAAGGACCAGCCAGTGCCCATCGGAGCCACTGCCAGGACTGAAGACAAGGGATCCTGCCCGTGTCTCCCTGCTTGGGCCACCAGCTCCTCTGAGCTCCTTCTGGCAAGGGCTTTTGAGAGAGAGCAGGGCCATGGACACAGCTCTCCTGCAAAGACCTAGAACCCACGGCTCAAGAGGTCAGAGAGAACTCTCCTTGTCCATAGTTAGGACTGCAGTTGGGTACAGTTTCCAAAGACAAGGGTGACTGACAAGCCGAAAATTCAGTAAGAACAGCAAGGGGGGGGGGGCTGTTCCATGAGGATCTGAGAGCAAACACAGAAGAAAAGAGCCACGAGGCTGGGCAGGCGGCATTCATGCCACAACCCTCCAACTCTTGTGCGTCTGAAAGGTCTCAGCACTCAGCCTGGCTTGACAGGAGGCTTTGTATTACACTGAAGCATACTGAAAATATCAAAGTCCCACGGAATAAGATATTGGCTCCTGGGTCCAATACCTCAAAAGTTTTATTGTATATGAAGACTCTCAAGTGAAAAGCCAAGTCCCTTGGGGGTGGGGTGGAAGGAGTAAAACAGGAGGACTCGGCAGGTGCGCGGGGAGCCATGCCCAGGTAATAATAGTGGATATACTTACCGAGCACTGCGCTGAGTGCTTTCCATACATGTGTGTGACTGATATTGGGAACAGCAGCACCCTCTGTGAGGAAGGAAAGGCACTCTTTCCTCCTCCATCCATTTGATGGAGGAGGAAAGTGAGGTTCACAGATAGGAACTTCCTGAGGAAGGTGAGAGAAGGGGAAATTTCTGTGACTGGTGTAGTATATAATAGGATGAATTCTATAAAATTACTACTATTCAATCTTCCCTAGAACAAAAATAACCATAGGGTTTGACCTAATAGAAGGTATTTATGTTCTTCTTGCTCAGTAGCTCAGTTGTGTCTAATTCTTTGCAACCCCATGGACTGCAGCACGCCAGGCTTCCCTGTCCTTCACCATCACCCAGAGCTTGCTCAAACTCATGTCCACTGAGTCTGTGATGCCATCCAGCCATCTTATTCTCTGTTGCCCCCTTCTCCTCCTGCCTTCAATCTTTCCCAGCATCAGGGTCTTTTCTAATCAGTGGCTCTTCGCATAAGGTATCCAAAGTATTGGAGCTCTTGCTTCAGCGTCAGTCCTTCCAATGAATATTTAGGATTCATTTCCTTTAGGACTGACTGGTTTGAGCTGCTTGCACTCCATTATATACATATATACATATATATATATATATACTTATTATATTATATATAGTTTGTATATTAGTCATCTCATACATACATGTCCTATTTATTCACTGATTATATAATGTTATCTACACATTACAACAGATGCATAAGACAGAGAGCTGAGTGGTTGAGTATGTGGACTCTTGGCTCAGGCTGCATGGGAAACTTGGCTCTACCACATACTAGCTTTGGGACATAGAGTAAATAACGTATCCTCTCAGTGCCTTTGTTTTTCACCCACAAAATGAGCTCATGATAGTACTGACTCCACAGGACTGCTGTAAAAAGTAAGAAAACCCGAGTCACATGCTAGAGTGGTGCCTGGCACTCATTACTTATTAGCAGTCATTGTGCCTGCTTTTTTGTTCGCTAACACCTTTCTACAACCCTCGGCAATAGGCAATGCCACCTTGATTTCACAATGAGAAATCCAAGGCTCAGACACTTGCTGGGATTACACATCCTGTAAGAATGTATCCACTATTCAAACTCAGGTCTTTCTTCTGAGTCCCAAGCTCCGCTGTTCTTGTTAAGCTGCCAGCTTCTCCTGGTAGTCTCTCTGAGCCTTCATTTGGTGAAAGGAGAGGTTGGATCAGCTGATTTTATTATTTTTTCCAGCATCCTTATATATCAAAGTAACAGCGGGGGGGGGGGAACCAAACAGGATCATATACTTTCAATTCCACTGAATCCAGTATCCTTAGCCATGTGGCCAGAAGCTTTCTCTATTCAGAGTTCCATTTTTCCCCCCTTTTTTTCTATTTCTTTCCTTAGTCCTCAGTACATTTCTAATTAATCACTCCCACTTAATCTCCAAAAGCAATCACATCCTCCCCGCAGGCAGGCGGCCTTGTCTCGGCAGACGCACACACACCAGCTGGCCCCACAGCTCCGTGGGGGTACGCGAGCAGCTTTTGGACACGGACCAAAGAGTGGCGCGGACGCAGGAAAGACACAGCTCGGGAGCCACTCAGAGGACACTCCTCCCCTCTCAGGGACACATGGGTTTCCTGGTGAGCACAAGGACACTGAGATGCGGTCCTCCAAGGAAACCCTGAGATGTAGAAGATCCGGCTAGAGCGTCCCAGGATGCAGGGAGACTCTGCCGGCGGCTACCTTGTGATGCCAGGCAGGGCGATGCTGGCGAGGTAGGAAGGCGCAGGTTCCACTCCCAGCTTTGCTGCTTATCTGTTGTATGGATTTGGACAAGAGCTTCCATTTGGGTGAGCCTCAGCTTTCCCATCTTTAAAATGAAAACAGTAATATATGGCAACTCTGTGTAGTTTAAGGAAGGAGCCACAGATATGACAGCCTAGAGGAACCTGGCAGATGACATCAATGAGGGAAGTTGGGCTGAGCAAAAGAAAAGTAAGATGATGCCAAATGACAGCTGACACACAGTCTCAGCACTGGGGTCACAGTAGGGGGTGGGGAGACTGTGGCGAAACCCAGACATGCCTCATCTAAACGCTAGTCAACCACTGCCCTAGAGCCAAGCTGACCCCCTGCTACCAGCATTTCCAATTTTTTTCTGAGAAAGAAGGCAGAAATAGATTTTATATGAATTCACTCCATCTTGGAATGTTGATAAGCAATTGACACTGGGGCTTCTCTCGTGTCAATGGGTGGGGCTCGGGGGAAAAGAATTAGCCTGCCAATGCAGGGGACGTGGGTTTAATCCCTGGTCCAGGAAGAGCCCGCATGTCACGGAGCAACTAAGCCCAGACACCACGACTACTTAGCCCGCGTGCCTAGACCCCATGCTCTGCAACAAGAGAAACCACTGCAATGAGACGCCCGATAAAGAAATAAATCTCAATAAAAGAAAACGGAAGCTGACACTAAAGAACGCCAATACATGAGTCAATGTCGTGTGAGCCCAGCACAACACCTGGAGGACTGGCTCTGGCCCACTGGCCATGGGTGTGCGAATTCTGTCAGTGTTAAGTTTTAAGGGAGACGATGTAATATACCAAGCACTTAGCTACGCATGTAACACATGACAAACTCTCAATAAACGGTGGGTATTATTATTATTACCACTAACTTCTCTGCAACTCAGAACCCCCATTTGTGACAATGAAACACAAGGCTCAAGGGCGTCTGAGAGAATCCCCAAGTGTACCACGGAGGTTGACCACTGCGCGCACACACTGATGCTTTATTAACCGAAGCCTACTCCATCGAGATGGGGAGGGCAATAGTTCTCCACCAGAGCGGATTCAGTCCCCCAGGGGACATCTGGCAATGTCTGGAGACACTTTTTGGTTGTCAGACTAGGGAGGGGTGCTTCTGTAGTCCAGCCGGTAGAGGTCAGGGATGATACTACACACTATAAAATGAAGAGGACAGCCCACAATGACAACAAGATAGCCCATTCAAAGTGTCAACAGTACTCAGGTAGAAAAGCCTTGGGTTAGATGGAAGTTTTCCCTTTGCATCCTCTTTGCAGAAAAGACTTGATAAAGATAGTGGAAGTGTTAGTCGCTCAGTCACGTCCGACTCTTTGCGACCCCGCAGACTGTTGTGACCTGCTAGGCTTCTCTGTGGAACTCTCCAAACAAGAATACTGGAGTGAGTAGCCATTTCCTTCTCCAGAGGATCTTCCTGACCCAGAGATAAGACCTGGGTCTCCTGCATTGCAAGCAGATTCTTCTACAATCTGAGCCACCAGAGAAGCCCCTTATAAAGACAGAGGTTTGGGTAAGTTTCTACAAGGCAAGATATGGGAGAGGCTGTGGGGCAGGAGCTAAGGGGGTGGCAGATGGGAGAAACAGCGCACAGATCCACAGACAGTATCTCCTCTAAGAGTTTCAAGGCCCTGCTTTCACTCTGCTTCCTAGAGATCCTCTCCACCCTTGTCTGAATAACAGTCACATTGACATGTTTCCTTAAAAGATACTGTTGAAGTTGCACCAGCTAGATGATAGGATCTGGGGAAACTGAGAACTTGAGAGCTAAACTGCTGGGGGTGAGGTCATGCTGCAGGTTGCAGGGCAGACCTGGGAAAGAATCCTCTTGGGTCTTAATCCAGGTCCCTCGGGGAGACATCATTCCATTCTGCTGTTGCCATAGTAATTATAAATCAATTTCACCTATCCATTAAAGCAGTTAGTCCATAGAATGTTCTCACAAAGCATTGTTGAACTCGCCCTAGTTATTCCATGGATGTGAAAGTAATCACACTTTTGTATGGTCTATAATTCTGGCTACTCTGACGACTGGCCTTCACCTCAAGTGGTATAAATAATCGGGGTTATATCGCACCATGGTTGTCATGCATTGCTATGACTACTCCAAACAAAGAAAACTGTGCTAGAAGCAAAAGCAAATGATGCAAGCTCACCTTAAGAAGGAAAAGGAAAGGAGAGTGACTTCTATCAATCCCAATATGATGCTACCTAATTCGGGGAGATAGTGAAGGACAGGGAAGACTGGCACGCTGCAGTCCATAAGGCTGCAAAGAGTCAGAGACAACTTAGCAACTGAATAACAGCAACATAATGCTAAGTGTTTTACATAACTTAGCTCATTTAATATTCTCCATAATTGGGAACTTTTCTTTAGGTCAGTTTCCCCAAACACTGCTGCACATCAGAAATACCTGGGAACTTCACAAAAATCACAACATCTGGGAAGCACCTCAAAATCATTAAAACAGAATCACTAGAGATGGAATCCAAGGATCGGTAATTTTTAAATCTCCTCAGGTGATTCCAACACACAACCAAGTTTGAGAATCTGAATTTCAGGACTCATTACTGCTATTTTACAATGATGCTGACATCCTAAGAGCAAAGTGAACTTGCCTAAGGGCACCCAGCTGGTGAATGGTAATACTGTGATTCAAACCAGGGTCTGCCTATCTCCAAATGCCAGGCATAATCTTTCTCATTATGCTACTTTCTCCCCAAAGTTTGCTGTCTGTGGCTTTCTCAGTTAGAGTTATTTGGTTGTAAGTTTGTAATCTTCAGCAGAAGGGAATTCACTCGAAGGCATAAGGGTCTTCTGGAGCCAATGAGAGTCTTAAAATCAGGTCTGGGGAAGGGAAAGCAGGGATGTCTGGTCCCTGCACAAGTACTTAGATGATACAGCAAAACACTGTGTCCAACTTGTTTGTCCCTCTGGTTCAGATTCCAGTTTCAAGAGGAAGTCCCAGGCAGACCTGACTTGGGTTATGAGCTGATCCCTTGACTTGGAGAAGGCAAGGTCCCTGATTACAAATCCACCAGACTGTACCCCATGGGGGCAAAAGATAATGTTCTTCTAGGAAGCAAGGCTGACTCCTCGGCAGCCACAACACAAGTCTCCTCTGATGGAGGGGATGGAGGGACTTACAAAAGTACGAAGACGTGCAGAGCGTCTCATAGGTACACTATGAACCTTAAGAGCGTGTGTGTGTGGGCTCAGTCACTCAGCCGTGTCTGACTCTTTGTGACCCCGTGGACTGTAGCCTGCCAGGCTCCTCTGTCCATGGGATTCTCCAGGCAAGAATATCGGAATGGTTTACCATTTCCTCCTCCAGGGGATCTTCCTGACCGAGGGATCCAACCCACGTCTTCTGCATTGGCAGGCAGCTTCTTTACCACTGCGAAGTCCATGAACCTTAACTAGAATGCAGCAAAAACCCAGAAGTCCATGTAATCATTGTAACAGATAGGTCATTCAGAATAAAATTGCCACCCAGAAAAATGACTGTGAATGGTTTCAAAATCATTTGCAAAATATTGCGAGTTTGTGCATTTTTCTAAGAACAAGGTCAATTTATTTGATCAGATTATCTAGAATTAGTTTTAAAAAGCTTTTAGGAGATCTTAAGGAAGAAAAGGAGAAGCTCCTAACTAAGCCCAGATCCCAGAACTACCTGGAAAAATTAAGCCTAATGTCCTTGGCATCACACAGACAAGGCTAGCAGAATCCACCAATCTTGAGCCAGGAAAACTATGGTTTTTAAAAATGCAACAACAAAGACAGACACAGGTAAGAGCTAGCATGTTTGCCCATAGTTACACAGCAGTGGGCTTCCCTGGTGGCTCAGACAGTAAAGAATCTGCCTGCAATGCAGGAAACCTGGGTTTGATCCCCGGGTTGGGAAGATCCCCTGGAGAAGGGAATGGCCATCCACTCCAGTATTCTTGCCTGGAGAATTTCATGGACAGAGGATGCTGGTCCTGACGTCCATGGGATCTCAGGAGTCAGACACGACTGAGTGACTGACACTACTATTCTCCTAGTAAGAAAGAGTATAGATCCAAAAGGAAAAAGAACTGTGTGGTTATTCCAGAAAAAAATGGTTATCGTTGGAGGAAGCCAGGGGGCGCTCTGGGGTCAAAAGCCAAAGGTCAGTTGAAGAAGTATTCAAATAGAGCACTGTCCCTCAGCTCAGCTCAGCTCAGTGGCTCAGTCATGGCCAACTCTTTGCGACCCCATGGACTGTAGTACACCAGGCTTCCCTGTCCATCACCAACTCTTGGAGCCTACTTAAAGTCATGTCCATCACATCAGTGATGCCATCCAACCATCTCATCTGCTGTCATCCCCTTCTCCTCCTAGCTGGCACTGTCCCTAGCTGGCTCCTTACCAAAAGAGAACCAGCTCTCTATCCCATGAGGGTATCCTCCCAGATCTAGACATCAAAAGATCCTAGAATGCAGGGACTTGAAAAACGAGGCTATTGTGTAATTAAATATATAATTGTTCAATGCATACATTTGTGGATGATTCAATACACAAACAAGAGAACTACAATTGTTAGCTGCAGACACCCAATTTATAGATACTATGTATTAAGTCTTTACTAAGTGTCAGAGACTGAGCTAAAAGCTTTAGCTGATGAATTTCTCATCCTCACAATAACCCTAAAAGGTATTTACCATAATACCCATTTTACAGATGAGGCTCCTAGGACTCCACATAATAGAAGGGCTTGTCTATTGTCACAGGACAATAAGCAGTGGCCTTGAAACCAGAGCTGCCAGCCTGAGCACCCGTGTGCTTGCCACAGTGCCAGGATGCCTCACAATGCCCCTAAGTATCAACTACATGGTAGGCCTTTTGCAAATTCTTGTAACAGTCCTTGAAAAAGGTATTATTGTCTTCTCCCTTTTTTTGATAAGAAAACTAAGTCTAGGAAGACCATTATTGATAATTTGACAAAGGGCACATTTTTAGCCCAGATTTTTTTAAATCCAAATCTCTTTGGCTTTAAAGCTCAGGGACTTTCCACCAAACCTCCTGCCTATCTAATTCAATTTGATTTTTTTAAAATGTGTTGACTTAGTTTTATTTTCTCGAGCACTGTACTTAACCCACAGAGAAATACAGCCCCTGTCCTCAAGAAGCTTTTAATCTTGTTAGGATATTAGTTACGTGGTCTGGAAAATAGACATGATAACTATAAGGCTATTAGGTTTTATAACATGGCCACAAGTTCTTTGGGACTTCTTTCTAGAAGTGGTTCCTCCCCTTTAACTTGGGCTAGTATCTGTTGTTTACAGCAACAGAATACACCAAGGGATATTAAGTTTCTTCTAAGGCTAGTTTACAGAAAGTCATGTAGCTCCTGGGTTATTTACTGACCCAAGGGTTCTTAGAGTTCTGAGCCTCCACATAAGAAGTTAGATCACTCTAAGGCCCCCATGCTTCAAGGAAGCTCCAGCCACTTGGAGGGGTTACACACGGGCACCTTGTCAACAATCCCCACAGAGCCCAGTCTTCAAGTTAACCCACCTGCGTGCCAGACGGATGAGTGAACAGCCTGAAGATGATTCTAGTATCCACCCATTCAAGTCTCCCCTAGTCATTCCGTTCTCTCTATGACGTGTCACACATCCGGGAGCAGAGACGAGCCATTCTACAGAACCATGTCCCAAACCCTGACCCCAAGAATCATGGACCATAATAAAATGGCCATGGTTTTACAACACTAAGTTTTGGCAGTGGTTTGTAAATCAACCTTGCGTGCATGCTTAGTTGCTCAGCCGTGTCTGACTCTGGGACTCCATGGACTGAGGCCCACTAGGCTCCTCTGTCCGAGAGATTCTCCAGGCAAGAATACTGGAGTGGGTTGCCATTCCCTTCTCCAGGGGATCTTCTTGACCCAGTGATCAAACCTGAGTCTCCTGCACAGCAGGCAGATTCTTTACCTTCTGAGCCACCAGGGAAGCTCGAATCAGCCATAAGTCATCAGAATAATGGCTTTTAAAGTGGTTATTTAAGACCAGGCATGCCCTCTAAGCTTGACATGTAACACCTCACTTGATCCTCCAGCAGCCCAAGGACACAGGTGACTATTAAAGAACACGCCCAAGATTGCTTAGCTAGTTCAAGCCCTGGTCACACTAATTCCGGCATCAGTACTGTGAACTGCTCTGCTTCAGAGGGAGGGACACTCTGCCTGCACAGGCAGTCTACAAAGCCCAGAGCCAATCAGTTTTCAGAAATACCGACTGCTATTTTTGACACTAAACATCTTTTTCTTTCTTAATTTCAGAAAGCTTACTGGGGAACTGAGCTAATTATTTGAGCCTTAATCAAGGACCAGCCACTCCCTGAAGCAGCTGTCCTGGCCTCTCGATTGCCTCTAGAAAATCCCTGGGGTTGGTTACTTGTTGGCTCAGGTCTAAACCCCAAATCCCAGCCCAAGAAGTCAAGATGTATAGGGTTGAAATGATCCTTGGAGATCTGCCAGCCTCCTCCCTTTATCCCCTTAAAAGACAAGGAAACTGAGGCCCAGAGAGGTCAAGTGACTTGTCCAAGGTCACACGGGATGTCAGAGGTACAGCCAGGTCTCCAAATTCCCAGGCAAACCTTCTTTCCACCACACCATGCTGCAGTTGCTAAAAATTCCCCAGAGCTGCCTCCCTCAGCCCTCCACTTGACAAAGCTGTTTCCCCCCAACACCCCCACACAACTACACACAGTCACATTTGGCAAGAGGTGCTATCAGCCCCACTCTGCTCATGAAATGCTGTTTTGCAATGGGGCCTCCTTGTTCATTAGCAACACAGACAAAGGAAACTGTAGCGCAGTCTTCTCAGAAGGAGATGTCTCTTGTGTTAAAGACGGGAAGAGGGCTTCCTGGCTGAATGTGGCTCGAATCAGCATGCAGCTCCAGTCAGGAGAAAACCTAGAGGAGATTTCGGTCTTTACAAAATTTCTAGAACATGTAAGGAAGGCACATGGCAGGAAGAAGCTTAAGGGAAGTGTCTCAGTATTAAAATGTACGCCTGAACAGAGTAAACAAGGCAGATTGGTTACCATCTTGTGGCATGAAGTAATTAGAAGGGGGGCAGGGGGAGCATTAGAGACATTAAAACCTCCCATGAAGTAATTGGGCTTCCCATTTTGGATTTTTTCTCTAGCTCTGGTTCCCAGCTGTTTTTTTTTTTTTTTCTTCAATCTGGGATCTTCCCTTTCTATACCTTAATCAAGCTCCTTTGGTGTCTTTCCCCTTGAGTTCCACAATATTCCCCATTTATTTATTTATTTATTTTTGACTAGATTTGGTCCCTTCTTCTGTCTCCCTGGTTTCTCAGATTGGCAGAGGCTTCCTATGGCTCTGAATGATCATTATTGAGGACCAAATGCTGTGATTGAGGCTGAAATGAAAGCAGGACCAACTTCTCATGAGGGCAGCTCACACCACAAGGCTGGGGTCCCCTCCGATTACAGTTCTGAGACAGATATCTGTCCGCGTGGGTTGAGATCAGTGGGAAACAGGTAGACCAGATGATCTCCAGAGCTACTTGCAAAGCTTGAAAGCTCCCTGGCTAGAGAAGGGAATGAGGGGGAGGGACAGAACCGAGTTCCATGGCAGAAATTCAGCACTTGTGAGCTGGCAGCAGATGGAGAGGAAAGTGCCAGTTTCTAGCAGGAGGAGAGGTACTGCATACACTTCTTAGGACTACTGAAAGCCCCAGGGCTTCCCTTCCGAAGGCTCAGCTGAACGGCGCCCAAGAACCACGCGGTCAGCCACACGTACAGGCAAAAACTGAGGTCCCCCAAAAAGAAACGGGCCCAAAGGGAAGCTCTCAGACTCTTGCCCTCAGAGCTGACATCCCTGTCGCCCAGCCCACTCTCAGGCAAACCTGTGGTCCAAAGCCCCTTCCCCATCCTCCCCCTGGGAAGCTCCTACCTGCTCTGTTAAGCCTCAGAGAGCAGACTGGGGAAGTCAGCACCAGGGAGGCCATCTCCAGCAGGCTAGGTGCATCTGGGGCGGCCCAGGAGAGGAAGTGGGCCCCCAGAGGATGTCCTGTATCTCCGCATGGCCTCAAATGCTGCTGCGCTGTGTCAGTGTTGATGAAATGCTTTGCAAGTAAGGTCAGTGTTCCACACAGAGTCAGGACTCTAATCAAACGCAGAACTTGTGCTGTTTGCCAGCTAGCTGTGGAGGCATACTTGAATTCTTTCTCGGATACAAGTGTTCTCATATTAATATTTTCCCCATGCGTTTTTTTTTTTCCAAATTCTATTTGCACTATTTTTTTAATGATGTGTGAGTTTTTCTGCATATTGTACCCACTAACAGGGATGAGCGGGGCTTGCTTTCACCAGTGGTTCCTGAGGGCTTGACATCTCATCCCTCATTTTCCCCATCATCCCATAAATCTCCGCCTCTTCACTTTCACCTTGTCAGTCACCTGGTGGGAGAGCTCAGCCCAGATTGAGTCCCACATTATTTTCAGCTGTTTCGGTCATAAGGACATTTCACTCGCTTTGGTCATCATTCTATGCTGCTGAGCTGTGCTGGGCTCAGTCGTCTCCAACTCTCTGTGACCCCCTGGACTGCAGTCCACCAGGCTCCATGGGATTCTCCAGACAAGAGTACTGGAATGGGTTGCCACTTCCTTCTCCAGAGGATCTTTCCAACCCAGGGATCAAACCCACCTCTCCTGCCTCTCCAGCGTCGCAGGCAGATTCTCTACCACCTGGGAAGCACCAGTCATCATTGGGCAGTGCAGTCGCTCCGTTGTGTCCGACTCTCTGTGGCCTCAGGGACTGCAGCACACCTGGCCTCCCTGTCCACCAACTCCTGGAGCTTACTCAAACTGATGTCCATTGAGTCGGTGATGCCATCCGACCATCTCATCCTCTGTCGTCCCCTTCTCCTCCCGCCTTCAATCTTTCCCAGCGTCAGCATTGTAGGCATTCAACAAATAGCTCCCTTAAATGACTCCATCTTTCAAGGAGTTCCTTATGTGATTCTACTTTCTTGAGACCGCTGGTTAGTAATTACTCAGGTGAAAAGTTCTCTCAACTTCACCTGGCTGCGTTGCTGGTGTTGGTCTGAGGCTCTATTTGCATTTGTAAAAGATGCATCTTGATAAATGAAAAGGAAAAGCCCAGTCAAAATTCAAAAACAAAGGTGACCCTGAGCAAGTCCTTTGAATTCACTGTTTCCTCACCTATAAATATAAGGTGCTAAGATGAACTCTGATCACCTTTCAGATGCAGGATTTAGCTGATAAAGCTCTTGTGGGTGGCATCAGTAAGTCACTGCCACGGCACTAGATTTAGGAGACATTTGCAGACATTTGATCTCATTTAAACTCTGCATCAGTGCCATGAGAGAAGTGTTATTCCCACCATTCTAAAGGTTACAGATGAGACAATTAAGACTCCGAAAGATACTCCTGTAAGTTTCTGCAGTTAAAAAAATGGATGGAAACCAGGTTTCTCCCTAGGTCTTTTTCCTCATTAAAGGTTATATCAAACTGTACTCTCCACTGGTTTCACATTAACACCTCTTCGAAACCTCATATATAAAACACTTTCTACCTACATTACAGAGCTTGGCAGAGGTGCAGGAGAGCAACAGAATATCAGGAAAGGACTAGATGATCCAGAAACTTTCATAACACATTTCTGAGCAAGATAGCTCGGCAATGAAATCATCATTGCTGAGCTTTTCAACCACAGAAGAAGCCACTCTATTCTCTGCTTGGGTTGCATGGAGTTTAGGAGCATGCTGTGTTCATCATTCCCAGGGGCCAGCCCCAGAGGACCTCTCCCCACCATCATGGGTGTTATAAAAGACTTCGGAAGGCCTTGAAGATGAAGCCTCAGGCTGTCTTCAGGACACAGCCAGGCAGTGGCAGTCTCCAGCCTCCAACTAAGGTCCAGGCCACAAAGATCCTCCTGAAATACCATCCCAGGAACTGAGGTTTAGATGGTCAAAGTCCAAATTCGGGACTAGGCAATGGAGAGCTACCTGCAGGGCAGGACTGGGTAAGAAGCCAAGCTCGGAGGGGTCAAGGTGGGGGCCAGGAGAGATACACAAGATGCACACATCCATGGGCAAGCCCACAAACCTCAGATTAGAAGCGACCACAGACTACGCACACGGACCTGAGCTGGGGCCGCATTGAGGGCAGGGGAGCAAGAGGGGGTACGCTGGGAGCAGACGGAAACTAGGGAGGCTGAGAGACGCGAGAGGGAGTCAAGGTGGGTGGCTCAGTGTGCTGGCAGACTTTCAGGAACCACACTCCATGCTGTTGCCAAAGCGCAGAACGAATCAGGGGTCAGGAACTCAGACTGGCATTTCGGACAAGAGAAGAGGAATCTGAGCCCACACA
This sequence comes from Antilocapra americana, assembly GCA_007570785.1. Taxonomy (NCBI): domain Eukaryota; kingdom Metazoa; phylum Chordata; class Mammalia; order Artiodactyla; family Antilocapridae; genus Antilocapra; species Antilocapra americana. The sequence goes on along the minus strand of ML664243.1, from coordinate 5,361,732 downwards.
AGCAGTGATAAGACCGTGAAAAGTGAAGTCACACTCATTCCAACTAGGCGGCACCTTATACACATTCTGTACCAGCAGGACCCAACCTCAGGGTGGCAGGAGTCCAGAAATCACGGCTGAAAGGCGAGTGGTACCACCAGCTAGAAGGGAAGACAATCCCTGGCAAGAGCTAGGCAGATATTCAAGGGGGAAAACACCCGCCAAGTAGGCTCATCAGGGGACTCCCCTGGTGTTCCAGTGGTTAAAACGTCGCCTTCCAATCTCACATGCCTTGCAGCCAAAAATCCAAAACAAAACAAACAAACAAACAAACAAAAGCAGAAGCAATATTGTAACAAATTCAATAAAGACTTTTTAAAAAAATGGCCCACATTAAAAAAAAAATGAAGCCACATTAGAATGTTCTTGGAGGGTTGTTCCCCTCAAATCTAAAATAAAGAATCATAGTAATTAGCCACATAACCGTGGTGATAATTCCCCTAAGACTGAGTCTAGTCCTAAACACCCTAAATGCCCCCGTTAGATAAAACTTTCTTAAGAGCAGCCCCTATCATTTTAAATGGAGCTCAGGCTCTTAGGTTTCTTATAACTGTGAACTCTGTGAATCTAAACTACATTCCTATTTCTAGCCATGGGAACCCACTTCTCCACTTCAAACGTCACCGATTAATACATCCCCAAGCTGGACAGGCATCAGTACCTCTCTCAGGATACCTTGCATCAAAAGGTTCTCACTGATTCAGTAGGATCGTGCTTTTTTCCCTTCTAGTCTAGAACTAGGTTTAGAATATTGGAGAAGGGTGTGCTAACTTAACTTGGGGAAGGATAATGTGACCAGTGGTGGGAGCGCAGCCTGGAGACCGGCCTGCGTGGATAAACCCTGGCTCCACACTTCCCACCTGGGGAAGTTACGTCTCCGACTCTGTTTCCTTATCTGTAAAATGGGGACACACTGAGTTCTTGTTTGGCATGACTGTTCCAAGCTTGAGTCAAGGGTGAGAGCAGCACCAGGCCCGAACAAGGGCCCCACTCACGGGCGCCGTGGTGGCGATGGAGAGCACCGCTGTCATGCTGTCAATGTGTGCAGAGGCTTCAGGAGCACCTGGAGACTTCAGTCCTCTATGCCTCGTCCCGCGTCACATTCACTCACCCACTTTCCAAGCAAAGGAGCTCCGTACCAGTGGGCACCCCGATAATAAAAGAAATCACTTTGAGAAACAGAGGCTCTCCGATGGGACACGCTGCTGAAAAGAAGGGCCTGCTTTCTCCGGCTAGAATATTTCACAGGAGAGAATAACACACCTACACACACAC